>CATIUR010000002.1:65858629-66458629 GCA_949592205.1 Helichrysum umbraculigerum
TGAAACGATTTCAAGTGAGAACCAAATGAATACGGCGGATTCATTTAAATCCGGCGTATTCCCAAACAAAATAGAAACCTTATAAAAACTATGATGAATATGGCGGATTCACTCGAATACGGCGTATTCCGACCTCAGTACTTGAATCCGGCGGATTCCATTGAATCCGGCGGATTCCCGAGTCTGGTCAACACTTGACTTTTATTTTAAAACACAAAATAATTCCGTTAACGACTACAATTGTACAAGACATATACGAGACAGGATAAATTGTTGAATGACATTATAAAACGAGACAAACTATGATTACGGACATTGGACTTATTTAAATTCGTACGAACAAACGATATATAAGCATATATATATAACACGTATATGTACGAACTTTATGAACTATACGATTTGAATACAATTACATTATCGGGATATTTAAGACTTGTTAAAACAAACATAATGATATTAAAAACAAATTACTTTCGTTTTATAAAAACAATCTAAGTTTTATAACAAATAAAACTTACAACCTTTTTAAAATACGAAACAACGTATTTCAATATATATATAAATATATACGAGAACACACGATATATATATAGACACAAACGTATACGTTTTCTTAAACAAATGAAAACTTTTATATATTTTGATATACGTAAACAATGTATTGATTAAACATATATACATACGACATTTAAGAATATATATTCACAAATATATATATATATACAATGATATTGGAATAACGTTTAAATTATACGTACAACTATATACAAAGTATACATGCAAAAGACAACAAAACGACCTTCCATTATATATAGACAATTAAATAATTGTTTGTACAATTAACAAGTATACGATTTGAGGAATAATAACAATGTTTCAACGATATGTCACTAATAAAGTTAACAACTTATATTCTTAAGAAATTAACCATTTCTTCAAAACAAACAAACAATTAACATAAGTGATTAAAACAAATCAAATGTACTTATGTTAATATATTTATTGTATATAGGTTAACAAACCTTGGGCAATTATCCTTTTGGCTACTAGCTTTACTACCGAGCAAACCACCGTGAGTTCACAGCCCCTACTTTACAAATGTTTTATGCTTTTAAACATAGGGGTGTAAACATGGAAACTGCATGCAAATACATGCAGCAAATTATATAAATGCTTTATTGCTTTATACAACTGTTTGATATGAAATATTATTTCACAACTGTTTTGGGAATTAGACAACTAATCCTAGTACGGACCAGACTTGAGATGTGTGCATGAAAGACCTTATGTCATGCAGACTATAACCATTAGCTAGGTGACTCTAGCCACTGAGTATACGAATAGTACTATTGCCGTGACGACCCTCCTGTGGATGGAGCGTATACTTAACTGTCCTTCAGGCGAGAAACATAAGTTTTGGTTGTGGTTTGGTTATAGGGTTAGGTCGCGTTACTTTAATCTGCGAGGTTTAGCTCACCTTTCAGGGGATTATAGTCTAAGCATTCCCACTTACTATGTAGGATGAACTTATCCTACAACTGTTTTATACCGGTATACTTACTGGTTATATTTATATGATGGTAAACTACCAGATATACATTTTGGGTAACAACCCACATAAAACTATATTTTAGGGTAACTATCCCTACAATCTCATAAATTGCAAAACCTGCAAACATTTATTCATTGAATAACAATTCAATAATCTAAATATAAATGGTTTAACATACCTTACTTTTATACAAAAACTGTGAATTCACTCAACATATTTGTTGACGACTTTCTTTCTATGTTTTACAGGAAATTAGCTACGTAAGTAAGAATCGCATGCATACAGGATGGACAACCCTGGACTACTTAGGATGCCATATGTTGGGACAGCTTTTGAGGATTTCCTCTGTATTACTGCAGACATTGCAGTTATACTCATGAAATCTTATTTTAACATATGTATTGTAAAACTTAAATGTTTTAAACTATTATTGCTGTACGACTTACATAGTCGTACTACTTTTGTAATAACTGTTTAAACTGGCATCCTTATTATATACTATGTTCTGTATGATCATATGCTCTGATACAGTGAATGCACAATTGTAACGTCAGCACCCCCGCTGTTAAACTGTTTACACAAGATGCTTCCGCTAATTATAACTTGCTTCCGCTAAACATTAAATAAACACAATTACCGATTTTGGGGGTGTGACAGACTTGGTATCAGAGCCATTGGTTATAGCGAACTAGAAGTCTTTAGGTGACTGAAAACCTTAGAGACCTAGACTATAGCCTTGGCTAGAACATTCATGCATTCATACATACATACGTTTGCATACATCTAACATACGACTGACACATCACACACAATTTCCTTTGTCACAGTATGTCTAGTCAATCACTTTACCATGTTTATGCTTCGGATGAGGAGCCGACCGAGGCTACTTTTGAGGGTCCCGCGATCACTATAGGGGATGAGTCATCTGTTCATTTGAGAGACATGTCAGATGACACTAGTGACGCTTACATTGCGCCACCACCGACAACACATGAGGCTACCCCTACTACTACAGGTATTCACCATCAGGCTGCTGAGACCTCTCGCAGGCCTGTGTATAGGAGGACACCGAGGATGTGTGTCCGAGATCTTCCTATTGGTCCGTTAGCACCAGCGGACGAGTCTGTTGAGTCTCCACAGAGGGCACCCAGGTTTGCTCATCTAGAGTGGATGACTCCTATGTTGAGGCACTGGAGGTCATTAGAGGGTTTTCCCTCCATATTTGAGACAGGAGAGTCCTCACGACCCCCAGCACCACTGCCTACCACTGGAGAGCCAATAGAGCAGACTCTCCCTACATTAGTCGCTGTTATGCATACATTGTTCTGTATTTCTTCTAGCAGGAGTTCTTACCTTGGACAGGTACAGGATGAGGTCTCCCGTCTGTATGGGGACATGGCTGATATGCATGAGCGTCACCACTTTCTGTTGAACCATGTGTTTACTGCCCAGGAGATAGCTGAGTCCGCACGTGCTCGTGTGAGGACACTGGAGAGACGTGTTAGGATTGCAGGGCTAGTGGTTGGTGCTTGTGTGGTGATGGCTGTGTTGAGGACAGCCGTGGGATCATTTCTACCGTATTTCCGTTAGACCTATGTAGGGCGGGTTGTGCCTACTTAGGATTTTATATATACTATGTATTAGATTTGGAACTTTGGTTCGACGGGTATAGACAGACCTGTCATGTTTTGTATATCATTTGGATCGACGGTGTGTAGACAGACCCGTCATGCTTTGATTAGTCTTTGGACCGATGGATATCTAGGATAGATCCATCCTGTTTTGTATAAAAACTTGTAAACTAACTATGATCAGTTATATGATATGACATATGTATTTGGTTTATTATTATTGTTTATGTTACTGTGCATTGTGATTGGATTATATATTGACAATAGAGACTACATAACTGTGGATACTGAAATATGTCTTTGTAACCAATAGATCTCTTGAAACTGGAAAAATGGCAGAACCTGTCATAAGTGAATACTCATCAGATGAGGACATAACCATCGACGAGCAGATACAATATGTATATGTCGATACCGAAACAATTCCGATAGTGGAACTTGTGGAAGAAGAAATTGAAAACCACCAATTCGGCATGGTCGACATAGAGGAGTACGAAAGAGTACGAGATCAGGCTGAAAGATTGGATGGTCAATATTGGGAGCTTGTGTTCAAATGTAGGACCATGAGCTAGAATTGAGAATCCTAAAAAGGCCTATGATTGTCCGAGTTAAGGATAAAATACGCTTCTGGAAGAAAGTGGCTAGTAATCGCAAGAAAAGAGTTAAGTCTTGGATCAAACGTCTGTGCAAATGCTCGACTGAGAATGATCCGGACTATTATCCGACTCTGCGATACAAAACTATGTTGGAAACACGCTACTTCTCTCCCAATCTGAATCAGGAGTAAAAGTGAAAGATCTACACTGCGACAGGGAATATAGCTAAGGATAGCTTAATAATGAACTGATGAAGAACTGTCGTAGGAATATAACTATTTTGTTAAGATCTAGATATAGTTAAATTTAGCCTAATTAGTAATGTAGCAACTCGTGTTGTATTGGAAACCACTCTTGATGGATATAGAAGATATCATCAAGTTTTGTATGAAACAATGTAAGGATGTTTTAGTTAATGTATAATATAACTTAGGTTCGATTCGAAATTTCGTGCGAATTATATTCATTTCTATATATACATGTGATAGAAAATTTAACACGTGATAATTGTTGAAACCATTTCTTGCAAACTTTGAAAACCTACTACCTTTTGAATTATTGATTTTATCTTGAATTCCATAAAACATTGATTGCGCTTTAACGATGATGAAAAGAAATATGTATTTGGCATTATATAATGAAGCCTGGCCAACGTGATTATATTGTATAAAGTACATATGGGTGTTTCAAAGTCGTGCGACATTCAATGTGAAACCTTATTCTTTCAAACTCTCCATACTATTCATTTGATAGGCAATGTGAAATCTTGTTCATCACATTCATTATCTTGGCATTGACTTCTGCATTTTATTCATCGCAGAACTGAATCATGCCGCCAAAACGACGAATTACTAGGAACAGTCAGAAGAGAACTGTACCTCCTACACCAGAAACCATTCCACCACCTAACACTGAGGAAACTACTGAACAGATGATTACTAGACGCATTGCTGAAGGAATTGCTGAGTATGAGGCAAGCCGAAACCGTGAGAATGGGATTAATAACAGTGGATCGACCCCTGTTAACGCTGAGACTGTTGTGAATACTCGCCGAGGGTGTTCATATAAGACATTTCAGGCTTGTAAACCACCTCCTTTCTGTGGCACTGAAGGTGCTATTGGTATTATACACTGGATAGAAAAGATGGATTCTGTGTTGGACCTCAGTGATTGTCTACCAGACACTGCGGTGAAATATGTCGCCTGCACACTAGCTGATAAAGCTTTGACTTGGTGGAACAGTCAAGTTCAGTCAATGGGACGACCAGCTGCTTATTCCATGACATGGGAAACATTGAAGCGTATGATGATGGAAGAATTCTGCCCTCGAAGTGAGATGCAGAAAATTGAGACTGAGCTGTGGAACATTGCTATGATTGGTGCTGATATCACTGGTTATACAACCAGGTTCCAAGAACTAGCTCGTCTTGTGCCACATATGGTAACACCTGAGTACAAGCGTATTGAACGCTATGTGTATGGACTGGCACCACAGATCAGGAGTTTAGTTACGTCCTCCAAACCTGACACCTTCAGGAGCGCTGTTACCCTAGCGCAGAGTTTGACTGATGAAGCAGTTAGAATGGGGACGCTGACACAGAAAACTGTGCCGGCCAAGGTTGAGCCGATCAGTACTGAAGCTGGTAGTTCTGGAGGTAAGAAGCGTAAATGGAATGACCGTCAGGGTCAATCAAACAAGAAGGGATCTGGAAATCCAAAGTCTTATGATGCTACCATTGTGGAACCGAAGCCATACTTAGGCAACAAACCTAAGTGTGATAAGTGTAGCAAACACCATGAGGGTGAGTGTTGGTTTTGCGACAGCTGTAAGGGATGGGGTCACAAAACCCAAAACTGTAAGGTAAACCCTACCCCTAAGGGAAACACTGCTCGCCAAAACCAGGGTTGTTTTGAATGTGGCGACACGAGTCATTATCGAAACCGATGTCCTCGACTCAATAATCAAAACCGTAATGCCAACAACGCTCGTAACCGCAACAACAATGGGAACAACCGTGGAAACAACAATAACCGAGCCAACAACAACAACAATCGGGCAAACAACAACAATGATCAGCCAGCTCGTGGACGCGTGTTCATGTTAGGAGCACCAGAGGCACGGCAGGATCCTAACACAGTCACTGGTACGTTTCTAGTAAACAACCACTTTGCTTCTGTGTTATTTGATTCCGGTGCTGATTTAAGCTTTGTGTCCACTGAGTTTAGACCACTATTAGAAATCGAATCCCTTAAGCTAGATAACAAATACACTGTAGAGCTAGCCGATGGTAAGTTGATTGAATCAGGAGAAATAGTACCAGGATGTTCCTTAACGTTAGAAGGTCATTCTTTCAAAATAGACTTACTACCGGTAGAACTAGGGAGCTTCGATATAGTGGTTGGCATGGATTGGTTGTCACTGAACCGCGCGGAAATCGTCTGTCATGAGAAGATTGTACGGTTACCTTTACTGTCAGGAGAAATATTGATGATTCAAGGAGAAAAGAGTAATCGTGTGGTGAAAACGATTACATGCATGAAAGCAAATAAGTATCTACGAAAAGGGTACCAAGCATTTTTGGTACATGTTGTGGATAAGAAACCCGAGGAGCGACACCTAGAAGACGTGGCCGTAGTACGCGACTACCCAGGAGTATTTCCTGACGAGCTACCAGGGTTACCACCTCCACGGCAGGTTGAATTTCATATCGACCTAGTGCCGGGAGCTGCACCGATTGCTCGTGCGCCTTACCGTTTAGCTCCATCAGAAATGCAGGAACTGTCTGCACAGTTACAAAAACTGTTGGATTTAGGATTCATCCGACCGAGCTTTTCACCGTGGGGAGCTCCGGTTTTGTTCGTCAAAAAGAAGGATGGATCAATGCGGATGTGTATCGATTATCGAGAACTGAACAAAGTGACGATTAAGAACCGATACCCACTGCCACGCATTGATGATTTGTTTGATCAGCTGCAAGGGTCAAGTTATTATTCAAAGATCGACTTGAGATCGGGTTACCATCAACTGAAGGTACGGGATGAGGATATCCCTAAGACTGCGTTTAGGACTCGATATGGTCATTACGAGTTTCTGGTTATGCCGTTTGGGCTAACAAATGCGCCAACAGTGTTCATGGATCTAATGAATAGAGTATGTAAACCTTACTTAGATAAGTTCGTCATCGTGTTCATTGACGATATCTTGATATACTCGCGAACGAAGGAAGACCATGAACAACATCTGAGGCTGATTCTTGAATTACTGGAGAAAGAGAAGCTTTATGCAAAGTTCTCTAAATGCGAGTTTTGGATGCGTAAGGTTCATTTCCTTGGTCACGTGATCAATAACAAAGGAATTCACGTGGACCCATCCAAAATAGAGGCGATTAAGAATTGGGAAGCCCCAAAAACCCCAACTGAGATACGACAATTCCTTGGGCTAGCCGGTTACTACCGAAGATTCATTGAGAATTTCTCGAAGATAGCTCAACCAATTACCGCCCTAACGCAAAAAGACAAGAAGTTTGATTGGGGCGAGAAGCAAGAGAATGCTTTCCAATTGTTGAAGGAGAAATTGAGCACCGCACCTATCCTATCCTTACCAGAAGGAGTAGAAAACTTTGTTGTCTACTGTGATGCCTCACATCAAGGATTAGGTTGCGTGCTAATGCAAAACGACAAAGTCATTGCTTACGCATCTCATCAATTGAAGATTCACGAGAAGAACTATACGACGCATGACTTAGAGCTAGGAGCAGTCGTTTTTGCCCTTAAGATTTGGAGACACTACCTATACGGTACGAAGTGTACGATCTTTACTGATCACAAAAGTCTCCAACATATATTTGATCAGAAAGAACTTAACATGAGACAAAGACGTTGGGTTGAACTGTTGAATGATTACGACTGTGAAATCAAGTACCATCCAGGCAAAGCTAATGTAGTAGCGGATGCCTTGAGTCGTAAAGAACGAGTAAAACCTCGAAGAGTTCGAGCCTTAGGACTGACAATCCACTTGGATCTGATTACCCAAATTCGTGATGCTCAACAAGCGGCCTTTACTCCAGAACGTATGAAGGACGAATCCCTCAAAGGGATGGAGAAGCAACTGGAGTCTAAGGAAAATGGAGTATTGTACTTCATGAATCGAATTTGGATTCCTTGTGTTGATGATCTACGTAGCCTAGTATTGGACGAAGCTCATAAGTCCAATTACTCGATACATCCTGGTGCAGATAAGATGTACCACGATCTAAAAGGATTTTACTGGTGGCCTGGCATGAAAAGAGACATTGCCACCTATGTTAGTAGATGTCTTACTTGTGCAAAAGTTAAGACTGAGTACCAAAAGCCGTCCGGGCTTTTGCAACAACCTGAGTTGCCCAAATGGAAATGGGAGCATATCACAATGGATTTCATCACAAAGCTACCGAAAACATCATCTGGGATGGACTCCATATGGGTGATTGTCGACAGACTGACAAAATCATCTCACTTTCTAGCCATCAAAGAGACGGATAAGATGGAAAAGCTGGCTAGAATCTACATAAAAGAAGTTGTTTCTAGACATGGAGTTCCATTATCTATCATCTCTGATAGAGATGCACGTTTCACCTCTCGCTTCTGGCAAACACTACAACAAGCTTTAGGCACTAGACTCGACATGAGTACCGCCTACCATCCACAAACCGATGGTCAAAGCGAGCGAACGATACAAACGCTTGAGGACTTGCTACGAGCCTGCGTGATTGATTTTGGAGGAAACTGGGATGTTCATCTCCCTTTAGCCGAATTCTCGTACAACAATAGTTATCATACGAGCATACAAATGGCACCTTTCGAGGCGTTGTACGGACGCAAGTGCCGATCCCCACTATGTTGGGCAGAGATGGATGACAGACAGTTATCAGGTCCTGAGATAGTACAAGAGACAACGGACAAGATATCTCAAGTGCTTAATCGATTGAAAACAGTACGAGATCGACAAAAGAGTTATGCAGACAATAGACGAAAACCTTTAGAGTTTCAGGTAGGTGACAGAGTCCTACTCAAGGTATCTCCTTGGAAAGGAGTTGTGCGATTTGGAAAACGCGGTAAACTGAATCCACGTTACATTGGACCTTTTGAGATCCTAGCAAGGATTGGTCCTGTAGCTTATAAGCTTAAACTTCCGCAAGAACTTAGTAATATTCACGACACGTTTCACGTGAGTAATCTTAAGAAGTGTCTATCCGACGAAACGTTAATCATACCTCCCGATGAAATCTACGTCGATGCAAAACTCAACTTCGTGGAGGAACAGCTTGAAGTAATGGATACGAAAACGCAGAAACTCCGAAACAGTCGGATCAAACTTGTAAAAATTCGATGGAACTCGAAAAGAGGCCCAGAGTTCACCTGGGAACGCGAGGATGAGATGCGCAAGAATGTGACAACCGTCAATTTAGGACTAGAATTTAGTGCCTAAACAAGTATTAATACATGTAATTAGTTCTGTGTTAGGCTAATTAATGTATCAATTATTATATATATTGTTGAATATATATCTACAACTATGCGGTTTGTTTAAATCGTACAAGTTTCAAATCGAATGAATTTCGATACAATAAATACGGACGTTGGTGAACAATTTATTTAAATAATACCAGGATTGTTATAACGTTATTGTACTTAAAAAAATATTATGTCAATAATATTTAGTATTCAAGTTTTATCACACAATTTATATAAACGCGAATAAAATGTAATTGCGCAAACAAAACGAAACAATTCACCTTTTATAATGTAATTATTAAAAAGTTAGTAAAATACTTCAACAAAAATACTGAATAATTATTCGCATTTTAAAAAGTATATTAAAACATAGAAAATAAATATTTAACGTTCAAACGACGGAGTAAACGAACACCGCACGGAGCGCAGTGCGCGGACTGAAAATGGGAGGTGATCCCTTAACCACCTCCCCACCATTTTCTTTCTTCCATTTCTCATTTATCTCTCTCTCTCTTCCTTTTCTTTTCTCTCAAAAACCCAAACTCACAAAAACTCACTAATCACAAAAATAAGCACCTCAATCGACCTTGGATCGTCATACTCGTTTGGAAGAAAACACTCACCGCATTCCGATCTACATTTCTATCTTTCCGGAATTTCATTTCGGCGATTTGTAAGTTTCCGACACAACTCCGAAAACTCTCGTTTTTTAAGTTTTATAACTTGCTAGTTGTTTGTATAACCTTGTAATGTCCTAAAATGGGTTGGGTAAAAATATTAGACCGATCGATGGCCGGAAAATACGTTTTTGAAGTCGAAACTCCGATCAGATCCCGTACGTCGCATTTGGCCTGGCGTAAATGCGACGTAGCGACTTACGTCGCACAAATCCTCAACGTCGCATATAGCGACGCAGCACTCTACGTCGCATTGAATTGCGGACGTCGCACTTAGCGACGTAAACCCCAACGTCGCAGAAATCAACTACGTCGCCTATAGCGACGCCACGCACAACGTCGCATTAAATTGCGAGGGTCGCACATAGCGACGCCGTGCCCAACGTCGCAGTCCGGATCTGCGACGTCGCACCCAACGTCGCACAAACCAGAACCTCAAAAACACAGATTTTTACTAAGTGTCGAGGCTCGAAATTTTATCACTTGATTTCACCCAAATTCAAGTCCTGATGCGTTTTTCCTTAAAGCAATATAGTAGAAATAAAAATTTTCCAAGCTGACCTGGCAGCTCGACCCCAGCCAGGGGCTCTGCCCCTTGGACCCCGCCAGGGGCTGCCGCCCATTGGACCCCGCTAACCAGGGGCGCTGCCCCCGGACCCCCGTACTTAGATTCCGTAAGCACATTTTTACAACAAGTGTCAAACTTGTACAACTTCAAAACGCTTACACGATACAACTTTTCAGTCATTATGGAATTTACTTTTCAGGGTTAACACTTTGAGACATAAGGAGAACATTAACATATTTAAATTCAAACAATCACCAACGGGCCGTATACATTTTTTTAAAACCTAATTCACAATCAAACAAGTCGTTGTAACTTGTATCAAGTCAATCAAACAAGTCGTAGTAACTTGTAACAATACAATCAACCAAATCGGGGTAATTTGGACATCAAGTTAAACAAACGATTTAAATGGTAGTCTTTCGAGATACCGGTACAATTAATAACAATTCAAGTGTCGTGGACACATTCAGGTTTCAAGCCTTTGGACATCAATTCACCGCTAATTACTTCAAGTTTACTAAATTAAACACTTCAAGACTCAGGTGAGTTTCATAGCCCCATTTTCACTGCTTTACAACTAGGGGTGTGATATTACTACTCGATTTTGTTTTACAAGTAGAACGCAAGTGCCAAACTTCAAATACTACATGAGTTTCAAGCTAATCAATTTAAAGTCCTCCATAAGCATAGTCTCTAGTATTTTATAGCGTGAATGTTAGTATATGATATCATATGGGATTGACAATCCTCATCCGGGTTAGCACGCACTAACCGGTCAAACGGATGTATTAGCATTTGGGAAGACGAGTGTTGATTAGGCACTCGTAGGAGGCATTTCAAGTTAGGTTTCCTTAAGTGGGCCTGACAAATCAAGTTAAGCTCAGACTGTGTGCTCATGGACAGTATAACTTTTATTTTGCTTAATTGCATTTTAAATTCAATATAAATCTTGCGGTTCTTACAACTATACATTGACATACAAACCTGTGAGCTCACCAGCGTTTTCGCTGACCCATTTTAGTATTTATCACAGGTACCCAGCAGTAGTTTGGCTGCACAAGCAGGAATTATTAGCTCGAGTCAGCATACATACAACTAGAGATTGGACTGCATTATTATATTTTGTAAAAGTAATTATGCTATGTAATCTCTCAATTTCAGGAACCGAGCTAATGTAACAATATTTTGATGTAAACATTTACTTTATCTATACAAGTTTAAAACGACGCATATAGTGGTCGTTCATTATATCTTAGGTGCTTTGTATATTGATTAGTGACACCCAAATCAAGCTTCCGCAAATCTTTAAATTTGGGGGTGTCACAGATTGGTATCAGAGCCTAAGGTTATAGTGAACTAGGTTGCATTTAGTGGGCCTAGACTATGACCGTTAGGCAGTATTCCTTAGTAGTTATGACTAGTTCAGGGATTACATCATACGACTTTAATTTAACATAGCCTGATCAACTATGTACAATTAGAGAAAGATGATGTGAAACCTGAAAGAGTTATGTTGAACAGGAATGCATTAGTTGACTCTGACCTCGAGAGAAACGGGACTCAAAACACGTCTGTGCTAGACACTCAATAGGTTATTATGTGATATACATATATATATATATACATAAATAGACCTCACTTACCAACTTTAGGCTATATTATATTATATGAATATAGGCCTCATTCCCTCTAATGTTTTATCTCGGAATGACAAACACACCACCAAATTCATCGCACTCGGACGAGTATCTCACGTCCTTTCTTTGTTCTTTCTTACTCAGCATCATGCCTTCTCGTCGTCAAATTACCCTTAGCGAAGCTGAGATCGCGGGAATCATTGCCCGCAGTGTGACCGAAGCCTTGGCTACCAGAACACCACCCGGTAGCGAGGACACAGCAACCAATACTCCACCACCCAAACCTTGCTCCTATAAAGACTTTCTTAGCTGTAAACCGCTATACTTCAAGGGCACGGAAGGTGCCATTGGCTTGATCCGTTGGATTGAGCGCATGGAATCTGTTTTCAGTCTCTGCGATTGCACTGAGAACAACAAGGTCAAATTCGCTGCTTACACCTTTCAGGAAGGTGCACTCACGTGGTGGAAAACCCACGCAAACTCCGTAGGCCTTGAGGTTGCAAACCGACTTCCTTGGGCCGAACTGAAAAAGAAACTGACAGAAAAATACTGTCCTGAAGAGGAATTGCACAGGCTGGAAGAAGAATTCTGGCATCTGGAGGTGCAGGGAAATGATGTTGCTGATTATACCACTAAATTTCAGCAGTTTGCTTTATTATGCCCGGGTTTAGTCGAACCAGAAAGTAAGGGCATTAAGAAATACATTCGTGGACTCCCCGAGAACATCCAGGGCAACGTCGCCTCATCCAAACCAACTACTACTGAGAGTGCCATTCGATTGGCCCACGAACTCATGGCTCTAGTTGTCAGCCGTGAGACCTCCAACACCTCATCCTCTAACAACAACAAACGCAAATCCACTGGACACCACCATAACTCAAACAAGAAAAACAACGCCATCCAAGTCTACACCTCAAACTCTGAAACCACCCGCAGCTACACCGGGGACAGACCTTATTGCCCCAAGTGTAACTACCACCACTTTGGTCAGTGCAATACCCCTTGCAACAACTGCAGGAGGTACGGGCATTCGACTAAGGATTGCCGAGCTCCCAAATCCAACAACAACCCCTCTGACAGAAATACCCGACAACCTAAGTCCTGTTATGAATGTGGAAACCCAGGACACTTCAGGGATTCTTGCCCAAAATTGAAGAATAAGGGCAACAACAACAACAACAACCACCGCAACAACAACAACACCAAAAGTAGCGCCTTCGTGATCAACTCAGGGGACGCCCGTCAGGACCCGAATGTGGTCACGGGTATGTTCCTCCTCAACAATTTAACTGCTTCCATTCTGTTTGATACTGGTGCCGATAGGAGTTTTATTTCCGATGAATTTTGCCCTCTACTTGACATTACACCTGTTGCTTTAGACGTTAAGTACACCGTAGAGCTAGCAAATGGCAAGTTGATAGAAACCAATAGTGTGATACCTAATTGCACCTTAAACCTAGCCGACGAAACCTTCTCCATAGATCTTATGCCTGTTGAGATAGGAAGTTTCGATGTCATCGTAGGCATGGACTGGTTATCCAAACATCGTGCCGAAATCATCTGCTATGACAAAATTGTTCGCATACCTCTCACTGTCGGTAGAACCCTAGTCATACAGGGGGAGACCGGAGGGACGAGGCTTAACATCATATCTTGTCTTAAAACCCGGAAATTTCTGAGAAAGGGTTATCCATCAATCCTCGCGCACATCATGGAGAAAAAGTCGGAGGAGAAGCGACTTGAGGATGTTCCAATCGTCCGAGACTTTCCAGAAGTCTTTCCTGAAGAACTACCTGGTCTACCACCACCAAGACAGGTTGAGTTCTCAATCGATCTTGTACCAGGTGCTGCGCCTGTGGCTCGAGCACCATACCGTTTAGCTCCATCCGAACTTCAGGAGCTGTCCACCCAGTTACAGGAACTCCTGAAACGAGGATTTATCAGGCCGAGTTCTTCACCTTGGGGAGCTCCGGTCCTATTTGTTAAGAAGAAAGATGGTTCTTTTCGAATGTGTATCGACTATCGAGAGTTGAACAAGTTAACTGTCAAGAACCGGTATCCACTCCCTCGAATCGATGACCTGTTCGACCAACTTCAAGGGTCGAGTTGTTATTCAAAGATTGATCTCCGATCCGGTTATCACCAATTGCGTGTTCGCGATGCCGATATTCCAAAAACCGCTTTCAGAACCCGTTACGGGCATTACGAATTTCAAGTGATGCCATTCGGCCTAACCAATGCACCGGCTGTATTCATGGACCTTATGAATCGGGTGTGTAAACCTTACCTTGATAATTTTGTCATTGTCTTCATCGATGACATCCTCATATATTCACGAAGCAAAGAAGAGCATGCGCAACACCTCAGAACCATCCTTGAACTACTTAAACACGAGGAGCTCTATGCCAAGTTCTCTAAGTGTGAGTTCTGGATCAAAACCGTTCAATTCCTTGGTCACGTGATTGACAGTCAAGGGATTCACGTCGACCCGTCAAAAATCGAGGCTATCAAAGACTGGCAATCGCCAACCACTCCGACCGAAGTACGACAGTTTCTAGGACTGGCCGGATACTATCGACGATTCATTGAAAATTTCTCCAAGATAGCCATACCACTTACGACTCTGACCCAGAAAGACAAAAAGTTTGACTGGACTGATAAACAAGAATCGGCATTCCAACTCTTAAAACAAAAGCTTTGCAGTGCTCCTATCCTCTCATTACCCGAAGGCACCGATGACTTCGTGGTATACTGCGATGCTTCACATCAAGGTCTCGGTTGTGTGCTTATGCAACGAGACAAAGTCATAGCTTATGCTTCCCGACAGCTCAAGATTCATGAAAAGAATTACACCACCCACGACCTCGAGCTAGGAGCTGTCGTTTTTGCCCTCAAAATCTGGAGACATTACCTTTACGGTACCAGATGTACAATCTTTACCGACCATAAAAGCCTTCAACACATATTCGATCAGAAGGATCTCAACATGAGGCAACGTCGATGGGTCGAGTTGCTTACCGATTACGACTGTGAACTCAAATATCATCCAGGCAAAGCAAATGTTGTTGCTGACGCCCTCAGTCGAAAAGAGCGAGTGAAACCACTTCGGGTTCGAGCCCTCAGTATGACCATTCACAACAATTTAAACATTCAAATCCTCACTGCTCAACTCGAAGCCTTAAAACCCGAAAATGTCAAAGATGAAGCCTTGCGGGGCATGGATAAACAATTCGAAATCAGACCTAACGGGATTAGGTATTTCTCAAACCGAATCTGGTTGCCTAAATTTGGGAACCTACGAGACTTGGTGATGGATGAAGCTCACAAGTCCAAATATTCTATCCATCCGGGATCCGATAAAATGTACCACGGTATCAAGGACTTCTACTGGTGGCCGAACATGAAAGCTGAAATCGCCACCTATGTCAGCAAGTGCCTTACTTGCTCCAAAGTCAAAATCGAATATCAAAAACCTTCTGGTTTACTTCAACAACCCAGTCTTCCGGAATGGAAATGGGAACAAATTGCCATGGACTTCATAACCAAACTACCCAAATCCTCGAACGGTTGCGATTCCATTTGGGTGATCGTGGATCGTCTCACAAAGTCTGCTCACTTCCTGGCAATCAAGGAATCCGACAAAATGGAACGCCTCACCAGAATTTATTTGAAGGAAATCGTAACCAAACACGGTGTTCCAATCTCAATTATCTCCGATAGGGATAGTCGTTTCACTTCACAATTTTGGCAATCACTTCAAAAATCCCTGGGTACTCGACTTGATATGAGTACCGCATACCATCCTCAAACAGACGGTCAAAGTGAACGAACCATTCAAACACTAGAAGACATGCTACGGGCCTGCGTAGTAGACTTCGGTGTAAACTGGGAAAAACATCTACCATTGTGCGAGTTCTCGTACAACAACAGTTATCATACCAGCATCAAAGCTGCACCCTTCGAGGCACTGTACGGTCGTAAGTGCCGGTCACCTATCTGTTGGACTGAAGTTGGGGATAGCCAACTCACAGGCCCAGAAATCATTCATGAGACGACCGAGAGAATCGTAGAAATTCAAAACAAGCTTAAGGCCGCGCGTGATCGTCAGAAAAGTTATGCTGACGTGAGACGCAAACCACTCGAGTTCCAAGTTGGGGATTTAGTTCTACTCAAAGTATCGCCTTGGAAAGGCGTAATCCGATTTGGCAAACGAGGGAAGTTGAATCCCAGATACATTGGACCATTCGAGATCCTCGAAAGGATTGGTCCAGTGGCTTATCGATTGCAGCTGCCATCTGAACTCAGCAGTGTGCATCCCACATTTCATGTTTCAAATTTGAAGAAGTGTCTGTCTGATGAGACACTTATCATTCCACTCGATGAAATTCGAGTTGACGAAAAACTTCACTTCGTTGAGGAACCCGCCGAAATCATGGACCGTGAGGTCAAACAACTTAAACAAAGTCGTATTCCCATCGTCAAAGTTAGGTGGAATTCGCGGCGCGGTCCGGAATTCACCTGGGAACGGGAAGACCAAATGCGACTCAAGTATCCTCAACTTTTCAATGACTCCACCTCAAACACGACTTCAACATAAATTTCGGGACGAAATTCTTCTAACAGGGGGAGAATGTGACAACCGTCAATTTAGGACTAGAATTTAGTGCCTAAACAAGTATTAATACATGTAATTAGTTATGTGTTAGGCTAATTAATGTATCAATTATTATATATATTGTTGAATATATATCTACAACTATGCGGTTTGTTTAAATCGTACAAGTTTCAAATCGAATGAATTTCGATACAATAAATACGGACGTTGGTGAACAATTTATTTAAATAATACCAGGATTGTTATAACGTTATTGTACTTAAAAAAATATTATGTCAATAATATTTAGTATTCAAGTTTTATCACACAATTTATATAAACGCGAATAAAATGTAATTGCGCAAACAAAACGAAACAATTCACCTTTTATAATGTAATTATTAAAAAGTTAGTAAAATACTTCAACAAAAATACTGAATAATTATTCGCATTTTAAAAAGTATATTAAAACATAGAAAATAAATATTTAACGTTCAAACGACGGAGTAAACGAACACCGCACGGAGCGCAGTGCGCGGACTGAAAATGGGAGGTGATCCCTTAACCACCTCCCCACCATTTTCTTTCTTCCATTTCTCATTTATCTCTCTCTCTCTTCCTTTTCTTTTCTCTCAAAAACCCAAACTCACAAAAACTCACTAATCACAAAAATAAGCACCTCAATCGACCTTGGATCGTCATACTCGTTTGGAAGAAAACACTCACCGCATTCCGATCTACATTTCTATCTTTCCGGAATTTCATTTCGGCGATTTGTAAGTTTCCGACACAACTCCGAAAACTCTCGTTTTTTAAGTTTTATAACTTGCTAGTTGTTTGTATAACCTTGTAATGTCCTAAAATGGGTTGGGTAAAAATATTAGACCGATCGATGGCCGGAAAATACGTTTTTGAAGTCGAAACTCCGATCAGATCCCGTACGTCGCATTTGGCCTGGCGTAAATGCGACGTAGCGACTTACGTCGCACAAATCCTCAACGTCGCATATAGCGACGCAGCACTCTACGTCGCATTGAATTGCGGACGTCGCACTTAGCGACGTAAACCCCAACGTCGCAGAAATCAACTACGTCGCCTATAGCGACGCCACGCACAACGTCGCATTAAATTGCGAGGGTCGCACATAGCGACGCCGTGCCCAACGTCGCAGTCCGGATCTGCGACGTCGCACCCAACGTCGCACAAACCAGAACCTCAAAAACACAGATTTACATTTCTATCTTTCCGGAATTTCATTTCGGCGATTTGTAAGTTTCCGACACAACTCCGAAAACTCTCGTTTTTTAAGTTTTATAACTTGCTAGTTGTTTGTATAACCTTGTAATGTCCTAAAATGGGTTGGGTAAAAATATTAGACCGATCGATGGCCGGAAAATACGTTTTTGAAGTCGAAACTCCGATCAGATCCCGTACGTCGCATTTGGCCTGGCGTAAATGCGACGTAGCGACTTACGTCGCACAAATCCTCAACGTCGCATATAGCGACGCAGCACTCTACGTCGCATTGAATTGCGGACGTCGCACTTAGCGACGTAAACCCCAACGTCGCAGAAATCAACTACGTCGCCTATAGCGACGCCACGCACAACGTCGCATTAAATTGCGAGGGTCGCACATAGCGACGCCGTGCCCAACGTCGCAGTCCGGATCTGCGACGTCGCACCCAACGTCGCACAAACCAGAACCTCAAAAACACAGATTTTTACTAAGTGTCGAGGCTCGAAATTTTATCACTTGATTTCACCCAAATTCAAGTCCTGATGCGTTTTTCCTTAAAGCAATATAGTAGAAATAAAAATTTTCCAAGCTGACCTGGCAGCTCGACCCCAGCCAGGGGCTCTGCCCCTTGGACCCCGCCAGGGGCTGCCGCCCCTTGGACCCCGCTAACCAGGGGCGCTGCCCCCGGACCCCCGTACTTAGATTCCGTAAGCACATTTTTACAACAAGTGTCAAACTTGTACAACTTCAAAACGCTTACACGATACAACTTTTCAGTCATTATGGAATTTACTTTTCAGGGTTAACACTTTGAGACATAAGGAGAACATTAACATATTTAAATTCAAACAATCACCAACGGGCCGTATACATTTTTTTAAAACCTAATTCACAATCAAACAAGTCGTTGTAACTTGTATCAAGTCAATCAAACAAGTCGTAGTAACTTGTAACAATACAATCAACCAAATCGGGGTAATTTGGACATCAAGTTAAACAAACGATTTAAATGGTAGTCTTTCGAGATACCGGTACAATTAATAACAATTCAAGTGTCGTGGACACATTCAGGTTTCAAGCCTTTGGACATCAATTCACCGCTAATTACTTCAAGTTTACTAAATTAAACACTTCAAGACTCAGGTGAGTTTCATAGCCCCATTTTCACTGCTTTACAACTAGGGGTGTGATATTACTACTCGATTTTGTTTTACAAGTAGAACGCAAGTGCCAAACTTCAAATACTACATGAGTTTCAAGCTAATCAATTTAAAGTCCTCCATAAGCATAGTCTCTAGTATTTTATAGCGTGAATGTTAGTATATGATATCATATGGGATTGACAATCCTCATCCGGGTTAGCACGCACTAACCGGTCAAACGGATGTATTAGCATTTGGGAAGACGAGTGTTGATTAGGCACTCGTAGGAGGCATTTCAAGTTAGGTTTCCTTAAGTGGGCCTGACAAATCAAGTTAAGCTCAGACTGTGTGCTCATGGACAGTATAACTTTTATTTTGCTTAATTGCATTTTAAATTCAATATAAATCTTGCGGTTCTTACAACTATACATTGACATTCAAACCTGTGAGCTCACCAGCGTTTTCGCTGACCCATTTTAGTATTTATCACAGGTACCCAGCAGTAGTTTGGCTGCACAAGCAGGAATTATTAGCTCGAGTCAGCATACATACAACTAGAGATTGGACTGCATTATTATATTTTGTAAAAGTAATTATGCTATGTAATCTCTCAATTTCAGGAACCGAGCTAATGTAACAATATTTTGATGTAAACATTTACTTTATCTATACAAGTTTAAAACGACGCATATAGTGGTCGTTCATTATATCTTAGGTGCTTTGTATATTGATTAGTGACACCCAAATCAAGCTTCCGCAAATCTTTAAATTTGGGGGTGTCACAAAGAAGTACCCACACCTATTTGAAACCGAGACCACGACTCACGACACAAATTAAATCTCGGGACGAGATTTCCCTAACGGGGGGAGAATGTGACAACTCTCCAAATTAGGTATTAATTAACATTTAAGCATGTGCATTCTTACGCTAATTTCCTGGTTAAGTTTTAACAAAACTTTTTGATGTGATGTAAGCCTAGCAAGCCCAGTACTTTCAAATAAAAAGTAATACGTAATACGTAAGTATTAAAAGTTACGTACAAATATATCGGAACGAACCCGACAAAAATAAATAACAAAAGTTTCGTGACACCAAAATAATTAATAAAGTAATTATTAATTACGAGTAATTATATATCTATAACAGATAGATAAAATAGTCTAAATATACGTTTAACATAAAACGTATTATAAACGAACAGGAACAATTTTAAAACGTACATAAAAGGTCCAAATCTGAAAAGTGTTATTTTTCTAACACATTATAAAGTATTTAGAACATTACCTCAAAATATGAAATCATAACTCAACTGAAATTTGGCGCTCAATTATTTGTGCGCAGTAAAATGTACAAAATTGTACAACTATTTAAAATAATGATGACATCATTATTCTGATTATAAATAACGAACCAGGAGAACATCTAAGAAATAAAAATATAAAATGTTTATTTTTATATTGCTATAATTATACCCGTACTCAAAATTGATGTACCAAAAATGGCCACCAACCTCCAATAATACAGAGACATCTTCTGCTTCAATCCCATACCCGTTTGATTTTCATACTCCCTCCATTCCCTCTCTGTGATTTCACAAACACTCACACACCTCAATAATTACCACTTCAAAATCTTCTCCTTCTTTGATCTGGAGAACACCAACAAGATTAGAGGCAACAACAAGCAGGAGCAACAACACCTCCATCATCATCATCATCGTTCATCATCATTCTCACCATTTTCACTTTGTAAGGAAACTCACCACTCTTTGATTTCTTACTTTGATTTCGTTTTCTAACTTGTAAATACATCATAATCTAAACATATAACACATATAGTTGAAAGATTTAAGGATTTTTCTTGAAATGAGTTTAAAAAACCAAAAATATCAAAACTAAAATCTATACATTAAAACTAGTTTAAATAGTGTAATAATGTGTAAAAACGACACATAACACTTGTATAAACATTTGGAACTTATGTAATATGGATTGGAACCAAGCAATCATATGGGTATATATATTAACAGACACGAACAGGGGACTGAAACGAGCCATGAATACGGCGGATTCCTTTGAATCCGGCGTATTCAGAACCAAAAACCAAACGAATCCGGCGGATTCAAAGGAATCCGGCGGATTCCCGTGTCTGACCCGCACCAAAATCTTTGGCTAAACGATAAACGAGTAAAAGACACTGACGAATCCGGCGTATTCCCAAAACTTCACACGTCTAGCCTTGTGAACACAAATGAATACGGCGGATTCATCTGAATACGGCGTATTCCGAGGCTGAAACGATTTCAAGTGAGAACCAAATGAATACGGCGGATTCATTTAAATCCGGCGTATTCCCAAACAAAATAGAAACCTTATAAAAACTATGATGAATACGGCAGATTCACTCGAATACGGCGTATTCCGACCTCAGTACTTGAATCCGGCGGATTCCATTGAATCCGGCGGATTCCCGAGTCTGGTCAACACTTGACTTTTATTTTAAAACACAAAACAATTCCGTTAACGACTACAATTGTACAAGACATATACGAGACAGGATAAATTGTTGAATGACATTATAAAACGAGACAAACTATGATTACGGACATTGGACTTATTTAAATTCGTACGAACAAACGATATATAAGCATATATATATATAACACGTATATGTACGAACTTTATGAACTATACGATTTGAATACAATTACATTATCGGGATATTTAAGACTTGTTAAAACAAACATAATGATATTAAAAACAAATTACTTTCGTTTTATAAAAACAATCTAAGTTTTATAACAAATAAAACTTACAACCTTTTTAAAATACGAAACAACGTATTTCAATATATATATAAATATATACGAGAACACACGATATATATATAGACACAAACGTATACGTTTTCTTAAACAAATGAAAACTTATATATATTTTGATATACATAAACAATGTATTGATTAAACATATATACATACGACATTTAAGAATATATATTCACAAATATATATATACAATGATATTGGAATAACGTTTGAATTATACGTACAACTATATACAAAGTATACATGCAAAAGACAACAAAACGACCTTCCGTTATATATAGACAATTAAATAATTGTTTGTACAATTAACAAGTATACGATTTGAGGAATAATAACAATGTTTCAACGATATGTCACTAATAAAGTTAACAACTTATATTCTTAAGAAATTAACCATTTCTTCAAAACAAACAAACAATTAACATAAGTGATTAAAACAAATCAAATGTACTTATGTTAATATATTTATTGTATATAGGTTAACAAACCTTGGGCAATTATCCGTTTGGCTGCTAGCTTTACTACCGAGCAAACCACCGTGAGTTCACAGCCCCTACTTTACAAATGTTTTATGCTTTTAAACATAGGGGTGTAAACATGGAAACTGCATGCAAATACATGCAGCAAATTATATAAATGCTTTATTGCTTTATACAACTGTTTGATATGAAATATTATTTCACAACTGTTTTGGGAATTAGACAACTAATCCTAGTACGGACCAGACTTGAGATGTGTGCATGAAAGACCTTATGTCATGCAGACTATAACCATTAGCTAGGTGACTCTAGCCACTGAGTATACGAATAGTACTATTGCCGTGACGACCCTCCTGTGGATGGAGCGTATACTTAACTGTCCTTCAGGCGAGAAACATAAGTTTTGGTTGTGGTTTGGTTATAGGGTTAGGTCGCGTTACTTTAACCTGCGAGGTTTAGCTCACCTTTCAGGGGATTATAGTCTAAGCATTCCCACTTACTATGTAGGATGAACTTATCCTACAACTATTTTATACCGGTATACTTACTGATTATATTTATATGATGGTAAACTACCAGATATACATTTTGGGTAACAACCCACATAAAACTATATTTTAGGGTAACTATCCCTACAATCTCATAAATTGCAAAACCTGCAAACATTTATTCATTGAATAACAATTCAATAATCTAAATATAAATGGTTTAACATACCTTACTTTTATACAAAAACTGTGAATTCACTCAACATATTTGTTGACGACTTTCTTTCTATGTTTTACAGGAAATTAGCTACGTAAGTAAGAATCGCATGCATACAGGATGGACAACCTTGGACTACTTAGGATGCCATATGTTGGGACAACTTTTGAGGATTTCCTCTGTATTACTGCAGACATTGCAGTTATACTCATGAAATCTTATTTTAACATATGTATTGTAAAACTTAAATGTTTTAAACTATTATTGCTGTACGACTTACATAGTCGTACTACTTTTGTAATAACTGTTTAAACTGGCATCCTTATTATATACTATGTTCTGTATGATCATATGCTCTGATACAGTGAATGCACAATTGTAACGTCAGCACCCCCGCTGTTAAACTGTTTACACAAGATGCTTCCGCTAATTATAACTTGCTTCCGCTAAACATTAAATAAACACAATTACCGATTTTGGGGGTGTGACATATTCACAGTATTATTACTAATAAACCATAATCATCAATGGAAATCAAACAGTAGTAATAATACAATCACCCGTTGTAACAAACCTGTTACAACTAAATCAAACTGAGGGTTATCAATCCACTCACCGTTACCTCAGTCGTCCACTCAGTAGTCTAATGTCACTGAGTCTCTGGTTTATCTGAAATCATCACAAAACATTACAAGTCAGTAACTTGTCAACAACCATGTATAACTTATATAAACATGATCACAGAACTAAGAATTATTCTCATAATAAAAGCAAATCCTTAGTATTCACACCCGATATCACATCATGTATTTAAGTTATAACAAGTAGTCAAAACAATGCAATAGCATACTCTTAATCATGTCTCCTAGCTCACAATCATATATGGTATCACGTTATATATATATATACATTTAGGTAAACTAACAACCTACATCCTTATCCTTATAAATGTGACCATATGTGTCTCATATCTCTGCTTAACCTTCTTTAGTCACACACTAAAATCATATAACCCATATTCATACAACACTTAAAGACCAAACAGCAAGAACAGTGAAACTGGGCTGTGCAGACACTAAATCGCGTCGCAACAGGCCCTTAATCGCGTCGCGATCATGACTTAATTGCGTCGCGATTTCATTCGGTCGCGTCACGACCTGGTACAAACCAGCAACTCTGCGATTTCTTCCTGATCAGTTCTAAACTCGAATCTTTTGCCAATCAAATGCCATAAACTCAGTTTCTGCTGTTACTACTACTACTATTAGCGTCATATAACAACAATAACAACTTATAACATTCTAATTCATCTCAAAATCATGTATGTATCAATTGGAAGCAAAACCAAATTCATGAACAATCAATACTGAACTTACTATTTAAATATGATGAATTGAAGAAGATGATGGCTAAGATGAAGTAGTCAAATTTACAGCTCCAATTATGGTTTCAATTTAGGTTTAGAGTTTATCACTTTTAGGGTTTTTGATTTCACAAATGAAGCAGGAAACCAAAATAAAAGAATTAAGTCGGCTCACATAACCGACCTCCAATAAACGGGTATAATTTAATACCCCTTCTCAGCCTATTGTCTGGAACCCGACAACCATTTGCGAGTCCAAACCTTTTATTGTTCCGTCAACTATATTAATTTAAAACAATTAATATTTCACTACCCACAATAAGTCCTGAAACTTAATTTCTAGTTATTATCAAATAACTAAACAAAATAATTTCCTAACACATAAACAATTATTAAATTCGGGAAATCATCTTAAAACTTCTAGGCCCAAATTTGCGGATGTTACAAATCTCTCCTCCTTAAAAAGATTTCGTCCCCGAAATCTAATCCAGCTTAGTAACTCAAAATAACACAAGCCATGATATCCACAAGGATCAATTAATATACCGGTTTATACTCGAAACCCAATAATCAGAATCCACGATAATATTACACCCGCTTCATGACAATCCATCAATATGATGATTTCAAATCATTTTAAAATTCTCGAATACACAATCAATAACCTCTCGATAGTTTCAATTAAAATTACATCTCGGTAATCTCAAATCAACTGAATTCCATACAAGACTAAACAGTCTTTAATCCACTAACATAGTTCGATAATAGTTTCCGGAATTTAGATTATATTCCATCAAAATTTCAAGCTAGCAGCTTTCAATCAACTCACTAATCTGAAGAAATTGTCATACATATTAGACAATTTCCTTCAAAATCCAGTATCGGTTCTAATAATATCAGGTCTCACAATCAAATCTTTGATTTAATATATATATATCCATCAACAATATCTCCATGAGGTTCAGGCAAAACAATCGTTATAAACTCCAAATCAAAAGTAGCATCATCAATTACTTAATTATAATAGATACACACGTCACACGTTACTCCGTGAGCAACTTATAATTGTAATTACATGTTTTGAATTCTTTCCACATTCACATATCCCAAGATATATATGTTTCTATCTTTTCCCCCAAGCACAGGTACTAGTTCACAATTTTACTCAATCATCAAATTCCCGCATTACAAATTTGCCTCAGTCATCAAATGTCAAAATCTTATTAAACAAAAGATTGACAACAATTAAGTTCAATACAAAAGTATGGGCCAATATCAAACACTAACCGCAGTCACCTAAGTGGTAACTTGAATTATCTTATCATCCCTCAATTCTATTTCAACAGAATTAATAAACACAAGGGAAGCAATTTCAGTTTATTACATAACAACATAATTGTATCACAACACAAAGTCAAATCTTGTTTCAACCCAATTCAACACTTCCCGAATGATTAATAATCATATTCGACTAAAAGGCTCAGTCAAAGTCACATCTCAAAAGTTTCAAATCTACTGCTCGAACTCAAGATTAATAATCTTTAATTCTCTAAAGTTATTCAACAATCTTTAATTTCATAATAAATACAGTAATATTGTACATGAAACGTTATCATTTTTTTGAATTTCGATGTATCATATCACTACAATTATGATGAAGATGATAGTTGGTTTATACTATTGATAATTTTGATACTCGATTATTAAATCTAAAATCCGTCTACAGTTCGAGTATATTTTAAGTAATTTTCCCTTTTATTATTGTACATGACTACAAATAAGTATTCTATGTGCATGTATCAATTTTCTCTTAGAGAGTTAACATATATTCCTTGGTTTATTTAATAATTGTATGACCAATAATATTGGAAACTTATAAAAGTTATATTTTATCCGTCTCAATACAAGTGTTCAATAATGCAAGTAGCATACAATCTTAAAACTATTTGCGATCACTCATCTTCGATACAAGTGTCTATTATCTTATACGAAGATCTTTAGCAAAGGGAATGTTTTACTTTGGAAACTTTATTAACTTCATCGGGTATTTGTCAAATCAAATGTACTTTATTTTATGCTTGAATTGTTTGATAATAGGAACCCTTATTGATATGTACCTAGCAACTGTTTTTCTTTCTGTAACTTCGGTATTTGACTTGGACAACTAACTGGATCCTTTATCTTGTCAACTTGAAGCCTTTGGCTTTAAAAATAATAACAAAGACATTACAAAGTACTTAGGGAGTAAACATACACCAAGTGTTTAACTCGTTGAGCTACTTGAAGGGTCGTCGCTGACATATGTAGCGACCGGTGAACAACTTAGAGCAAGTGTTATAATTAAATCAATAAGCGGAATTAGTAATCCAACAAGAAGTATAATTTTTCTTAATTGCATTCATCTGATATTACGCCAAATTAAATGACAAGCTAATGTACATTAAAGGCTGTTAGCAATTATAAGATAGTAAACATAACTTAGTATTTAAACTAGTGTCTTTAGCTTAGCGGTATAAAAGCGAATAAGTAGAGTTAATGTAGTAAGTTTTTCTATTTTACAAAATAAACCTTTTGCCCTAATTCACACTTAACTCGCTACTTTCTGTCTCTACAACCCAAACTCTAACCTTACTTTTATCATCAAATTGTTCATTATTCATACGTGTGATCTTGGTTTACAAAGGCAACTCGTCATTGCATCTGTGGTTGTTCTTTATTATTTTATTGCCGAAATATTTTATCACATTTTCCTTTTAGTTCTGTTCGAATTAACATTTAGAAATCTGGGTACGTAATAATATTGATATTGTTGACTAGGATAGAGAAACTTAGATTGGTGACAAACTTTTTTGAGGTAGACATTACTTTTAGACCACTCGCAACCGTAACACATACCAGAACGCCTATTTTCAGTCGCAACGTCAGCGTAACACCACAACACCATTCCAACATACACAATGGTAACACCAGAACGTCCCTTTTTCCCCTGGGACCCACTAACTAAATTTAATTTTCATTTATTTAAAACAAAACAGATACAATTTAAATTTAATTACAATAATTAAATAATATACATTATGCATTTAATATTTTGTTTACAGAGATTTAAATTTTTTTACATGGATTTTAAATTTGTATGGAAATTGGGCTGGGACCTACACAACAAAAAGAAACAAAAACCAACGAAAACACGTCTCTCCATTCATCTCCTTTCTATTCTTCTTCTCCATCATCTCTCTAGTCTCTTCTCATCCCATCTCTGCAACAAAAAACTGCAACCAAAAATGAAAAATCAAAGGGAAAAAAACAAAAAGAAACACAGAAAAACAGAAAGGAAATCGAGAAAAAGAATAAAAATATTATATTCGCATGGGACCCGCAAAACGCTCGTTCTCGTCTCGTTATCCGCCGCACGCCGCCCCAGAACGCCGCCGGCAGAATGCCGCGTTGCGGGCGTTCTGGGCGTTCTCGACCTCCAGAACGCGCGCTCTCATCTGCGTTGCGAATGGTCTTATTGAAAATAAAACTTTCGTTTTCATCCTCTTAAGTTTTTCAAGTAGACATTATTGGTCCACGAATCTCTTCTCATTATTTGTACACTTGTCACAGTATTAATAATATTTCCTTAATTATTTATTAGTTGGGATAAACTATCGTGAAATAAACTTATGGAATAGATAGAATAAAATCTTAAACTGATTTACGAAAGTCATAATTAAATATTTTAAAAAAAATACTAGAAAGAATAAAAAGACAATTATACAAATTTTTGGATATGTTATGTGCATTGAAAGTTTGAAACACATGGTATACTATCTTTCGATCCACGTTAATGTATGCATCATTTCTATTATTATTTTATTTATTTTATGTTAGCATTGTTTTATCTAATCGTATTCTAATTTATAGTATCATTTACGTAAAGGGTGTGATTTACTTCTATTAGTTTTCTGTACAGAGTTTTTTCTTTTTTTCAATAAGCTCTTAACATTTTATATGTCAAATAATGTTAAAAGTTTGAGCTTATAGAAAAAAAGTAAGTTTAAGCTCTTATAAAATTTAACGTAAATGCTTGTCGATAAGGTTATAACTCCGTTTTTGCGAATATCCGATTAAGACTATATGAAGATGATTTATATACGGGTTGTTAGTATAGATAAGAAAATAAGTAGTAGTAAATAGTACTCCCTCCGTCCCAAAATTATAGTCCATCTTTCCTTTTTGGGACGTCCCAAAATAATTGTCCACTTCACATTTCAACCAATAAGAAGAGAGTTTAGTGGGTGCAGATTCTATTTGAGTAGTTGAAAACTGTTGTGGTCCCATTTTTATTAAACTGTGTGCTTTTTGTTGGTGGACAATAATTTTGGGACGGAGGGAGTAGATGTTTTGGATTTGTACAACAAATAATTATAAATATTTTGGGAAATATTTGTCTATTTTGGTCTATTTAAAGATGGAAATGTTATAAATATGGAAATTCCTTATAAATAGATTTGTACTCCTTATTTAATTGTAATTGTAATTTGGTTTCGTTATTGAGTAGTGAATTAAATGAGTAAGCAAACATTATGGTTATGACCAGTTAAGAGGGGTAATTTTGTCAAAAAAAATTAAGAACTTTAAGATTCAAACATAAGAGACGCTTTATAAGTAATTATAGATAAACACTTGTAAGCTACGTTGACAAACACACCCAAAGTATTATAATGTAAATGTGACTAATTGGGATACATTACTAATGTACTAGTATAATACCCGCGCTATGCAGCGGAAATAATATTTCATTGTAATTGAAAATTATGTTTATCATTTAGTGACGTATTACCCATGTTGGTGCATCGATCACGATAACTTAATTTGTAAAATTGTGTATTCGGATTATGAAAGATGGGGTTAAGAGTGAAAAAAATAATTATAAGTTACCACAATTTGCACACGTAATTTAAAATTAGAAATGTTAAATCTTACTTCTTAAAAGTTTCTATAAATAAAGTGTCAAAATGCTTTATAGGTAGTATATATATACTAGATATTGGAGGAGTTTTGAGAGTTTATGTGAGGTAATTATGTGTTTGAAACCTCTACTTTTGGGGTTTCTAGTGGGTTGACTTTTATTTTTTAGAGGCTTAAGCTCCTATAAAAAATAATCATTGTTTGGTAAATCATATTTAGTGGGGTTTCTTGTTAAAACTAAGTATTTATAAGCTTTTATATTAAAAATTACTTCATGTAGATTATAGAAACTCCAAAGCTCCGGCCACAAACTTCTATTATCAGCTTCAGCTTCAGCTCTAGCACAAGATGTAGCTAGTTGTTACCAAACACATCCAAATATAACCGTATAAGGTATATATTCATAATCATAAGATCATGTGCAAATAGTAAGATGTTGATATGTTCGTTTTCTTATGTTCGTTTTTTTATCTCGATCTTCTAAAACAAAACTAGAGAACAAATCGTAAAGTATCGTGAATCTTACTATTTGATTTCATAAACTATTGATCGATACTTTTCATTCTTTCACGTATTGGTCTTACGAGTTTCTCCACTATATTTTGTCTAAGGGATCAAGAATCGTATTCTTTAAATTAACTAGTATTATAATTTGCTACGAAATCTTCTGCACGTTCATTTCGACCTTGGAATTTAACAAACAAAAAATGGTCACATGATCTTATCTAGCTAAAATGAAGGACAAATAAACATAATCTTTACCATCTTTCATTTTCGCCAAACATCATCATGCCTCTTTTGTTGTTTCTCGCTAACCTTAGTGTACTTCGTCGCCTAGAGCGAGCGATATATACACCCTCAATAACTGGATGAATCCTTTGGATAGTGATATGGATACGTATAACCAAAAAGTTTACTAGGCGATACTGATATTTGGATGTTTGTTTTCAACACAAGTAATTAATGTGATTAGTCGGATAATTAGGTGAAATAAGATTTTTTAAGTTACGAATTAGCTAGGTAATTATTTGATGATTTACATTAACTTCTGAAACTGCTTTTTGTTATAACTTGTAAGAGGCTAAGTGTAACATCCTCTCCGGTAGCCTGGTATTTTTCTATTTATAATTGTGTATTTAATAGTTTTAAATAATTTTGCGATATAATTGTTTAATTGTGAAAGTTGGCGAAATAGGTCTTAGGACTTATTGTGAATAATGAAATGTTGCTTGTTTTGATATATAAAAGTTGACGGTACAATAAAATAAATTTCTCGCATTTAGTAATTAAGTGTCAGACAATAGATTTGTAGCGGGTATTAAAATACCCAAAGTGGTAGGTCGGTTTAAATGAGGGCCGACCTTTATTTGGGGATCACTTTCCCAATTTCTTTCTTGCTCTCTCATTCCAATTCCATTAACCACTTAAACCCTAAATATGATCCTCTAAAAAAACCAATAATCATAAACAAGATTTAAAGCTTCAAGTTGTGATTCAAGTTAGTTGTTCTCATCTTTTCTAGTCTTCATCTTCTTCATTTAGTAAGGTAAGAAAACTTATAGTTTATAAGTTCATATGTTAGATAGAGATGAAATTGATGAATTGAATGATTCTTGTAAGTTATATAGTGATTGTTTGTGATATATGATGATATGTGATGATTCTTAACTAGTTATAAGCATCGAATTCATGTTTGATGAGCTTGAATAATGAAAATGGAGTTAGGATTCGTTCAGGTCTGTTCTTGAGCTGAAGAACAGATGAACGCGATCCCGGCTATGATTCCGGATCGCGTTCCCTTGTTATAAATGACTTTGTCGAGTTTTTGGCCTTAGAAACGCGATCCAGGCCTATTATCCGGATCGCGTTTGCTAGTGTTTTTCGGTGACAGAATTTTTCCTAAGGACGAACGCGATCCAGCCCTAACTAGTCAGGATCGCGTTTGCATGGTTAATCTTGATGGATTTTGCAAATTACACCAAAATGCATGCGTTTAGAAGGTGGTGTTTATAGTGGCACTTATTGAATGCTATTGTGGCATTTTATAAAAATGCTCATTTTGATATTTACAGATTATGAGGCAAAGTACTAACTTATGTTGATTATTGATTCTCAGATCCTCCGAAAGATAAGTGATCTCTGGAATCCGAGATTTTGAAGGCAAAGGTATCGGTGAGTGGATTCAAAACTTACCGTTTGGCTTAGTTGTAATCATTTGATTACAACGGGTAAACGTAGACTTGATTATTAAGTTGATTAGTTGTTATTGTTGATCATATGCCTATATGTGCTTTGTGTGGCCTTTGTGCATTGTTGTTAATGAGGTCAACGAGTTGATGAACTGTTGGTTGGGCTAGTGTGTTGTTGTGTGAATGGTACAGGGATGTACTTCATTTGTTGTGTGTGCTGAACTGTACCTAAGTATAATAAACACTAGCTATCGGTCTCGTCCGTTATGGCCATACGGATATGTTTGGATAAGTGATCTTGGGGAGCCGCCCGGGTACTAAGGTTATCCCCGGATCCGCCGATCCTCATTAAGTTGTTGTTAACTGTTGTGTTGCGAATATTCGTTGTAGTTAATTGGTTTAGCTAAGTTGAATGTTGGGTGTTGGATTTACTCACTTAGCTATGTGCTAATCCCTCGTTGTTACTTCCTGCAGATTTTTGTTTATGCATGCGGGTGGGTAGCAGGAAGGTCAAACCTTGGAAGCATGGAATGTTTGATATTCAAGCTACTCTGATTATTTTTGTAACAACTCAGTTTAATTTATATAATACCCCGACATGCTAGTCTTTTGAACAAGTTTTAAATCGTAGTAACTTAATCATCTAAACTGTTTTGGTACTTTGGAAAAATATGTAATGAAGTAATGTGTTTTATTTACTTATGCTTCCGTATTATCTACAATATTATTACTATAGAATGAGGGGTGTTATAAATTGGTATCAGAGCATAGTTTTGGGATAATTGTTCATTGTTGAATGATCAAACCCAAAACTCGAGCGTGATATATCAAACATTCTTGGGTATGGGATCAGTGTTGGTTGAAGGTAGTTAGTATTTAGATGCTAACGATTAACAAAAGTTCAAGTGTTGTGTTGAATTTCAGAAATGGCAGATAACGAACCACCGACCACCAACCCCAACAATGCCTCCAGGATCGTCGCTCCTCAAATCGGGACTCATACCGAGCAACACGATCATAATGGTACTTCTCAACCAACCGGACAACAATCTAACCGAGATGAGTATATTCATGAGATGGAAGACGAGTTAGTATTCCTTAGGGAATTCAAGAGAAAAGCTGAGGAAGCTGCGACTAGACAGTTATTTCAGCAATCCCCAGTTTTTGGTTCTGGTTCATCCTCTCAATCAGAAAAGAAGTGTTCATACAAGACTTTTATGGCTAGTCGACCACCGGAGTTTCAGGGAAGTAAAAATCCTACGGTAACTTTGAATTGGCTTAGGGATATGGAACGCAAATTTGATGTGACTTGCTGTGATGAGGAACTTAAAGTCAAATATGCGGTTCAATGCATGAAGGATGATGCCATGGTTTGGTGGGATTCCATTACCGGTCATTTCACTCAACAACAGAAAGAAGCTATTAGTTGGTCTCAGTTTCATCAAGTTGTTCGTAATCAATATTGTTCGGATTTTGATATTGCTAGGATTCGAAGAGAGTTTGTGAATCTTCGATTAAATGATGACATGACTATTGATGAATTGATTGCGCAGTTTACGGATAAGCTTAGGTTCGTGCAACAATGGGTTCCGGATGAGAAAACTCAAATTGAACAATTTGTGGATGCTTTACCAGATAACTACCGTACAGTTGTGAGATTGGCTAAGGATTTATCGCATGCTTTTAACCTCGCGCGGTCTGCCGATAGTGATTTGAGAGGTTTGCGATTATGGCAAGGAAGGGATACAAGTTTCTCTAAATCAAGAACTGAATCGTCGGGTAAGAATAAATCCAAATGGCAAGGGAATAGGCCAGGTGGTAAGAAATTTGTTGGAAGAAGTAGTTCTTCTGGAAGTTTTAATAGTTCCAACTGGTGTAGTTCGTGTAGGTCTCGGCATGATGGTCCGTGTACGGCTAAGACAAACAAATGTATGAAGTGTGGTGAATTAGGTCATGAGATAAAAAGTTGCCGTTATCCAAATTTTGTTTGTTGGACTTGTAAGAAAGAAGGACATAGGGTTGGTCAATGTCCGGAGGCAAGGTCGACGGGGTCGGGTTCGGTCGGGAGTTCGGGATCTTCCGGTCAGAAAAGAAAGAACCCTCCTCCAGCAACTAGTAGGGCTTTTCAGATGACGGTTGATGAGGCCGTGCGTACTGAAGATGTTATCACGGGTACATTTCTTATAAACTCTGTACCTGCACGTGTATTGTTTGATTCGGGTGTTAATTGTACTTTCATTTCTGTGCAATTTTGTGATAAGTTGAAATTAGCCCCTACTGTGATAACAAAGCCTATAGAAGTAGAAATAGTTAGTGGTAAGTTAGTTCATGTTACCACCTCGGTGACTGGAGCTAATATTACTATTGATGATCACGTTTTTCCTATTTCCTTCTTGTTGATGCCAATCCCTAGTTTCGATGTAATAATTGGTATGGATTGGTTGAGTCAGAATAAGGCTAGTATTGATTGTCACCAGAAGTTGGTTAGGATCCCAATCTCCGAAGGGTCATATGTTGTGGCTCGAGGAGAACGGGATGGTGTAGCTATTCCTTTGATTTCGTTGATGAAAGCTAAGAAGTCATTGTCAAAAGGTTGTGAGTCATTCCTAGCCTATGTAGTCGATGCCAAATTAGAAAGGAAAACTGTTTCAGATGTTCCGGTTGTTAGTGAATACCCCGATGTGTTTCCCGATGAATTGCCTGGGTTACCACCAGTTAGGGAAGTAGAATTCGGAATTGATCTTGTTCCGGGATCGTCGCCGATTGCTAAAGCTCCCTATAGATTAGCTCCTTCGGAGATCCGTGAAATGATGAATCAGATTCAGGAATTGTTGGATAAAGGTTTTATCAGACCTAGTTCCTCGCCGTGGGGTGCACCAGTGTTATTCGTGAAAAAGAAAGACGGGTCGTTGCGCATGTGTATTGATTATAGAGAGTTGAACAAGAGAACGGTAAAGAATAAGTACCCTCTTCCCAGAATAGATGACTTATTTGATCAGTTACAGGGTTCTTCGGTATACTCCAAAATTGATTTGAGGTCGGGTTATCATCAAGTCCGTGTGCGTGAACAAGATATACCTAAAACTGCTTTCCGAACCAGGTATGGGCATTATGAATTTCTGGTTATGCCTTTTGGTTTAACAAATGCACCAGCGGTATTTATGGATTTGATGAATCGAGTGTGTCGACCATTCTTGGATCAATTTGTGATTGTTTTCATTGATGATATACTTATTTATTCGAAATCTGAAAATGAGCATGCTATGCATTTGAGATTGGTTCTTGAAACATTGAGACGGGAACAGTTGTATGCAAAGTTTTCCAAATGTGAATTCTGGATTCGAGAAGTTCAGTTTTTGGGTCATATAATTTGTCGAGATGGTGTGAAAGTGGATCCATCAAAAGTTGCAGCTGTGATGAATTGGAATGCGCCGAAATCTGTCTCTGAGATAAGGAGTTTCCTTGGGTTAGCGGGATATTATCGGAAGTTTATCAAAGATTTTTCTAAGATAGCCGGTCCGTTAACCAAACTAACCCGTAAAGATGAGAAGTATGTGTGGACTGATCAACAGGAGCAAGCTTTTCAGACATTGAAACAATTGTTGTGTCAGACACCGATTTTAGCATTACCAGAAGGTACTGATGATTTTGTGGTTTATTGCGACGCTTCATATTCGGGTTTGGGTTGTGTCTTAATGCAAAGGGATAGAGTTATCGTTTATGCTTCTCGACAGTTGAAACCACATGAGAAGAATTATCCTACGCATGATTTAGAACTCGCAGCAGTTGTATTTGCCCTAAAACTTTGGAGACATTACTTATATGGGACTCGATGTGTTGTTTGTACCGATCACAAGAGTTTGCAATATGTGTTCTCCCAGAAAGAATTGAATATGCGGCAGAGACGATGGTTGGAATTGATAAAAGATTATGACTGTGAAATTAGATACCATCCGGGCAAAGCTAATGTGGTCGCCGATGCGTTAAGTCGAAAGGATACTCCTGATCGAGTTTTCTATTTAAAAGTGAATGTTTCCTCGGATTTGATTGATCAAATTAAAGTTGTACAACTTGAAGCATTGAAAGACCAGAATCTGAAATCTGAAATCATGTTAAAACGCAAGGACGAATTAGTTGATGATTCAAGGGGACTAAAGACTTACCAGTCCCGTGTTTGGATTCCTTCCAATGGTGGTATTCGGGATTTGATTTTGAATGAAGCTCACAGGTCACGAATGTCTATTCATCCTGGTAGTACTCGAATGTATAATGATTTGAAACCGTTGTATTGGTGGCCAACTATGAAAACCGACATTGCAAAGTTTGTGGGATCTTGTCATATTTGTGCTCAGGTCAAAGCGGAACATCAAAAGCCGTATGGGTCGTTAAAACAGTTGGAGATACCTGAGTGGAAGTGGGATCATATAACTATGGATTTTGTGACTAAGCTACCGCGTACTGTTCGAGGCAATGATATGATTTGGGTTATAGTGGATCGATTGACAAAAAGCGCTCATTTTCTTGCTATGAGTGAGACAGCATCGTTGACTAAACTGGCTCAATTGTATGTTAACGAAATCGTTTCCAGACATGGTATTCCCTTATCGATTGTGTCGGATAGAGATACTCGTTTTGCTTCTCGTTTTTGGCAAAGTCTACAACAAGAGTTGGGTACACGGGTAAACCTTAGCACAGCTTATCATCCTCAAACAGATGGTCAGTCAGAACGTACAATTCAAACTTTAGAGGATATGCTTCGTGCTTGTATGATGGAATATGGAGGTTCATGGGATTCACATCTCCCATTAGTTGAATTTACTTACAACAATTCGTATCATTCAAGTATCGGGATGCCTCCGTATGAAATATTGTATGGTTGTCGTTGTCGCACACCTACTTGTTGGTTAGAGGCAGGTGAGAAACGGTTTGCTGGACCCGACATTGTACAAATAACCGCTGATAAAGTAGCTATTGCACGTGAGAAGTTGAAAGCCGCAAGAGATAGACAGAAACAATATGCGGATCCTAAAAGACGAACGGTTGTGTTTACCGAAGGTGAATTAGTGTATCTTAAAGTTTCTCCGTGGAAAGGGGTGATTAGATTCGGAAAACGTGGAAAGTTGGCGCCTAGGTACATTGGTCCATTCAGAATTCGACAAGTTGTAAATGATCAGTCAATGGCTTTGGATCTTCCTCCAGAGCTCTCTGGTATTCATGATACGTTTAACGTATGTTACTTGAGAAAGTGTAATATAGAGGATCAGTCACAAATTCTTCCATTGCAAGATTTAAAGGTTGATCAAACCCAGAAGTTAGTAGAGGAACCAGTTGAAATTGTAGACCGAAAGATTACCAAACTTAGGAAGAAACAAATCCCTATGGTACTAGTAAAATGGAGACATAGTTTAGGTTCCGATTTAACTTGGGAGACCGAAGAGTCGATGAAATCCAGATATCCTGGATTGTTGGATAGGGCTGAGATTTCGGGGACGAAATCTCCTTAAGGAGGGGAGATTTGTAACATCCTCTCCGGTAGCCTGGTATTTTTCTATTTATAATTGCGTATTTAATAGTTTTAAATAATTTTGCGATATAATTGTTTAATTGTGAAAGTTGGCGAAATAGGTCTTAGGACTTATTGTGGATAATGAAATGTTGCTTGTTTTGATATATAAAAGTTGACGGTACAATAAAATAAATTTCTCGCATTTAGTAATTAAGTGCCAGACAATAGATTTGTAGCGGGTATTAAAATACCCAAAGTGGTAGGTCGGTTTAAATGAGGGCCGACCTTTATTTGGGGATCACTTTCCCAATTTCTTTCTTGCTCTCTCATTCCAATTCCATTAACCACTTAAACCCTAAATATGATCCTCTAAAAAAACCAATAATCATAAACAAGATTTAAAGCTTCAAGTTGTGATTCAAGTTAGTTGTTCTCATCTTTTCTAGTCTTCATCTTCTTCATTTAGTAAGGTAAGAAAACTTATAGTTTATAAGTTCATATGTTAGATAGAGATGAAATTGATGAATTGAATGATTCTTGTAAGTTATATAGTGATTGTTTGTGATATATGATGATATGTGATGATTCTTAACTAGTTATAAGCATCGAATTCATGTTTGATGAGCTTGAATAATGAAAATGGAGTTAGGATTCGTTCAGGTCTGTTCTTGAGCTGAAGAACAGATGAACGCGATCCCGGCTATGATTCCGGATCGCGTTCCCTTGTTATAAATGACTTTGTCGAGTTTTTGGCCTTAGAAACGCGATCCAGGCCTATTATCCGGATCGCGTTTGCTAGTGTTTTTCGGTGACAGAATTTTTCCTAAGGACGAACGCGATCCAGCCCTAACTAGTCAGGATCGCGTTTGCATGGTTAATCTTGATGGATTTTGCAAATTACACCAAAATGCATGCGTTTAGAAGGTGGTGTTTATAGTGGCACTTATTGAATGCTATTGTGGCATTTTATAAAAATGCTCATTTTGATATTTACAGATTATGAGGCAAAGTACTAACTTATGTTGATTATTGATTCTCAGATCCTCCGAAAGATAAGTGATCTCTGGAATCCGAGATTTTGAAGGCAAAGGTATCGGTGAGTGGATTCAAAACTTACCGTTTGGCTTAGTTGTAATCATTTGATTACAACGGGTAAACGTAGACTTGATTATTAAGTTGATTAGTTGTTATTGTTGATCATATGCCTATATGTGCTTTGTGTGGCCTTTGTGCATTGTTGTTAATGAGGTCAACGAGTTGATGAACTGTTGGTTGGGCTAGTGTGTTGTTGTGTGAATGGTACAGGGATGTACTTCATTTGTTGTGTGTGCTGAACTGTACCTAAGTATAATAAACACTAGCTATCGGTCTCGTCCGTTATGGCCATACGGATATGTTTGGATAAGTGATCTTGGGGAGCCGCCCGGGTACTAAGGTTATCCCCGGATCCGCCGATCCTCATTAAGTTGTTGTTAACTGTTGTGTTGCGAATATTCGTTGTAGTTAATTGGTTTAGCTAAGTTGAATGTTGGGTGTTGGATTTACTCACTTAGCTATGTGCTAATCCCTCGTTGTTACTTCCTGCAGATTTTTGTTTATGCATGCGGGTGGGTAGCAGGAAGGTCAAACCTTGGAAGCATGGAATGTTTGATATTCAAGCTACTCTGATTATTTTTGTAACAACTCAGTTTAGTTTATATAATACCCCGACATGCTAGTCTTTTGAACAAGTTTTAAATCGTAGTAACTTAATCATCTAAACTGTTTTGGTACTTTGGAAAAATATGTAATGAAGTAATGTGTTTTATTTACTTATGCTTCCGTATTATCTACAATATTATTACTATAGAATGAAGGGTGTTATACTAAGAGCGTATACAAACATAGTTTAACAGAAAATGAGGTATGAGAAATAGTACGTTGATGTACCGGTCTGAATTCATAAAAAGTTAGTGCACTGTAACATTTGTACGTTACAAGATGAAATATTAACGTGATAGTGCACTAAACTCTATGCACCAGGATGCTTTACTAACTAACAACTATGTAATCGTTCTACTAGAATCTGATTTGTTTGGCACTAAAAACTTACAACAAACGGGTTAATTAGTTATTTTAGTTTCGCATCACCACATAATTTGAAAAGGATTTGTCACATAATTCAAACTAATTATTTCAGTTTCACACGTAACAATGGTTTTGCGATACTTTTCGATACCCTTTTTGCCCTTTGGTCAATTACTAAAAATCAATACGTCAAAAGAATAATTTAACCTAGCTTTGTCTCATTATTTAAAAATAAATAAAAGTTATTTTTGGTCAAAAAAAGAATAATAAATTGTAAACGAGATACATGAAAAGTAGAATAATAATAAAAGACATAATTGGGTCGACTGTTAATATGAAGGAGACTTAAGTGAACTAAACCTAATAAAGTTTTCTAATTTCCAATATGGCAACTACAATAAATAAAATAAAATATATGTTACACTTATTCTACATCGCTTGTTTTTATATGTATATCGCTAAAAATATGTTAAATACCGTATTTACTAGTGTTCGAATAAATATAGTGATATACGAATTATCACCCTAAATATATAAATTGTTGTTATGTTCATTAAGTTGAGTAACTCGGTTAAATGTCGATTTAATCAACACTTATGGATGAATCTTCATAGTTAAAAGGAAAACTTATTTTAAAATAACAAAACTAACACCATTTTCATGTAGTTGTACGAGACTAGTTTTAGTTAAAGATTATGATTATGACGATAGTAACATACATCTCAAATTTACTCGTAACGTTAAAACTAACAAATTGCACTTTATATTTACGATGAACGGAAATTGTTCAAACTACCAAAATGCTAAGTAAATTATGCTTAAACGTTCAGTGAATTTTTTAGTCTGTCTCTTTATTTAATTAGGTATTTCATTACCGATTAACATAAACTTTTATTAACCTTGAAAGATTTGTATTTTACAATACTTGTTCATAACCAAAGTTATAATAAAGTTTTCTACGTTGCTTACTTACGTTAAGAATGATTATTTGTATATCACAATTCTCTAAAAGTACACCATTAAACGTGTTTTATACGGGAGATTAAGTTTATTTTTTTTATTTTCAGGAAAAATATGTATAAAAAAAAAAAAAAAGAAGCAAATTAAAATAAATAAATTTATTCCTATCTTTTACTAACGCTCAAGAAAACATTTCAACAACATCAAATCACTGCATATTCTGTACTCCGCGCTGAAATTTCTGTTAATTGGTATATACTTCCTTCGACCTAATCTTTACTTTTACTTATGTATGTATGTATATATGTATCTATACTGAAAATTTTAAAGTAGAATTCTTCATCCTGATCCTATCATTGTCAAAATTAGAAGTATAATCGCTGCTTATAGATGTAGACATCTTGAAATTGTAACCAATTACTGTTCAATTTGTTAATTTAATTTAATAATAATATATAATATATAATAATGTAATGATTTATGAAGTATTTTGTCATAATTTATATAAATATAATATTTAGGTCTTTCTTGTTCATTAGTGTTTGACCTATTTGCCGTCCGGATTCCATTTTATTGTTATTATATTATCATCAGCAGTTATATAGTTTCACAAGCAATTTTAAATAGTAGTGCTACTTCAATTATGAAGATTTTGTGATTTTAGGGTTTTGTGATAATTTGTATGAGGTGTTTTTGATAGTGAATTAGTGTGGAGTTACTGAAGTGATGAAGAGAGAGAGGAATGGAGGGGTTTGGGATTATGAGCACGGAATGGCGGCGAATGGTGGTGGTCAGGATTTGATTTTGGGATTGGATGGTGGGACGACGTCTACTGTGTGTATATGTATGCCTGTTTTTTCGTTTGATGATGATCGTGTTCCGCCTGACCCTCCACCGGTGTTGGCTCGTGCTGTTGCTGGCTGTTCTAATCATAACAGTGTTGGAGGTAATAGCTCGTGTCTCTTCTTTTGATATATGTGGATTGGTATTTTTTGATATATGTATATACATAGGTGCATACACACAACTATGTAAAATCTAGTTGATAAGGACTTTGAAACGCCTAAAGTTGCATGACGAATAGAATGCGGCAACCTTTATAGGGTAGAAAGGGTAGTAGAGTAGATTAATGAATGGCTTGTTACAGAAAATAAATGCTCTAACGTTAGACCTTTTTGTCATTGAGGTATGGCAGTGAAGATTACAGGCTCAGGCTCAGGCTCAGGCATAGAGGGAAAGGCCATAGTAATTTAATGAATTCATGAACTTTAGGGGTGTTTGGATGCGCATTTTCAAGTGATTCTGCGATATTGTATGATTAGAATTGGATGACAGTTTGTTATAAAATAGAGCTACAGGAGATAGCGTTTGAATATGTTTTTGTTGTTGAAGTTTAATAAGCAGATAGTACTTTTCTGAATATATGAACTGAAGGGGTGTTTGGATGTGCTTTTACGGTTAATTCTGTGATATTGTATAATTAGAATTGGATAACAATTTGTTATAAGCCTGGCTGCAGGAGATAGTGTTTTAATGTGCTTTTGTTGTGAAGTTTAAATAGCAGATAATTATTTGTTTGAGGTTTTGGTTATTTTGAAGACTTAATAAATTAAATGAAAAAAAGAGCAATCTTGTGGAAAAAAGGAGACGATCTGTGAGATTGAAGTAAAATTCTCTTGAATAAGGTTACAAATTCTGTCAATACCTACATTGTTTTACCCCTTGATTATCCATTTTGTTTCAGCTGTTATGGAACAGATAATTTAGTTCTTTAATAGTTAAATAATCACAAGCAGAATCTGTTAATCCTAATGTTGAACACAAATCAGACACCCTTTTTAGTCAGGTATGCTATATAAGTAGTAATATTATATTGACATTTACAGTTTAGTTACTAGAGAAACATTTGTTAACCAACCTCAGATGTGCCAGTTGGCCAACTTCACACTTGAGTTCCTGTTGTCATTTCCATAGATAATATACATATCAAAATAACATAATATCACAGATGCTTGAACATTATATAGAATTTATTGGCTTTAATAGGAAGCTTTGCTTCCTTGGATGCATAATCTGATTTTTAAATATACTGAAAAGTGACAATCCTTACCCATTCTAATTACAATAATTGTAAGATTGTGCCATGTGATGATTATTCTAATAACATATAATTGGCAGAAATTGCTGCAAGGGAAACACTAGAACATGTTATGGCAGATGCTCTTTCAAAGTCAGGTTCTACTCGATCAGCTGTGCGAGCAGTTTGTTTAGCTGTATCAGGAGTTAACCATCCATCAGACCAGCAAAGGATTTTAAGTTGGCTGAGGTCAGCTGTCTATGTAAATCATGCATTCACTTCTCATTATTGCATTTTTTATCCTATCCAAAATTGAAAATTCTACGATAACATTGTTTTGTTCTTTTCCAACTCAGAGCGATATTCCCGAATGATGTTGAATGTTTTGTCCACAATGATGCTGTGGCTGCTATGGCTAGTGGAACCATGGGAAAGCTTCATGGGTGTGTCCTAATTGCGGGCACGGGGACAATTGCTTATGGGTATACCGAAGATGGAAGAGAAGCCCGGGCTTCTGGTGCAGGGCCCGTATTAGGGGATTGGGGAAGGTATGATGTGCAAATTCTTTTCATAGTCTATAACGATTGGAACTGTATATTTAGTTCTAACGGTACTGTTTGTTAATTACTTAATTAACTTGGGAGATTCTGTCTTATGTACATGTAGTGGATATGGTATATCTGCTATGGCATTGACATCAGTAATAAGGGCTTATGATGGTCGTGGGCCGCAAACAATGCTTACATCCAGAATCCTGCACGAACTAGAGCTTTCTTCTCCAGATGAACTAATCGGGTATTTGTTCATAGAAATTTATGTAGATAATTTCTGTCACCTCCGTGGTAGTAGTTCAATGTAGTCGGATTGTGTTTTCAATCGATTTCAATTTAATTTATCCATCTACATTACTCTTTAGATCTACTTTGAAGTGGTAGTGGCGACTTATAAACTTGATTGGAATATAGGTGGACGTATGCTGATCCATCTTGGGCCCGAATTGCAGCTTTGGTACCAGTAGTCGTTTCTTGTGCAGAAGCAGGCGATGAAGTTGCAAATGGCATATTACTTGATGCAGTTCAGGAGTTGGCCTCAAGTGTCAAAGCTGTTGTTTCCAGACTAGGGTTGTGTGGCGAAGGTGCATGTCCTAACCACAAATAGTAAATAAAGTTTACATGATATGTTAATATAAATCTTATCCATCTATTGCATGATTTACATGAGTCGCTTACTTGGCAGATGGAAAGGAAGCATGTCCACTTGTTATGGTTGGTGGTGTTCTTGAAGCCAATAGGAAATGGGATATAGGAAAAGAAGTAATTAGTTGCATTTCTAAGGAGTTCCCCAAGATGGTTCCGATCCGGCCTAAGGTTAGTATAATGTACTTGCTTTTGACAATGTATATTATGTACTAGGAAGAGGAACCTAGAGTATGTATCACTATTGGGTCAGGGAGGAGGGTTAGATTTGTGTTTTTATATACATATTTTGCTTTCAAAATGTCGACTTTGGATAATCTCTTTTGTATTAGCTGCAATAGAACTGATTATCTAATGGTAAAATAAAATAAATTGTATACTCTTTGACCTAATCTAAAAGACTTCTAGTTACAGTCTTTGCTTTTTTTCACATGACTTTTTATGCATTTTATCTAATGATTTTTCAAAATTATTCGGATTTTCTAAACAGTATACATCTGAGTGTGTGATTATACAACTTCCAAAAGTAGAAACACATCCAAACACTGTTTCCAACACCTTTTTTTATCACAAATAGTTGCAAGGTTTTTTTTAATATCAAATAACCACTATCAAATTGTAAATCTATATAACCCCTGGATCCTATAATGTTTCGACCGTGAATATGGAATATCTGAACCACGACTTTATTTCATGTCAATAGATCAAATTATTACTTAATTGCTTCTTGGGAAGTTTTCAAAGTGAAAAGGCATTAATATGTGTTAAATGGAAAATGGTGTTACTGTGACAAACGAGAACAAACTATATGGGATGCATCTTTGCTTGAGTAGGCTTTCTCTAGTATCATGAACATTTTATGTATCTTTTTCCAGATATTACATGTTTTCTAACTTGCATTAAATCAGGTTGAGCCTGCAGTTGGAGCAGCTTTCCTTGCGTGGAACTTTTTAAAGAAACAATCGTAACAGGAATCATCTGGAAGTTCACATGTGCTTAGGCTAAAATAAATCGAAATAAGTTTTAACCATTATTTGTGTCCAAGTGATTTCAAACTGTATAGTAGTAGCAAAGGAAGACAAAAGAGCACAGAAACCAAACAACATGATTTTTTATTGCATAGCTGTAATGCTCATATGCTGTATTGATCAACTGTTCATCTTGTGTTTTGTTGTTGGATCTTTTATACATCTTTTTTTAGCAGAATATCAAGTAGTTAGTTAAGATCGCTCTTATATCTCAGAGTGATTCATGGAAATATTGAGAACTTATTCCCTTAGACCCAAACGAGCATTGAGAGGTTAGACCTTTAAGAACCATTCAGTCATGCACCTCTGATTAAGCAGTACAAAATTATTCATGGAAAAAACCATCTTGTAGTGCTGGCCAATTCATTAGGCATCTTATAATGGAGAGCATCTTTTTTGGTCATACTCATGAACCCTAGGTTCCTTCACTTGTGAATAAACTCCTTTCTTTTCTTGACTCGTTTCCGCAATCAGCACCCCAAGCGCTACTTGATTACTTGACTCGATTTCGCAATCGGCACCACAAGTACATGGTGCTTCATTCCACACGTAATCATGTGAACATGGATTTTCATTACAAAATGGTTCCAAACAATGCAGTACTTGAACTTCGACAATTCAAGATTATATAACCTTCATCATAACAATCTCTCTCTTCTAACACAACTTTTAAACAAGGCTTGAAACCTTTATTTGAGTGTCCATACGTTCACCTAAATTGGTTATGTAGCATCTATCCGATTAATCCAAACAATTTACTATTAATCAGTCAAAACAGAGATATGTTGACTCATAAACACTACTCTGTCTCTATAGAGTTTACCACCACTATATTCATAATGATTATTACAAACAATTTTTGTTAGGATAACAAGTTAATCTTTTAATAAACCTAGGAAGATTCCGTACATTTTTTTAACACTCTTGGTAAATTTCCAACCCATTTACATTGAAATTTTTTTACTTCTCTCTCATCATAAGGTAAAAATGAACAGCAGCGAAGAAGAACAAGAAAACGAAGGAGAAATACATGTCTTTTCCTTTCTTCAAACACCATCATCCAAAAGTTGTGCTCAAAACAAGTTAATTCGGTGTAAAATCACAATACTACCAACAGCTAGAACAGATAATAAGAATTTAATAGTAAAAATTCAGGAGGCAAAACTGGAATTCAAATTGTTCCTTAAATTGGGCAAGGTGGGATCTCAAGTGTCAGACCTGCTTGAATCTGTCCCCAACCAATCAACCGCCAATGCTTCTCCACTCTCCTGCTCAATGCAATCTTCTCGCCCTTGCTCGTACACACGGGTGATGTCAGCAGCAGTTTTGCCAAATCATTCTTGACTGCCAGCACACGAGCCCCAGTAGACATTGACCCAATGTTAAGCATCAGTATCTCAGCCTTGGTTAACTTAGCTACCTTTCCTTGCCTTTCCGTTCCTTTTGTCTTTACACCGAGCAGCCGACGCAAAAGAAAGAAGTTCACCTGTGCAAAATAAATAAATATATTTATATATGTGAAGTTAGATGTGCCATAATGAGCAGATGTGGGTTAGGCAATGAATTCAGGTTTAAGCAGATCAGTTTTAGTACAAGTAAAAAATGATCAAGCTGGGTTGACCCACAAACATTTACTTAAAGCAGGACATTCAAGAGGATGTAAGCATTTTAACCAAGGTTTTAATATTTAACAGTTGGACTTCTTAGAGGAAAAATATATCCCGAATCAACCTAATTCTAGGTGACTGAGTTATTTATAGCCACCATCTCTAAGCAAAATGAAAGATATGAACCCACAAAAACCCTATAAAAGTCAGACAGCTATTTTCTTAGTACAGACTACTCACCTCTAGCTCAACAAAAACATCGGGAAGAGACCCGACTTCCCCAAGAACCTGTCCCACCAGCCGATCAGCACGGGTCAACATAGGGTCCATCGTGGTTCCAACTCCGATAAGACCTCCAGGTACAGCAAACTGAAGTTCATTCTGCTCCGCGTATAGTGAGACGATCCTTGAGTAAATTGGAGTGCACTTGACGTTGCCACTCTCATCTTTCACAACTATACCAGGACGGACCTCAATAAACTGATTAACCTTCAACACACCCTGTATAAAAAATGTTATCATGAGAGAACTGTCAGGAACTTGATAATCATAAAAGCCAAGGGTAATACAACAATAACTATGTGAGACTTCTACCCGAAATCTAATCTTTTTGTACGGCCAATACTCGCATTATATATATGAAACTAACATAAAGACAATGAAGGAAACAAGAGAGAAAAGTTGAAAACAAACCTTAAGAATGCTTCCACCAGCAACACCACCTTTTATCTCGTCAACTTCAGATCCAGGCTTGTTAACATCAAACGAACGAATCACTATCATATTTGGCGGTGATTTGAAATTCCTCTTTGGAATGGGAATACGCTTTATTATGTACTCGCAAACCACATCAATATTATACTTGAGTTGAGCAGACACTGGGATTACAGGTGCACCATCAGCAACGGTTCCCTGAAATGATACACTTTTGGACATCAGTACGTGAAGACAAATAATAATACTTGGAACTGAAGACGACGAATTGAACAGGTTATGTCATATGGTGAATTTGAACATCAAGTATGTTTTGGACTTTTGGCGCATATCATAACAGGCCAGGTCTGCTTAGGTTAACCCGATAGAACGATAAATTTGTCCAGATTCTTTTCTAAGTTATATGATTACAAAAAATATACTATAATTTATTTATATGAATAAAATGATTTGGAAGGATTCATGCATTAGATAAACTTTCACGAGTTTCGAACCATTTGACATGTTTCCTAATAAGCCATCTGTTTTTAATTGTTATAGATACGACATAACCCAACTAACCAATTCATAAGTAGATAGGTCAAAAAAATTCACAATAATAACCAAAAGGAAACAAGGGATTGGAAGATAACCTGAATGAATTTCTGAATCGCCTCATGTTGGTTAATAGCTACGTTCTCCTGAATAAGATCGACCTTGTTCTGAAGAATTATAATGTGCTCGAGGCGCATGATTTCAACAGCAGCCAAGTGTTCAGAAGTTTGAGGTTGGGGACAACTTTCATTTGCAGCTATAAGAAGTAACGCTCCATCCATAATGGCAGCACCATTAAGCATAGTAGCCATGAGAATATCGTGTCCCTGTGATAATAACAGAAGTGTTGAACTATCAATTAACAGGAAGGGATGAAGAGCGTGTAAGATAATGATGACCATCATGATTTACATATCACAAGCGTCTTACCCGCACCACGCAGCGGCATCAAAAAGTTTTACTTGTGCTATCATTGTAATCGACTACATGTCGCCCTTTAATCAAATTTGAAAAATAAACAGTGGTATATCCTTTTCTTACTTTATTGTATACAACATATTTCAGATTATTATAATTAACAACTGTTGACAATACCTAAAACCTGACCCGAAACAAAAATAAACTCATTAAAGTTGGTTTTTCAAACCGTCAACCATTTTAGCTTTTGGGGTCCAATATAAAGAACTACAATGCACATAGTCAACAAGTAGGTGTATCAGGAAAGAAGTTTATTCTGAAGTAACTATTTAAATAGACATAACTATGGCGCTGGTTAATGGTTCACTTATTATCTTAGCGATATTTAGTTGATGGTCTTGATGGTTCACTTAAATCCTTATTCTAAGGCACGTCCACTAGTATATGTCTTCTACGAAACTTTATCAGACATTGGTAACATTGTTAATTTGTTTCACAAGAAATAGTTCCATATACTGGAAATCAGACATGACCGGTTTCTTATATATCTTTTCACAAGTTAAGAAAAGGTAGAGAGCTTATCACTTTAATAAAAGCATTCAAAAATCAGTTTCAAAGCCTGTTGGATACTTACTGGGCAATCAACAAATGATACATGCCTCATCAATTTCATCTTGCTGTTTTCAAATCCAGGCACTTCACATGGTGGGTTATCCTCTTTGCCACTTCCATAGGCCCTGCAACATTAAGATACTTCTTTAATAACATGCAAGGTAAAAACAAATGCCAAGACACAAACATATCACTTTACTTTTACAAACTTACCTGTAACACATAGGTCGAGGGCACTTTTCATCTTCACATTTGTATATCTTTGCATTGGCATAACCAAGCTTAATAGTAATGTTACGCTCCAACTCATTTTTGAAACGCACAGTCTGTGTAAGAACAAAACCAGGTTATACAAGGTTGTTGGAGAAAGTATACTAAAAACAGTGACACGATAATTCATCTAAATTAGTCTATTCAACTGAATTTATTAAAATACCGTATTCGGGTGGGGAGAGGTAGATCAATAAAAAATACTTATACAATGTTGAAAAGATATTTCTCCGTTAATTAAACTCAATAATTTTCAGGCACTTAGAATAGCTTATATAATGTAAGAGAGATATTAATTTGCCTTCCTTCATCCAATGTACATCTTAAACCATATATACTTTTTACATGGAGATATGACTGATAATAGTTCCGTTTAAAGTCTGATGTAAATACAAACTTGGGATCAAAGAAGAGAGAAAATTAGACAATGGTTTGGAGGAAGACCTAAATAGTAAGTTGTAACGAGTCTCTAATATTACATAGAGTAACATGGAGACTAATCTAAAGTCCAATGACTTTGTATGAGAAAAGTATCAGACAATTGAGCTAGTGCTTACATTAGATATAATGCACACTACATATATAGGAAACATAAGTACAGAGATCATATAAATAATTAATGAAGGAAAACATGTCTACAAACTACCAGTTAAACATTTCAATGTATCTAAGAAAAGAAATAGAATTAATGATAAACAGGACCATGACCTTGTTTATCATTATCGTTGTACACATTGTTCAGTTGTCCATGCAAACAATCTATTACAAACCATCTGTGGTTCAGTTCACACCCACGGTGCAAACCAAAATTAAACCATGCCAAACAGAGCACAGAAACTAAAGAACAACAAAAACTATATCCGTTGGAGTTGAATTCTCTACTTATGTTGATTAGAATTTTTAGTGCTTTCTTGTTTACAAAAACACCAACATCAAGTAGTTTCCTTCCTACAACTAGTGGTACCATACTGTTATTAGATTTCAACAAAAAGCAAGAAAATTACCTGCACACCAGATATAGCTTTTACAACAGTTGACTTTCCATGAGCCACATGACCAATGGTACCTGTTGTGTGACCATTTCACACGAACGAATCACATTAATTTACCAACATTAACCACATTTAGCTCATCAAACAAACAAACATCCAAACAAATCACCAAAAATTTACCAATATTAATCGTAGCCTGACGAGATATAACCTCCGGCGTAAGTGGACTCAGCTCATCCAAATCCAACTTACTCAAATCCTGCTCCATTAAACCTTTTTTCGCCATATTGCACTTTTCGATATCAAATACCCTAGAAACTCTAATTCAACACAACACCTGCATCAAATCAACAACTTTTCAGGCACTGCACACTCCATTCACTCACAAACCCTAAAAACCATAATTTTGCAATCACAAATGAAATTTAACGAATCGTAAATCTGCGAAATCGAAATCGAAGGAAGTAACTAACCTTTATCTCAGAGAAAACGAAGAATTGATGAGACGATTAACGAGATTCTGCGATTGTTAGATGTCTGGTTTGTAGAGGCTAAGGCGATAGAGATAGTATTTTTGTAAGTATTGCTAGGGTTTCGTTAGGGTTCTATTCTGTTTTTGTGGAGTATATAAAGTGGAAAGTAGGAATTTTAACCGATGTACCTTTGCCACCAAGTTTAGGGCGGGTCGGGTTGGTTGAATAAATGGGTCGAGTTAAAAACCGTTCATTTGGGTTGGTATTCTCCCTAATATTTTGTGTTTATACCAAACACTATTTACCCGCACTTTACGACGGAACAAAAATCCATATATAATTCTATGAATAAATTGATATACTACTTAAAATATACATGTGTTAACACACAATGCTTTGTATGCAATCATATTCGATAATTCAAATGGTTTAAGTAGACATGTATGAACATATTGTAGTTACTACTATTTTAGTAGCTGAAAACGGTAAAACTGCAACAAATGACTTAAAATTAGATGTATATAACTTGTTATTTATTGATAACAAAATTATATAAAATATTCATTGCTTAAGCTTTATAATAGCACTTGTTTCATACCATTTCACATATGTTGTACGGAGGATGTTTTTGGTCATTGCCCATACCATTCTCACTATAGTCATATAGTGGCATACAAAAGTACAAAGCTGAAGAAAATAAAACATTTCATAATGGAACTGGTTTTCTATTTTCACATAGCGTCAAAGAGGATCGGCGGTTCCAGATTAGCCAATCAAAGAACCCTTAAACCATTGCCGGCCAGAACAGTGATTTACCGATAGTTTGAAGCTATCTTCACTGACATAGGTTCATCCATCAACGATATGTATCGAAAACCCAGCCAGCCAAACAATAGCAACAAACCCAACCAGCGTTGACCTCTGAATAATCACAGATGCCCAATGACCCAAATATCACATAATGCATAATTGTCATGCAATCATGGAACAATATAAACCAATTAACCCAATTCAATTATAACAATATCTGAGTAAATCAAACAGTCAATAATCAACAACCAATATGTTCACCCGTTGTAACCAAACATGTTACAACTGAGTTGAACCGAAGACTACAGTTACCACTCACCAAAATTCCAGTCTCTGAACTCAGTTGTCTAATGTCACTGAGTGTCCTTCTGATCTGAGACTACAAACAATAACAAGTCAGTAATTCAATCATAGTAACTAATTCATGTTATAATCATATAACATTTTTTTAATATATAACATTAATAAATAAACTTTTCATGCTTAAACCAATACAACACTCAGACCTAAGTACTTAAGCTATAACAAGTCATCACATTACTTGCTAAGTCTTATAATCATGCTAGTTTACAATTACTCATCTTCATTAAACTAGTTTATAAATCACCAAATTCATCATCATATATTACGCTAAGGTATAATTTTAAGTCATCATCATAACATATTAGTATACCATTTACCACTTTCATTAACTAAGTTATAATATCAACAATTTCATTATATAGTCCCTAACTAGCATCCTAACATGTCATCATGTATAATTTATACTTTAGTCTTAATAGCATACAACTAAATTCCCAAGATCAAATAGGAAACTAAAACAAAAAATGAAACTGGGCTGTTCAATCTTTAAATCGCGTCGTGACTGGCCCAGAATCGCGTCGAGATTTTGATACAATCGCGTCGCTATTAAATGGAATCGCGTCGCGATTCAGTGTTCGACCAAACCAGCAAATTTTCTGCATAAACTCAATTCTGAACTCAAAATCCCAAACCACAAAAATTCCAGATTCTTATGTAACTACTAGCTCAAATAACATCATTCAATCATCATATAACATTACATAACACTTTCAAGTTCAATATCAAACTTAAATCTTTTAACCCTTATGTATAACATTAACCCTACTAATTTCTATCATAGAATCAAACTTACAATTACTTGAAACAATTATACTTACAAGTTGAAGAAGAGACTACAAGATGATGATAATGATAATCTTCTGGTGTATTGGTTCCAATCAAGAAATTACTTTGCATCTAAATTAAATTGAGTAATTTTTGGTGAAGTTTATTTGTATAAAATGAAAACAAAGAGATGAAGAAAAGAAGTTAAGTAAAAGTTGAGTCGGTCACCTCCTAACCGACCTTAATATATTTGTGTAACTTTTGTCCCCTTCTAATCTTATTGTTTGGAACTTAAAAATATTCGCGAGACTATAAATTTTATTTTACCGTCAGTTTCAACAATTTAAAACAAGTAACATTTTATTAGTCACAATAAATCCTGTGACTCTTTTACCCATTTATTTTCAAGTAAACCAAATATAAATCATTTAAAACTTAGAAAAATACTACAATTTCTAGACCCAAAATCTGGATGTTACACGAACCCTGCAACAATCGTTAATAAAACCCTCAACTCTTTCAAGTAGGTCAACTTTTTCACACTATTAGCTTCACCACCCATTCCATTCATTGATTAGTTCATCTGTTGTAATAAAACCTGGATTAAGAGGATATAAGTTCAAAAAAATCATATACATGAGATAAATTCAAGTAACATGGTCAAAAATATCTTGTAATAAAGTCGACAACAACATAACAACACTCATAGTAGCAGATAACGAAGCAAAAAATTTCTCATGGATATGAGTTGGCTCCGTAACGTTTTCCATGATGGAAAGAAAGTAAAAAACCACAAATTAGAAAAGTAGTTCACTAGTACAAAATGAGGCTTTGGTCACACATGCTCGAAATCAGATAGTCACACATTTGAACATTTGTGTGACTATAGGTACGAAAATAAAAAGCACGTTATTATTTAGTCACACACGTTCGAACATTTATGTGGCGAAAGGGATCTGCTATTTTTTTGCTTATTATTTAGTCACATATGAATTTGGAATGCGTGACAAATGAAGAGTAAGTTCTATGAATTAGTCAAATTATACAAATTAAACGCGACGAATCTTTGTCACACTCTCGAACACTGTGACCAAATGCCACTATATGGTCACATGAAGCAATTGTTAATGTGACTAAATCATGTAGTCGAGTTTGTCACACATAATTTCAGTGTAACCAAAATCAGGAACATATGGTCACATAACTTTTTATGTGACCATATGTGCAGTGTGTGTTAGAATGTGGAAAAGCTAGTGTGTATAGTCACAGTATTTTGTAGCAAGATCATGTGACTATCTGGCTTTACAAATAGCCACACCATTTCACAAATGTGTAACCAAATGATGTTTATGGTTACGTTTAAGCTGATTATATGTGACGAATATATTCACAACAGTCACTTTGTGAAATATTCATGTGGCTATCTTTTAGAGCCAAAATGGACATCAATTATCATTAAGTTTTATATTGGTCAAATACAATGTTATTTTGTGTGTCTAAATCATATGCCACTATATGGTCACATGAAGTAATTGTTTATGTGACTAACTCATGAAGTCGAGTTTGTCACACATGATTTGAGTGTAGCCAAAATCAGGTACATATGGTCACATAAGTTAGTATGTGTGTCTAAAGTGCAGTGTGTGTTAGAATGTCAAAAGCTAATGTGTATAGTCACATTAATTTGTAGCACGATCATGTGACTATATGGCTTTATAATAGCCACACCATTTCGCAAATGTGTAGCTAAATGGTGTTATGGCCACATTTTAGGTGATTATATGTGACGAATATATTCACAACAGTCACGTTGTGAAATATTCATGTGGCTATTCTTTAGAGCCAAAATAGGTAACAACGATTATCACTAAGTTTGATATTAGTCACATTGAGTGTTAGTTTGTGTGTCTAAATCATATGCCACTATATGGTCACATGAAGTAATTGTTTATGTGACTAAATCATGTAGTCGAGTTTGTCACACATGATTGCAGTGTAGCCAAAAGCAGGTACATATGGTCACATAACTTATTATGTGTGTCTAAAGTGTAGTGTGTGTTAGAATGTCAAAAGCTAATGTGTATAGTCACATTAATTTGTAGCACGATCATGTGACTATATTGCTTTATAATAGCCACACCATTTCGCAAATGTGTAGCTAAATGGTGTTTATGACCACATTTTAGGTGATTATATGTGACGAATATATTCACAACAGTCACGTTGTGAAATATTCATGTGGCTATTATTTAGAGCCAAAATGGGCAAAAACGATTATCACTAAGTTTGATATTAGTCACATTGAGTGTTAGTTTGTGTGTCTAAATCAGAGGCCACTATATTGTCACATGAAGTAATTGTTTATATGACTAAATCATATAGTCGAGTTTATCACACATGATTTCAGTGTAGCCAAAATCCAATACATATGGTCACATAACTTAGCCGTGTGCCAGACCAGATGGTTTGATATGCCAAGAACACTTGATCTTGGAATTTGAACAAGGTTAACTACAACTCGGGTAAAGTGTGGTCTTTGCGTATTGTTTGGTTGCCTTGTCATTTGACCTATTGTTCAAGACTTCAATCAAGTACTGCAATATATAAGTAAATATTCATTTTGTAAATACATTTTTGGCCAAGATCAATATGCTATAAATTGCAATGCATTAAATTTATATTAAGGCCAACTGTAACATACTGATCAAGTATGACAATAGCAAACTAACCCGAGAAAATCGCCAGCCCCAATGAAATGAATGCATATTTTTTTTTTTCCCTCTTAAAACTGAGGGTATTTGATTCTTTAACAAAGTCACTGATAGAAACAAGCTATAGCAGAACCAAAGAACACATTTATGTAACAGCTTTATAACTCCTTTAACAAAATACTAGAACACCACTGATGTAACTTCGAATCCATAGCATACAAACACTAATATTTATACAATGATATCTTCATATCAAAATCCCATTATATCATACATCTAACATTTCACAACAACAGCTTTAAAGTAAATCCTACCCTAACAATCTGCACTCAACACTTCAAAAACCAATAAATAAGAAACTAATGAAATACATGTTACATGATCAACTAGAAACTAGACTTTGGGATGAGTGGGACTCTATCGATTCTGACCCATGCAAAGATACATTAAGTTCAGTATCCACATTTCTAGCCTCGTGCATGCAGATTATTGGTGTAGAGTTTACATATGGTTCAACAACATCTTCTTTATTGGTTGGTTCTGGGGACATTGGAGTGGAGACGGCTGCTACAGTTTTGAATCTAGACTTTTTGGGTTTTTGCTGCTCCTGTTGATAACCAAGAAGAAAACTGCCAACCACAACCTAATGATTCATGTAAAGAAAAGTTTGGATTATAGAACTTAAGGCTTGAATGGATGTGAATAGAAAGTAACTTTATCGTTTAATCTCTTGTGCTAATTCTGAATCTCAAAATTTATTACTATAGAATTTTATAAATTATAAATAGAAGTTCGTATTTCCACTGTCCCACAATGAGTGGGCCAATTTGAAGATACCTGTTTGTTGATGATAAGGAACAGGGACACTTTATATTTGATCGACGGAAATAGCAATAATTCCTCTGCTGTCACTCTAAAGGTGGCAATTCGTGGCAATTCCGACCCATTAAAAAAACAAGATAGCGTGACAAGTTACTGATAACAGGTCACTTGAACAGATTAAAAATGAAAAGGGTTAGATGGTGCAAGCCATTTTAAATGACGTGCCTCACGCTGCAGCAGTTCATCATTCTTGCTCTTCTGCTGATGATTCCGAAGAGAACCAAATGTTAGTTCTTGGTAAACTTTAGTTTTAAGTTATTTCAGTTAAGTGCATAGTTTTAACTTGATGATTGTGATTGTATTATACTACAGCTACTGATACTACAGCTACTGATACTACAGTTACCTCGTTAATAGTGGGCTTCCCAAACTATTTGCATATTACGTTCCTTCTTGTACATATGAAGGGGAAAATGTTGTTTTGATGCTACAGGTATGCGACGTGATCAAACTCGTGTTAAGTAAACATCTTTTATCTATAAGAACCTAAATTTCAATATTTAAAAACCTCAGTTAAAATGTTCATGATACTAATCATCACTTCGTCAGTTTATAAAACCGACATTAACATTTTATTAGAAGTTTTAATAGCGACTTAAGTGACTTTTTATGTTACTCTATAGGTTGCGAGGTTCCTTGTTAAGACAGTCTCAGAGCAGGGCTACAAACAGCCAGTTGGGACAACATCTTATATGGGTCGAGTAGCAGAGCTCTGATACAGAATAATTGTACCATTCAAACTGGTAATAATCTTCATTATGAACCTCTAAAACTTTCTTTTGACATCTACATAAACTAAATAGATAAATATTAGTTATCTGATTACTTTCTTAATAAAGTTACTATCTTTATTGGCTTTACTAACCACAACGGGGTGCAGCTGAGGACTCAGTCTCGGTCATGGTGGAGCTGGCAGTTCAAGAGCCGACACTTCTAGTTATTACACCTTGTACCTGAAACTAGCGTAAGTTTGTGCTTTGAACTCATTATATTATTATTACAACTTGTACTTGAAACCGCAATTATCAGTTTCTAGTTACTGTTTCTCTACCGATATACACTTCAAAGTTCAAAGTATATATATAAAGCAATTTTTTCATTTCATGATAGCACCGGATATGGTTTATGGAGTTGGTGATGAAGCGGGGCATGTAATAGGAACAACTATTAGTGGTTGTAATGGTAAGTCCAAATCGGTTGGAAGTCACGAGTCTTGCCCATAAGTGCCTTTTTCTGTCTCTTATACTAACTGTTAAAATGCTTGTGAATTGGTTTATTACAGACTTTCAGTTACATAGTTGAGCTCGTGACTGGAGCGGGTTCTTTTGGTTTCGTTTTCCTATCAAGCGGAAGTCAGGTAGACATCGAGATGATTGTTGAGGTTACCTTGTTCTCTTTTTTGAGGTCTTGGCGCATGCTAAATGCAGAGAGACAGGATGAATTGTGGCTATATAGGATGTTCTTCAAGACAAATGTTATAAGAACAGGGAGCTACAAATATTGCAAACATTGGGACACCATAACGTTGTGGTGCTGAAATATTCTTTCTTATTAACCATCGATGCAAACGAGCTTAATTGTAATCTTGAATCATTTTTTGTTCCCGAAAAAATTAGACGCCCTACTCAACATTACGCTAGGAAGACCTAACGAATGCCCTTGATGTATGTCATACCTATCAGGATATCTTACTTAGTTTTCTACCTTTGACTTTACTTTCTTATTTGATGATTTACAATTTCAATTTTGTTTGCAGATGTGAAGAGGACAACTTGCTTATATTTACAAATGCAAGGGTATTTGTCACAGTGATATCAAGCCTCAAAATTTGCTTGTAAGATTCTGTTTCATGAGAATGAGTTTTGCACATGATACTCAATGAACTTTAAATGTATGGATTTATAGTATTGCTTTGGGAGGCTTTGTTATGTATATACTTTTGTTTTGTGGAGAAGGTACCTGTTAATTGATCTTTAGTCTATGTTACATGTAATACGAATATATGTAGTTTGTTTTGTTTGCAAATTTGGTCTATATTGTATTGGCTGGAATTTTTTAGTGAAAGAGCAGATTTTAATTTGGTTGCAGGTCTTATAAGTAAATGGTAATTTTGCTAAACGTCGCAAAATTATGTGACCACTTTTGGCTTAACATATAGTCACACCTATGGATGAACAATTATGTGACCACTTTTGGCTATAGTTGTGTGATTATATGTTATAAAATGCCACACAAATATAAATTTCAAGTGGTCATTGGATGAACAATAATCACACATAATATATGTTTACTTACTTTAAAAGGTATATGGTCACACTTATTATCATCTACGGTCACTTTTGGCTTAATTTTATGTGACCAAATCCCAGAATAAATCCTCGTTGTGTGACTAAATGATACAAAACGCCACACAAACATAAAAAAAAAGTGGCCATTGGATGGACAATAGTCACACAAAAAATAAGTTTACTTGACATTAGAGAGCATATGGTCACACTTATTATCACCTACGGCCACTTTTGGTTTAATTCTAGGTGACCAAATCCCAGAATAAATCACTACTTGTGTGACTAAATGATACATACGTCACACAAACATGAAAATAAAGTGGCCATTGGATGGACAATAGTCACACAAAATACAAGTTTACTTGACATTAGAGAGCATATGGTCACACTTATTATCACCTACGGCCACTTTTGGCTTAATTTTATGTGACCAAATCTCAGAATAAATCACTCCTTGTGTGACTAAATGATACAAAACGTCACACAAACATGAAAATAAAGTGGCCATTAGATGGACAATAGTCACACAAAATACAAGTTTACTTGACATTAGAGAGCATATGGTCACACTTATTATCACCTACGACCACTTTTGGCTTAATTTTATGTGACCAAATCCCAGAATAAATCACTCTTTGTGTGACTAAATGATACAAAATGTCACACAAATATGAAAAAAAAAAGTGGCCATTGGATGGACAACAGTCACACAAAATACAAGTTTTACTTGACATTAATGAGCATATGGTCACACAAAATACAAGTTTACCTTACTTTAAAGATCATATGGTCACACTTATTAACACTTTTGGTCACTTTTGGCTTAAATTTATGTAACCAAATCCCAAAATAAAGTACTCGTTGTGTGACTAAATGTTACAAATAGTCACACAAACATACAACTCAAGTGACAATTGGATGGAAAATAGTCACACAAAATACACTTTCACTTGATTTTAAAGAGCTTATGGTCACACATTTTATGGTTTTGGTTACTCTTTTTAAATAGATACGGCCACTAACCATCTAGTCACGGGACCTTTAGTCACACTTTTCTGGTGTGACCAGAAAATACACTTTCACTTGATTTTAAAGAGCTTATGGTCACACCTTTGGTCACGGGACCTTTAGTCACACACAAGGTGAAAAAACGAGTGTGACCATATGGTTTTAGTCACACTTTTCTGGTGTGACCAAATCGCAAATCTGTACTAGTGGTTACAGTTGAACAATAAATTGAAAGGTTAACTGATTAACCTATCGAGATCCGAATTAGTTGTGGAGTAAGTAGGGTCCTACTAAAGATACCCTTCTTGGCCCACTTTTTTCCATCTCTTACCCCCCTCCACCCATCTAATCAATCACATCATGCTCTTTTTTTTTTTTTTTTACTTTCTGGGTATACCCCATCTTTTTCTAATTCATACCCCCTGTTTAGTCTAAAACAGAAACTGATTCTGTATTGAACTGGGACCGATCTTAAATAAAACTGGACTGAAAAAGGACTGCACTAGGCCGAAGTGGGCCAGGGGGTATCCCCCAGTAATTCAGGGGGTGGTTTTAGATTTTCCCGAGTAAGTAATAAGCTTGTCAGATAAATAGATGATGCCAAAAGAAAATAAACTTTTTTTGAGGCGACCGTCAATATCTTTGCAACAAATTTTGAAGCCTATACCAACAAACCTAGTGCGTGATGATCAAAAGTTTAAGTGATAAGATAGAAGGGAAGCGGTTGCAGGAGAAATTAGAACATGGTTGAATGGTTTGGAGTTTTGGACTCTAGAAAACTGTCTATCAAAACTGCCCAATTATAAAACCCCGTAAGTTTAAAATGCATATAAAGGGTTTTAGATTAGATTTAAAAAATTTATATAATAATAATATATGTAATTATGCTTACCGATGATGAATGTAACAGATAAATAGTTTTAATTAGAATAAAAACTATGAATATGAGCTTGTATACACATATAATGCTACAATATGTATGCTAAGAAAGGGTAACATATGTAATATATTGACCTTCATATATAGATAAAGAAAAAATGTATGCGTTACTCTATAGGACTCTAAAATAAAGAAAAGGGCCCGGTTAACATAAAATAACCGGACTCTAAAATATTAAATAGCAAAAATAGTCCAGTTAAATTGTAAAGGGTTAATTGTTTCACTATGTATTTAACTTTACCTCTTTTACTATTGTATGCAACCAACTTTTCAACGTTCTATTGTATGTATCGAACTTTCAAAAATGTCGGTTGTATGTATCGGGTGACCTGTTTGCTGACGTGAAGCCGATTTGTCATCCTATGTGGCATTTGGTTGCAAACACAGAAAAACCGGCTACCTGCTGAGCAGGCACTACAACAAATATGTTGATTGTTCACACTATTTTCTTCACGCTTTTAAAAAATGTGAAATATATAATCAAGTTTTTCACACTTATTAATGTGTATAAAATATTCACACTTACAAGCGTGAAGAAATATACAATCTTAAAATTTATAATTGTGGAGAGAAAATGTTCACACTTACAAGCGTGAACAAATTCAAACTTGTTCACACTTATAAATATGAAATTCATTTGTTACACCTAATTTCTTCACACAAGAGGAAGCGTGAAGAAATTGAGTGTCACAAAATAATTTCTACCATTTAAAGTGTGAATTTTTTTTACCTTTGTTCACACTTACAAGTGTGAATATATATTTTCCACTATTATAAGTGTGAACAATATTAAGACTTATTAAATTTCTTCACACTTAAGAATGTAAATATTTTCTACACATATATAAGAGTAATGAACATGATAAAAAAGTTCACATTGTTTAAAAATGTGAAGAAAAATATGTGAAGAATTGGCATTTTTGTTGTAGTGAGGTCACCCAATACATACAATAGACATTTTTGAAAGTTTGATACATACAATAGAACGTTTGAAAGTTGGTTGCATACAATAGTAAAAGAGGTAAAGTTAAATACATAATGAAACAATTAACCCAATTGTAAATAACCGGAATCTATTATTTAGAAGTGCAAATGAACATCTAGAAGCCGCGTTACATTTGATATAATAAGATATGTATATGTATGTCGTGTTATTTTACTACTTGCAGACATGTCGAAACTATATTTAAAGAGTTGTATTTCATGGACATGTATTGTCCAATCGAATAGTAATATCAAATGATATAAAAATTTTCGTTCACAAATTCAACTTTGAGAAAGCATAAAATCCATATCTATGTCGAATACCTTGTATATAAATAGCAGCCGATATTTTGTTATAGCATTTCGGTCAACGTCTTAATACTATGTAAGTTTTTATATGCTTCCATTTTGAGTTTTATTTTCATTTCGTTATACTGGATCAATTCAACTGAATCTTCATTATGTTATTTATGATTGTTACTTTCTTATATATTCGTTAAGATCCAATAAAATTATAATTAACTTGAGCTATACTGTTATTGTGCATATTTTAGATTATTGATATCCCGTTATTATAAGCATGCATGAATATGAATTTATAAAACTACTTATACATATAGTAAGGATAATGATTATGACGTTCTATAAACGATGAAAAGTGATGAAAGAATGAATATTACGTTCCTATTAAGTTAGGACTATTATAGTAAAGAATGAAATGATGAAATGATGTTCTATATGAACATATATGGAGAATGAATACCAGTAGATTCTGAAAGTACTTACACGAAAGAAAGATCAAGTTGTTAAAAGACCTTACATGCTTATTTGTTTCAAGTATGTGTTACGGAGTTACTTACATACTCATTTAACTACCGCTTTCATTTGATATTTAGTTATACTATATTATCGTGATCACTCAAAAAATTTCCCTATAACCACTTTCATAGAAATCATTACCCTTGTATATAGTTACTTGTTGGGCGTTGTCGTTCACCCTTATAATTTTAACCCAGGTTATGAAGTTGGAAAAGGTTATCGAGAACGAGAAAAGTTACGAATATTTATAATATTTTATTATCAATGTATTTCATTGTATACTTATAACTCAAATAATTGTAATAAATATTCATCTAATGTGTATGTTCGATTCCACGAGTTCGTTTAGAACTCCACCTTTTTATTCGTTGCTGTTAAATACAACCAATCATGGGAATGTTTTGACGGTCTTACTGGAAAATCGGAGGCAGCCACGTCAGTTTAAGCCTAATTAGAATATGACACATAGCTCTAAAAAACCTAGAATTAGATATATTGGAGGTGATATGAAGCACAATGTTTAGCAATAAAAGGCATAGTGGCATCTGATTTATTTTGTTAGTATCAAGCAATGAGTGTCAATCTCAAGGCCATGAAAACAAATTTGTGGTGGATTAGCAAACATTATGTATCATATTTTATATCTACTTTTTAGAAATCAATTTTAAAGGTAGAAGAGATCATATGAATAAGAATTATGTGACAACTCTCCAAATTAGGTATTAATTAAATAATAAGCATGTGCATTCTTACGCTAATTTCCTGGTTAAGTTTTAACAAAACTTTTTGTTATGATGTAAGTCTAGCAAGCCCAATACTTTTAAACAAAAAGTATTACAAAATATGTGATTAATTATAATCGCGTACAAATATATCGGAACGAACCCGACAAAAATAAATAACAAAACTTCGTGACACTAAAATAATTAATATTTCAATTATTAATTACGTGTATTTATATATCTATAACAAATAGATAAAACGGTTTAAATATACGTTTAACATAAAACGTATTATAAACGACCAGAAACAATTTTAAAACACACATAAAAGGTCGAATCATAAAAATGCAAATTTTCTCAATCGTTTGGAAGTATTTAGAACAGTACCTCAAAATATGAAATCATAATTTGACTGAAATTTGACGCCTAATTAACTGCGAGCAGTAAAATGTACAGAATTGTACAACAATCAAAAATAAGAATAACCTCATTATTCTGAACATAGATAACGAACCAGGATATCATCTACAAAATAAAAATATAAAAAGTTATATTTTATATTGCTATAATTATACCCGTACTCGAAATTAACGGAGCAAAACTTGCCAACTAACCTCAATAATTGGTGAGGCATACATGAAACCCATTTAAATAATCATACTCCCTCCGTTCTCTGTGATCTCAAGGAATACACACACCAATTATATCAATTATTTGGTCCTCTTTTCTTTTTCAAAAAAAATCTTTTCTTTTTCAAAAAAAAATCGGCAGAGGCAACACAAAGAAGGGGGGGAGAGCAACAACATCACCATAACATCATTATCATCACCATCGGCTATCATCATCATCATAACCTCATTGTAAGGAAACTCCTTCCTTTTTGATTTCTACTTGTTGATTTCGTGTGTAAATTGTATATACAAAACATAAATCATACATATAACATAAAGATTGATGATTGTGATGATGAACACTAAAAATAGTTTTAGGAAACCAAAACTAAAAATCATGAATCTTTATGTAAAAACTTGTTATAGTTTGATATAATGTGATACATTGATGCTATAAGACATATAAACACTGGAAACCGTTCGAAATATAGCAAAACATTACTTCGAATTCGGATTGTAAAACTGAAAACGAAGCCGAGCCTGAAATCGTTTAGGCTCGCGACGCGATTTCATAAAATCGCGACGCGATTTCATATAAACACGACGCGAAATATAACGTAATGCGATGCGATTATAAAACCAAAAGAAGTCGCGATTTAATAATAAACGCGACGCGATTTTACGAAAATCGTGACGCGATTTTAATATTACACGGGTTACGTATTAACTGGGCCGGCCTGGACTGGGCTGGGTGGTTTCGGGCTGAGCTTTTGGACTGGGTCGGACTAGGTTGGGCTGGGGCGAGTGGTTATGGATTGGACCGAGAACTTGAGCTTGGGCCGAGGGTTTGAGGCCCAATACGTGATGGACCGAACATACATACATTTAAATTGAGCCCAAGACAATTTAATGGGCCAACCGGATTAATTCAAGATATATTGGGCCGACACTAGTTAATGGGCCTAACCCAACGGATCGAGTTTTAGTAATCGGGCCTTTGGGCCAAACTTTATATTGGGCCTCATCAAACGGATTAAACTTATTATTTGGGCCGGGTTATATAAACGTTAAACGGGCCAAGGCAAATGGATAAATGAATTGGGCCGAAGCCCAATGGGCCACGAGATCTAAAATAACAAACTTAAGTCGATCCATTTATGTAAAAACGACAAGTAAAATGGAACGAACAATATACAAATATATATATGACATGTACGGACTTTAGATATTATACGTTTCGGAAACGATTACAATATCGGGACATTTAAAATCTATTCAACAAACATGACGATTTAAAAAGAAAAACAAATGATATCTATTTTATAAAACGGAATAAATATATTAGTAAGTTTTATAACAATAAAACTTGTAACCTTTTTAAATACGTAAACAACGTATTATAACATATATATATATATATATATATACAAAGACATATGTTATATATATACACACAAACCGACACTTGAAACTAATTTCACAAATAAACATTTTTGTGACAACCGAAGACTTATGTCTATTTATACGTAAACAACGTATCAAGATAATATATATATATATAACACCCCTCATTCCATAGTAATAATATTATATATAATACGGAAGCGAAGCTAAATAAAATGCCATAATTTATTACATATTCTCCGAAAATACCAAAAACAGTTTAGATGTTTAAGACACATCAACTTAATACTTGTTCAAAAGATTAGCATGACGGGGTATTATATAAACTAAACTGAGCTGTTACAAAAGTAATCAGAGTAGCTTGAATATCAAACATTCCATTCTTCCAAGGTTTGACCTTCCTGCTACCCACCCGCATGTATAAACAAAAGTCTGCAGGAAGTAACAACGAGGGATTAGCACATAGCTAAGTGAGTAAATCCAACACTCAACATTCAACTTAGCTAAACCAATTAACTACAACAAATATTCGCAAACACAACAGTCAACAACAACTTAATGAGGATCGGCGGATCCGGGGATAACCTTAGTACCCGGGCGGCTCCCCAAGATCACTTATCCAAACATATCCGTATGGCCATAACGGACGAGACCGATAGCTAGTGTTTATTATACTTAGGTACAGTTCAGCACACACAACAAATGAAGTACATCCCTGTACCATTCACACAACAACACATTAGCCCAACCAACAGTTCATCAACTCGTTGACCTCATTAACAACAACTCACGAAGGCCACACAAAGCACATATAAGCATATGATCAACAATAACAACTAATCAACTCAATAAACAAGTCTACGTTTACCCGTCGTAATCAAATGATTACAACTAAGCCAAACGGTAAGTTTTGAATCCACTCACCGATACCTTTGCCTTCAAAATCTCTGATTCCAGAGATCACTTATCTTTCGGAGGATCTGAGAATCAATAATCAACATAAGTTAGTACTTTGCCTCATAATTTGTACATATCAAAATGAGCATTTTTATAAAATGCCACAATAGCATCCAATAAATGCCACTATTAACACAACCTTCTAAACACCTATGCATATTTGAAATTTATAAAAATTCATCAAAATTAAACATGTAAACGCGATCCTGACTAGTCAGGCTGGATCGCGTTCGTCCTTAGGCAAAAATTCTGTGACCGAAAAACACTAGCAAACGCGATCCGGATGCTTGGCCTGGATCGCGTTTCAAAGGCCAAAAACTCGAATAGGTCGTTTATAACAAGGGAACGCGATCCGGAACCATAGCCGGGATCGCGTTCATCTGTTCTTCAGCTCAAGAACAGACCTGAACGAACTTTAACTCCATTTTCAACATTCAAGCTCATCAAGCATGAATTCGATGCTTATAACTAGTTAAGAATCATCACATATCATCATATATCGCAAACAATCACTATATAACTTACAAGAATCATTCAATTCATCAATTTCATTTCTATCTAACATATGAACTTATAAACTATAAGTTTTCTTACCTTACTAATTGAAGAAGATGAAGACTAGAAAAGATGAGAACAACAAACTTGAATCACAACTTGAAGCTTTAAATCTTGTTTATGATTATTGGTAATTTTAGAGGATCATAGTTAGGGTTTAAGTGGTTAATGGAATTGAAATGAGAGAGCAAGAAAGAAATTGGGAAAGTGATCCCCAAATAAAGGTCGGCCCTCATTTAAACCGACCTACCACTTTGGGTATTTAATATCCGCTCTAAATCTATTGTCTGGCACTTAATTACTAAATGCGAGAAATTCATTTTATTGTACCGTCAACTTTAATAATTTAATTCAAGCAACATTTTACTAAACACAATAAGTCCTAAGACATATTTCACCAACTTTCACAATTAAACAATTATATCGAAAAATTATTTAAAACTGTTAAGTACAAAATTATAAATAGAAAAAAAATACCAGGCTACCGGAGAGGATGTTACAAATCTCCCCTCCTTAAGGAGATTTCGTCCCCGAAATCTCAGCCCTATCCAACAATCCAGGATATCTGGATTTCATCGACTCCTCTGTCTCCCAAGTTAGGTTGGAACCTAAACTATGTCTCCATTTTACTAACACCATAGGAATTTGTTTCTTCCTAAGTTTGGTAATCTTTCGGTCTACAATTTCAACTGGTTCCTCTACTAACTTCTGGGTTTGATCAACCTTTAAATCTTGTAATGGAAGAATTTGTGACTGATCCTCTATATTACACTTTCTCAAGTAACATACGTTAAACGTATCATGAATACCAGAGAGCTCTGGAGGAAGATCCAATGCCATTGACTGATCGTTCACCACTTGTCGAATCTTGAATGGACCAATGTACCTAGGCGCCAACTTTCCACGTTTTCCGAATCTAATCACCCCTTTCCACGGAGAAACTTTAAGATACACTAATTCGCCTTCGGTAAACACAACCGGTCGTCTTTTAGGATCCGCATACTGTTTCTGCCTATCTCTTGCGGCTTTCTATTTCTCACGTGCAATAGCTACTTTATCCGCGGTTATTTGTACAATATCGGGCCCAACAAACTGTTTCTCACCTGCCTCTAACCAACATGTAGGTGTGCGACAACGACGACCATACAACATTTCATACGGAGACATCCCAATACTAGAATGGTACGAATTGTTATAAGTAAATTCAACCAATGGAAGATGTGAATCCCATGAACCTCCATATTCCAGAATGCAAGCACGAAGCATATCCTCTAAAGTTTGAATCGTACGTTCTGACTGACCATCGGTCTGAGGATGATAAGCTGTGCTAAGATTTACACGTGTACCCAACTCTTGTTGTAGACTTTGCCAAAAATGAGACGCAAAACGAGTATCTCTATCAGACACAATCGATAAGGGAATACCATGTCTGGAAACAATTTCGTTAACATACAATTGAGCTAGTTTAGTCAACGAAGCGGTCTCACTCGTAGCAAGAAAATGCCCGCGCTTTGTCAATCGATCCACTATAACCCAAATCATATCATTGCCTCGAGCAGTACGCGGTAGCTTAGTCACAAAATCCATAGTTATATGATCCCACTTCCACTCGGGTATTTCCAACTGTTTTAACGACCCATACGGCTTTTGATGTTCCGCCTTAACCTGAGCACAAATATGACAAGATCCCACAAACTTTGCAATGTCGGTTTTCATCGTTGGCCACCAATACAACGGTTTCAAATCATTATACATTCGAGTACTACCCGGATGAATAGACATTCGTGACTTATGAGCTTCATTCAAAATCAAATCCCGAATACCACCAATAGAAGGAATCCAAACACGAGATTGATACGTCTTTAATCCCCTTGAATCATCAACTAATTCGTCCTTGCGTTTTAACATGATTTCAGATTTCAGATTCTGATCTTTCAATGCTTCAAGTTGTACAACCTTAATTTGATCAATCAAATCCGAGGAAACATTCACTTTTAAATAGAAAGCTCGATCAGGAGTATTCTTTCGACTTAAAGCATCGGCGACCACATTAGCTTTGCCTGGATGGTATCTAATTTCACAATCATAATCTTTTATCAATTCCAACAATCGCCTCTGTCGCATATTCAATTCTTTCTGGGAGAACACATACTGCAAACTCTTGTGATCGGTACAAACAACACATCGCGTCCCATATAAGTAATGTCTCCAAAGTTTTAGGGCAAATACAACTGCTGCGAGTTCTAAATCATGCGTAGGATAATTCTTCTCATGTGGTTTCAACTGTCGAGAAGCATAAGCGACAACTCTATCTCTTTGCATTAAGACACAACCCAAACCCGAATATGAAGCATCACAATAAACCACAAAATCATCAGTACCTTCTGGTAATGCTAAAATCGGTGTCTGACACAACAATTGTTTCAATGTCTGAAAAGCTTGCTCCTGTTGATCAGTCCACACATACTTCTCATCTTTACGGGTTAACTTAGTTAACGGACCGGCTATCTTAGAAAAATCTTTGATAAATTTCCGATAATATCCCGCTAACCCAAGGAAACTCCTTATCTCAGAAACAGATTTCGGCGCATTCCAATTCATCACAGCTGCAACCTTTGATGGATCCACTTTCACACCATCTCGACAAATTATATTGCCCAAAAACTGAACTTCTCGAATCCAGAATTCACATTTGGAAAACTTTGCATACAACTGTTCTCGTCTCAATGTTTCAAGAACCAATTTCAAATGCGTGGCATGCTCAGTTTCCGATTTCGAATAAACAAGTATATCATCGATGAAAACAATCACAAATTTATCTAAAAATGGTCGACACACACGGTTCATCAAATCCATAAATACCGCTGGAGCATTCGTCAAACCAAAAGGCATAACCAAAAATTCATAATGACCGTACCTGGTTCGGAAAGCGGTTTTAGATATATCTTGTTCACAAACACGGACTTGATGATAACCCGACCTCAAATCAATCTTAGAATATACTGAAGAACCCTGTAACTGATCAAATAAGTCATCTATTCTCGGAAGAGGGTACTTATTCTTTACCGTTCTCCTGTTCAACTCTCTATAATCAATACACATGCGCAACGACCCGTCTTTCTTTTTCACGAATAACACTGGTGCACCCCACGGCGAGGAACTAGGTCTGATAAAACCTTTATCCAACAATTCCTGAATCTGATTCATCATTTCACGGATCTCCGAAGGAGCTAACCTATAAGGAGCTTTAGCAATCGGCGACGAGCCCGGAACAAGATCAATTATGTATTCTACTTCCCTAACTGGTGGTAACCCAGGCAACTCATCGGGGAACACTTCAGGGTACTCACAAACAACAGGAACATCCGAAACAGTTTTCCTTTCTAATTTGGCATCGACTACATAGGCTAGGTATGACTCGCAACCTTTTGACAATGACTTCCTAGCTTTCATCAACGAAATCAAAGGAATAGTTACACCATCCCGTTCTCCTCGAGCCACAACATATGACCCTTCGGAGATTGGGATCCTAACCAACTTCTGGTGACAATCAATACTAGCCTTATTCTGACTCAACCAATCCATACCAACTATCACATCGAAACTAGGGATTGGCATCAACAAGAAGGAAATAGGAAAAACGTGATCATCAATAGTAATATTAGCTCCAGTCACCGAGGTGGTAACAGGAACTAACTTACCACTAACTATTTCTACTTCTATAGGCTTTGTTATCACAGTAGGGGCTAATTTCAACTTATCACAAAATTGCACCGAAATGAAAGTACAAGTAGCACCCGAATCAAACAATACACGTGCAGGTACAGAGTTTATAAGAAATGTATCCGTGATAACATCTTCAGTACGCACGGCCTCATCAACCGTCATCTGAAAAGCCCTACTAGTTGCTGGAGGAGGGTTCTTTCTTTTCTGACCGGAAGATCCCGAACTCCCGACCGAACCCGACCCCGTCGACCTTGCCTCCGGACATTGACCAACCCTATGTCCTTCCTTCTTACAAGTCCAACAAACAAAATTTGGATACCGGCAACTTTTTATCTCATGACCCAATTCACCACACTTCATACATTTGTTTGTCTGCGCCGTACACGGACCATCATGCCGAGATCTACACGAACTACACCAGTTGGAACTATTATAACTTCCCGAAGAACTACTTCTTCCAACAAATTTCTTACCACCTTGTCGATTCCCTTGCCACTTAGATTTATTCCTACCCGATGATTCAGTTCTTGCCTTAGAGAAACTTGTATCCTTTCCTTGCCATAATCTCAAACCTCTCAAATCACTATCAGCAGACCGCGCGAGGTTAAAAGCATGTGATAAATCCTTAGCCAATCTCACAACTGTACGGTAGTTATCCGGTAAAGCATCCACAAACTGTTCAATTTGAGTTTTCTCATCCGGAACCCATTGTTGCACGAACCTAAGCTTATCCGTAAACTGTGAAATCAATTCATCAATAGTCATGTCATCCTTTAATCGAAGATTCACAAACTCTCTTCGAATCCTAGCGATATCAAAATCCGAACAGTATTGGTTACGAACCGCCTGATGAAATTGAGTCCAATTAATAGATTCCTTTTGTTGTTGCGGCAAATGTCCGGTAACAGAATCCCACCAAACCATCGCATCATCCTTCATGCATTGAACCGCATATTTGACTTTAAGTTCCTCATCACAGCAAGTCACATCAAATTTGCGTTCCATATCCCTAAGCCAATTCAAAGTTACCGTAGGATTTTTACTTCCTTGAAATTCCGGGGGTCGACTAGTCATAAAAGTCTTGTACGAACACTTCTTTGCTGATTGAGAGGATGAACCAGAACCAAAGACTGGGGTTTGCTGAAATAACTGTCTGGTCGCAGCTTCCTCAGCTTTTCTCTTGAATTCCCTAAGGAATACTAACTCGTCTTCCATCTCATGAATATACTCCTCTCGGTTAGATTGTTGTCCGGTTGGTTGAGAAGTACCATTATGATCATGTTGCTCGGTATGAGTCCCGATTTGAGGAGCGACGATCCTGGAGGCATTGTTGGGGTTGGTGGTCGGTGGTTCGTTATCTGCCATTTCTGAAATTCAACACAACACTTGAACTTTTGTCAATCGTTAGCATCTAAATACTAACTACTTTCAACCAATACTAATCCCATACCCAAGAATGTTTGATATATCACGCTCGAGTTTTGGGATTGATCATTCAACAATGAACAATTATCCCAAAACCTTGCTCTGATACCAATTTATAACACCCCTCATTCCATAGTAATAATATTATAGATAATACGGAAGCGAAGCTAAATAAAATGCCATAATTTATTACATATTCTCCGAAAATACCAAAAACAGTTTAGATGTTTAAGACACATCAACTTAATACTTGTTCAAAAGATTAGCATGACGGGGTATTATATAAACTAAACTGAGCTGTTACAAAAGTAATCAGAGTAGCTTGAATATCAAACATTCCATTCTTCCAAGGTTTGACCTTCCTGCTACCCACCCGCATGTATAAACAAAAGTCTGCAGGAAGTAACAACGAGGGATTAGCACATAGCTAAGTGAGTAAATCCAACACTCAACATTCAACTAAGCTAAACCAATTAACTACAACAAATATTCGCAAACACAACAGTCAACAACAACTTAATGAGGATCGGCGGATCCGGGGATAACCTTAGTACCCGGGCGGCTCCCCAAGATCACTTATCCCAACATATCCGTATGGCCATAACGGACGAGACCGATAGCTAGTGTTTATTATACTTAGGTACAGTTCAGCACACACAACAAATGAAGTACATCCCTGTACCATTCACACAACAACACATTAGCCCAACCAACAGTTCATCAACTCGTTGACCTCATTAACAACAACTCACGAAGGCCACACAAAGCACATATAAGCATATGATCAACAATAACAACTAATCAACTCAATAAACAAGTCTACGTTTACCCGTCGTAATCAAATGATTACAACTAAGCCAAACGGTAAGTTTTGAATCCACTCACCGATACCTTTGCCTTCAAAATCTCTGATTCCAGAGATCACTTATCTTTCGGAGGATCTGAGAATCAATAATCAACATAAGTTAGTACTTTGCCTCATAATTTGTACATATCAAAATGAGCATTTTTATAAAATGCCACAATAGCATCCAATAAATGCCACTATTAACACAACCTTCTAAACACCTATGCATATTTGAAATTTATAAAAATTCATCAAAATTAAACATGCAAACGCGATCCTGACTAGTCAGGCTGGATCGCGTTCGTCCTTAGGCAAAAATTCTGTGACCGAAAAACACTAGCAAACGCGATCCGGATGCTTGGCCTGGATCGCGTTTCAAAGGCCAAAAACTCGAATAGGTCGTTTATAACAAGGGAACGCGATCCGGAACCATAGCCGGGATCGCGTTCATCTGTTCTTCAGCTCAAGAACAGACCTGAACGAACTTTAACTCCATTTTCAACATTCAAGCTCATCAAGCATGAATTCGATGCTTATAACTAGTTAAGAATCATCACATATCATCATATATCGCAAACAATCACTATATAACTTACAAGAATCATTCAATTCATCAATTTCATTTCTATCTAACATATGAACTTATAAACTATAAGTTTTCTTACCTTACTAATTGAAGAAGATGAAGACTAGAAAAGATGAGAACAACAAACTTGAATCACAACTTGAAGCTTTAAATCTTGTTTATGATTATTGGTAATTTTAGAGGATCATAGTTAGGGTTTAAGTGGTTAATGGAATTGAAATGAGAGAGCAAGAAAGAAATTGGGAAAGTGATCCCCAAATAAAGGTCGGCCCTCATTTAAACCGACCTACCACTTTGGGTATTTAATACCCGCTCTAAATCTATTGTCTGGCACTTAATTACTAAATGCGAGAAATTCATTTTATTGTACCGTCAACTTTAATAATTTAATTCAAGCAACATTTTACTAAACACAATAAGTCCTAAGACCTATTTCACCAACTTTCACAATTAAACAATTATATCGAAAAATTATTTAAAACTGTTAAGTACAAAATTATAAATAGAAAAAAAATACCAGGCTACCGGAGAGGATGTTACAATATATTAGTGATATATATACATTCGATACTCATAATAATACACTTATACTTATATGTATACAAAGTAATGAAACGTTTAACAAACGTGGGACTTAATGATATACAACAAGTATATTCACATATGTATTCATATATAGAACAAGTATATGTACAAACGAAAACAAAATGACCTTCCGTTATATAGACAACTACATGATTGTAAGTACACTTGACGAGTGTACGATTTGAGAAATAATAACAATATTTCGACACAATGTCACAACAAAGTTAACAACTTACCTAATTAAGAAATCAACAAATTTCTACAAAACAAACAAATTGTTAATATAAGTGATTAAACAAATCAAACGTACTTATGTTAATACATTTATTGCATTTAGGTTAACATACCTTGGGCAAGTACCTGTCGGCTGCTAGCTTTCTATACCGAGCAAATCACCGTGAGTTTACAGCCCCTACTTTACAAATGTTTTATGCTTTTAAACATAGGGGTGTAAACATAGAAACTGCATGCGAACACATGCAACAAATTATATAAATGCTTTATTGCTTTATACAACTGTTTGACATGAAATTATATATTTCACAATTGTTTTTGGGAATTAGACAACATATCCTAGTACGGACCCAGACTCCCAATGTATGCATGAAAAGTCCTTATGTCATGCAAACTATAACCATTAGCTAGGTGACTCTAGCCACTGAGTATACGAATAGTACTATTGCCGTGACGACCCTCCTGTGGATGGAGCGTATACTTAAATGTCCTTCACGCAAACAACATAAGTTTTGGTTGTGGTTTGGTTATAGGGTTAGGTCGCGTTACTTTAACCTGCGAGGTTTAGCTCACCTCTCAGGAGATTATAGTCTAAGTATTCCCACATACTGTTTAGGATTACATATCCTACAACTGTTTTTATACTGGAATAACATTCTGGTACCTTTAAATACTGGTAAACAACCAGACATATACTTTGGGTAACAACCCACATAAATCTGTATTTTAGGGTAACAACCCTACAAACTTATATTTTGCAAAATCTGCAAAAAAAATCATTTAATTATTGAATAACATTTCAATAACACAAACATAAAGGGTTTAACATACCTTACATTTATACAAACCTGTGAATTCACTCAACATATTTGTTGACGACTTTCTTTCTATGTTTTACAGGAAATTAGCTATGTAAGTAAGCACCGCATGCATTCAGGATGGACAACCCTGGACTACTTAGGATGCCACATATTTTGGGACAGCTTTTGAGGATTTCCTCTGTATTACTGCAGACATTGCAGTTATACTTATGAAATCTTATTATAAACATATGTATTGTAATACTAAATGTTTTAACACTATTTCTACTGTACGACTTACATAGTCGTATTACTTTTGTAACAACTGTTTTAAAATGGCATCCTTATATATAACGTTACGCAATAGCCATATGCTCTGAGTATGTATGTGTACTGTTTGATTGGATTCAACTGCTCACGCCCCGTCACGTCATTAAGGCTTCCGTATGTTTAATTATGTGACAACTCTCCAAATTAGGTATAAATTAACATTTAAGCATGTGCATTCTTACGCTAATTTCCTGGTTAAGTTTTAACAAAACTTTTTGATGTGATGTAAGCCTAGCAAGCCCAGTACTTTAAAACATAAAGTATTACAAATTATGTGATTAATAATAATCGCGTACAAACATATCAGAACAAACCCGACAAAAATAAATAACAAAAGTTTTGTGATACAAACTTTATTAATAACTCAATTATTAATTACGAGTATTTATATATCTATAACTTATAGATCAAAAGGTCTAAATATACGTTTAACATAAAATGTATTATAAACGACCAGAAACAATTTTAAAACGCATATAAAAGGTCGAATCATAAAAATTCCAATTTTCTCATTCGTTTGGAAGAAGTTAAAACATTACTTTAAAATATGAAATTGAAACTTGACTGAAATTTGGCGCCTATTTGACTGCGCGCAGTAAAATGTACAAAACTGTACAACTATTTAAAATAATGATAACATCATTATACTAATTATAAATAACGAACCAGGAGAACATCTACAAAATAAAAATATAAAATGTTTATTTTTATATTGCTAAAATTATACCCGTACTCGAAATTAGTGGGACTAAAAAGTCCCACCAACCTACAATAATGCAGGAGACATTTTAAATAAAAACCATACTCCCTCCCATTCCCTTACGTTTTCTTCTGTGATCTTTCAACACACACAAACCACCATAGTCATCTATCATTTTCTTCTTCACTAAGTAAAACAACAAGATCAACAACATCAGGATGCAGTAAGTAGTGGAGTAGAACAACAAAAGCTAGAGGTTTCATCATCTTCATCATCATCGATCATCACCACCTTCACAAATTCTTTGTAAGGAAACTTTCCATTTCTTGATTCTATACTTTGATTTCATGCTATAACATGTTTATATCACATAATCTATACATTAACATACACATAAACTATAAAGATTGATGATTATGATGATGAACATGGAAATGGGTTTTATAAAACCATAATCTATAAATCCAAAATCTATAAACAAAAACATGTTAAAGGTTGATATTAAGTTGTCAAAATGCTATATATTGATGTTATAAACGTTTAGAATTAACGGACAAAAGATTAGAACTAAAAACCATGAAGATCATGTTTGATCAGCTCGAACAGAACCTGAAAAAAAAAAACACGAGGACGCGGCGTGTCCTAAGACTACGCGGCGCGTCCTTTGCAAACTTATGATCCACGCGGTGTGTCCATGTTATACGCGGCGTGTCCTTTGTAAAATATGATCCACGCGGCGCGTACTCTTTGTACGCGGCGTGTCCTAACTATAAAACAAAGAATTCCTGGAATATTAATTGTACACGGAGCGTCCTTAAGGACGCGGTGCGTTCTTTGCAAAATTAATAGTACGCGGCGCGTACTAAAGAACACGGCGCGTACTTCTTCATGTTGTAGCCCTCTGAGTCGCGGTCGTTTCGCCAGCTTGATCGTCCAAATCCGAGTCCGTATGAGAGAGTTATGGCCAAAACGGTGCAGCATAGCTAAATCTGAAAACATTAAACATTATATATATGTCTATAGATATATATACAAAACGACACTTTCGGGTTAATCAGTAAACACAACGAGTATTGAAACGATAAACTTTATAATGATACGATGTGAATAAAAATTATAAACTTTCATAAATATATCTAGATAAAATGCGATTCAAAAATCATTAACAATGATTCAACTAAACGTACACGACTAATTTGAAGAAGTAACAAGATTTATTTTATAAACGGAAATGAAAACGACAATTAAAATGTAACGACGTATCATATCGTTTACAAACATTATTTTGTATATATATAACAAGTAACGAACCTTCATATATATACACTTACACTTGATCAACTAGAGCTCGAGATTGAATATATGATATTCACAAACGAATGTTTTTATAAATAAAAACTTATATCCTTATACGTAAACAACGTATCAACTTATATATATACATTGGTAATATATAAACACATGACACTTATAATCATATATTTACATATATATGCAAATGGATTAAAAGTTTAACAAACGTATAACTTAATAATATACAACAAGTATATTACTTAAGTATACATATATAGAACAAATATATGTACATACAATGATTTTGGAATAACATTCGAATCATACGTACAACTATATACAAAGCATATGTACAAATGAAAACAAAACGACCTTCCGTTAAATAGACAATTACATATTGGTTTGTACACTTAACAAGTGAATGATATGAGAAAATAATAACTATATTCCAACACAATATCACAAATAAATTCAACGACTTATATTACTAAGAAATCAACCATTTCTTCAAACAAACAAACTGTTAACATAAGTGATTAAAACAAATCAAACGTACTTATGTTAATATATTTATTTTATATAGGTTAACATACCTTGGGCAATTATCTGTTTGGCTGCTAGCTTTCCTACCGAGCAAATCACCGTGAGTTCACAGCCCCTACTTTACAAATGTTTTCTGTTTTAAACATAGGGGTGTAAACATAGAAACTGCATGCAAACATATGCAGCAAATTATATAAATGCTTTATTGCTTTATACAACTGTTTGATATGAAATATTATTTCACAACTGTTTTGGGAATTAGACAACAAATCCTAGTACGGACCAGACTTGAGATGTGTGCATGAAAGACCTTATGTCATGCAGACTATAACCATTAGCTAGGTGACTCTAGCCACTGAGTATACGAATAGTACTATTGCCGTGACGACCCTCCTGTGGATGGAGCGTATACTTAATTGTCCTTCAGGCAAACAACATAAGTTTTGGTTGTGGTTTGGTTATAGGGTTAGGCCGCGTTACTTTAACCTGCGAGGTTTAGCTCACCTTTCAGGGGATTATAGTCTAAGCATTCCCACACTTATTATTTAGGATGAACTTATCCTACAACTGTTTTATTTCAGTATACTTACTGAATATATTTATATTCTGGTAAACAACCAGACATACATTTTGGGTATCAACCCACATAAAACTATATTTTAGGGTAACTATCCCTATCATCTTATAAATTGCAAAACCTGCAAATATTTATTTATTGAATAACATTTCAATAATTTAAACATAAATGGTTTAACATACTACAAATTTATACTAAACATGTGAATTCACTCAACATATTTGTTGACGACTTTCCTTCTATGTTTTACAGGAAATTAGCTACGTAAGTAAGGATCGCATGCATACAGGATGGATAACCCTGGACTACTTAGGATGCCATATATTTTGGGACAGCTTTTGAGGATTTCCTCTGTATTACTGCAGACATTGCAGTTATACTTATGAAATCTTAATTTAACATATGTATTGTAAAACTTAAATGTTTTAAACTTTATTACTACTGTACGACTTACACAGTCGTACCACTTTTGTAACAACTGTTTAAATTGGCATCCTTAATATATTATGTTCTGTATGATCATATGCTCTGATATATTGAATGCACAATTGCAACGTCATCACCCCCGCTGTTAAACTGCTTACACAAGATGCTTCCGCTAATTATAACTTGCTTTCGCTAAACATTAAATAAACACAATTATGGATTTTGGGGGTGTGACAGACTTGGTATCAGAGCCATTGGTTATAGCGAACTAGAAGTCTTTAGGTGACTGAAAACCTTTGAGACCTAGACTATAGCCTTGGCTAGAACATTCATGCATTCATACATACATACGTTTGCATACATCTAACATACGACTGACACGTCACACACAATTTCCTTTGTCACAGTATGTCTAGTCAATCAGTTTACCATGTTTATGCTTCGGATGAAGAGCCGACTGAGGCTACTTTTGAGGGTCCCGCGATCACCGTAGGGGATGAGTCATCTGTTCATTTGAGAGACATGTCAGATGACACTAGTGATGCTTACATTGCGCCACCACCGACAGCACATGAGGTTACCCCCATCACTACAGGTATTCACCATCAGGCCGGTGAGACTTCTCGCAGGCCTGTGTCTAGGAGGACACCGAGGATGTGTGTCCGAGATCTTCCTATTGGTCCGTTAGTATCGGCGGACGAGTCTGTTGAGTCTCCACAGATGGCACACAGGTTTGCTCATCTAGAGTGGATGACTCCTATATTGAGGCACTGGAGGTCATTAGAGGGTTTTCCCTCCACATTTGAGACAGGAGAGTCATCACGACCCCCAGCTCCATTGCCTACCACTGGAGAGCCGGTAGAGCAGACTCTCCCTACATTAGTCGCTGTTATGCATACATTATTCTGTATTGCTTCTAGCAGGGGTTCTCACCTTTGGCAGGTACATGATGAGGTCTCCCGTTTGTATGGAGACATGGCTGGTATGCATGAGCGTCATCACTTTCTGTTGAACCATGTGTTTACTGCCCAGGAGATAGCTGAGTCCGCACGTGCTCGTGTGAGGACACTTGAGAGACGTGTTAGGATTGCAGGGTTTGTGGTTGGTGCTTGTGTGGTGATGGCTATGTTGAGGACAGCCGTGGGATCATTTCTACCGTATTTCCGTTAGACCTATGTAGGGCGGGTTGTGCCAACTTAGGATTGTATATATGCTATGTATTAGACTTGGAACTTTGGTTCGACGGGTATAGACAGACCTGTCATGTTTTGTATATCATTTGGATCGACGGTGTGTAGACAGACCCGTCATGCTTTGATTAGTCTCTGGATCGATGAGTATCTAGGATAGACCCATCCTGTTTTGTACAAAAACTTGTGAACTAACTATGATTAGTTATATGATATGACTTATAAGTCTGGGTTATTATTATTGTTTATGTACTGTGCATTGTGATCGGATTATAGATTGATGTTTGAAAATTCATAACTATGAAAACTAAAATTTGTCTCTATAACATATAGATCTCTGGAAATTGGAAAAATGACAGAACCCGTCATAAGTGAATACTCATCAGATGATGACATAATTATCGACGAGCAGATACAATATGTATATGTCGATACTGAAACAATTCCGATAGTGGAACTGGTGGAAGAAGAGATTGAGAACCACCATTTTGGATTGATTGACATAGAGGAATATGAGAGAGTTAGAGACCAAGCTGAAGAGCTAGATGGTCAAAAATGGGAACTTGCATCTAAATGCAAGAACTATGAAACTGAGTTGAGAATCCTAAAGAGGCCTATGTCTGTCCGAGTTAGGGATAGAATTCGCTTCTGGAAGAAAATGGCTAGTAATCGCAAGAAAAGAGTTAGGTCTTGGATCAAACGTTTGTGCAAATGCTCAACTGAGAATGATCTGGACTATTATCCGACTCTGCGATATAAAACTATGCTGGAGACATGCTATTTCTCTCCCAATCTGAACCAAGAGTAAAAGTGAAAGATCTACACTGCGACAGAGAACATAGCTAAAGATAGCTTAATAATGATCTGATAAAGAACTGTCGTAGGAATATAATCATTTTGTTAGGATCTAAGTATAGTTAAGTTTAGTCTAAGTAGTACTGTAGCAACTCGTGTTGTATTGGAAACCATTCTTGATGGATATAGAAGATATCATCAAGTTTTGTAATGAAATGATGTAAGAACGTTTTAGTTAATGTATGATATAACTTAGGTTCGATTCGAAAATTCGTGCGAATTATATTCATCTCTATATACATATGATAGAAAAGTTACCACGTAATAGTTGTTGAAACTATTTCTTGCAAACTTTGAAAACCTACTACACTTAGAATTATTGATTCTTATCTTGAATCCCATAAAACATTGATTGCACTTAAACGATGATGAAAAGAAATATGTATTTGGCATTATATAATGACGCCTGGCCAACGTGATTATATTGTACAAAGTACATATGGGTGTTTCAAAGTCGTGCGATATACAATGTGAAACCTTATTCTTTCAAATTCTCCATACTATTCATTTGATAGACAATGTGAAATCTTGTTCATCACATTCATTATCTTGGCATTGACTTCTGCATTTTATTCATCGCAGAACTGAATCATGCCACCAAAACGACGAATTACTAGGAACAGTCAGAAGACAACTGTACCTCCTACTCCTGAAACCATTCTACCACCTAACACTGAGGAAACTACTGAGCAGATGATTACTAGACGCATTACTGAAGGAATTGCCGAGTACGAGGCAAGCCGAAACCGTGAGACTGGGATTAATAACAGTGGATCGACCCCTGTTATTGCTCAGACTGTTGTGAATACTCGCAGAGGGTGTTCATATAAGACATTTCAGGCATGTAAACCACCTCCTTTCTGTGGCACTGAAGGTGCTATTGGTATTATACACTGGATAGAAAAGATGGATTATGTGTTGGACATCAGTGATTGTCTACCAGACACTGCGGTGAAATACGTCGCCTGTACACTAGCTGATAAAGCTTTGACTTGGTGGAACAGTCAAGTTCAGTCGATGGGACGACCAGCTGCTTATTCCATGACATGGGAAACATTGAAGTGTATGATGATGGAAGAATTCTGCCCCCTCAGTGAGATGCAGAAGATTGAGACTGAGCTGTGGAACATTGCTATGATTGGTGCTGATATCACTGGTTACACAACTAGGTTCCAAGAACTAGCTCGTCTTGTGCCACATATGGTAACACCAGAGTACAAGCGTATTGAACGCTATGTGTATGGACTGGCACCACAGATCAGGAGTTTAGTTACGTCCTCCAAACCTGACACCTTCAGGAGCGCTGTTACCCTAGCGCAAAGTTTGACTGATGAAGCAGTTAGAATGGGGACACTGACCAAGAAGACTGTGTCGGTTAAGGTTGAGCCGAGCAGTGCTGAAGCTGGTAGTTCTGGAGGTAAGAAGCGTAGGTGGAATGACCTTCAGGGTCAATCCAACAAGAAAGGATTTGGAAATCCAAAGTCTTACGCTGCCACCATTGTGGAACCAAAACCATACTTGGGTAACAAACCTAAGTGTGATAAGTGTAGCAAACACCATGAGGGTGAGTGTTGGTTTTGTGACAGCTGTAAGGGATGGGGTCACAAAACCCAAAACTGTAAGGTAAACCCTGCCCCTAAGGGAAACACTGCTCGTCAAAACCAAGGATGTTTTGAATGTGGCGACACGAGGCATTATCGAAACCAATGCCCTCGACTCAATAACCAAAACCGCAACGTCAACAACGCTCGTAACCATAACAACAATGGGAACAACCGTGGAAACAACAACAACCGAGCCAACAACAATCGGGCCAACAACAACAATGATCAGCCAGCTCGTGGACGCGTGTTCATGTTAGGAGCACCAGAGGCACATCAGGATCCTAACACAGTCACTGGTACGTTTCTAGTAAACAACCACTTTGCTTCTGTGTTATTTGATTCCGGTGCTGATTTAAGCTTTGTGTCCACTGAATTTAGACCACTATTAGAAATCGAATCCCTTAAGCTAGATAACAAATATACGGTAGAGCTAGCCGATGGTAAGTTGATTGAATCAGGAGAAATAGTACCAGGATGTTCCTTAACATTAGAAGGTCATTCTTTCAAGATAGACTTACTACCGGTAGAGTTAGGGAGCTTCGATATAGTGGTTGGCATGGATTGGTTGTCACTGAACCGCGCGGAAATCATCTGTCATGAGAAAATTGTACGGTTACCTTTACCGTCAGGAGAAATGTTGATGGTTCAAGGAGAAAAGAGTAATCGTGTGGTGAAAACGATTACATGCATGAAGGCAAATAAGTATCTACGAAAAGGGTACCAAGCATTTTTGGTACATGTTGTGGATAAGAAACCCGAGGAGCGACGCATAGACGACGTGGCCGTAGTACGCGAATACCCAGGAGTATTTCCTGACGAGCTACCAGGGTTACCACCTCCACGGCAGGTTGAATTTCATATCGACCTAGTGCCGGGAGCTGCACCAATTGCTCGTGCACCTTACCGTCTAGCTCCATCAGAAATGCAGGAACTGTCTGCACAGTTACAAGAACTATTGGATTTAGGATTCATCCGACCGAGCTTTTCACCGTGGGGAGCTCCGGTTTTGTTCGTCAAAAAGAAGGATGGATCAATGCGGATGTGTATCGATTATAGGGAACTGAACAAAGTTACCATCAAGAACCGATACCCATTACCACGCATCGATGATTTGTTTGACCAGCTGCAAGGGTCAAGTTATTACTCAAAGATCGACTTGAGATCGGGTTACCATCAACTGAAGGTACGGGATGAAGATATTCCTAAGACTGCGTTTAGGACTCGATATGGTCATTACGAGTTCCTGGTTATGCCGTTTGGGCTAACGAATGCGCCAGCAGTGTTCATGGATCTAATGAATAGAGTATGTAAACCTTACTTGGATAAGTTCGTCATCGTGTTCATTGACGATATCTTGATATACTCGCGAACGAAGGAAGACCATGAACGACATCTGAGGCTGATTCTCGAATTAATGGAGAAAGAGAAGCTTTATGCAAAGTTCTCTAAATGCGAGTTTTGGATGCGTGAGGTTCATTTCCTTGGTCACGTGATCAATAACAAAGGAATTCATGTGGACCCATCCAAAATTGAGGCGATTAAGAATTGGGAAGCCCCAAAAACCCCAACTGAGATACGACAATTCCTTGGGCTAGCCGGTTACTACCGAAGATTCATCGAGAATTTCTCGAAGATAGCTCAACCAATTACCGCCCTAACGCAAAAAGACAAGAAGTTTGATTGGGGCGAGAAGCAAGAGAATGCTTTTCAACTGCTGAAAGAGAAATTGAGTACCGCACCTATCCTATCCTTACCAGAAGGAGTAGAAAACTTTGTTGTCTACTGTGATGCCTCACATCAAGGATTAGGTTGCGTGTTAATGCAAAACGACAAAGTCATTGCTTACGCGTCTCGTCAATTGAAGATTCACGAGAAGAACTATACGACGCATGACTTAGAGCTGGGAGCAGTCGTTTTTGCACTTAAGATTTGGAGGCACTACCTTTATGGTACAAAGTGTACGATCTTCACCGATCACAAAAGTCTCCAACATATATTTGATCAGAAAGAACTCAACATGAGACAGAGACGTTGGGTTGAATTGTTGAATGATTACGACTGTGAAATCAAGTACCATCCAGGCAAAGCTAATGTAGTAGCGGATGCCTTGAGTCGTAAGGAACGTGTAACACCCCCAAATTAAATGATTTGCGGAAGCATACTTTGGGTGTTACTAATCAATATACAAAGCACAAGATATATAGCAAACGACCTCTAAATGAGACGTTTGTAAAATAGTTACATTTCATAATTTGAATCGTTTGAAAACCGTAGGTTTTCGTACACAAAAATGTAGTTTCCTAGAGTCCGCGCGTATAGCGGGAGATTCTATTACATAATCATAGTTACAAAAGATAATGCCAAAGAATCTCCGTTAAATGCAGTTTGTAAATCATGCGACTCTAGCTAGAACTCTTGGAGTGATCCTACTCCGTAAGTGTACCTGAGATACAAAGCTAGCAAGTGTCAACCAAAAAGGTTGGTGAATCTCACAGGTTTAGTAATAAGTAAGTGTTATGAACCACAAGTATGTACCCGTATTGCTATCAAGCAAAGTAAGTTAATCAGTATATCAGTACAGTGCCATGAGCTCATAAGTTGAAGCTTAACAGTGTATTGTGAAATAAATCACGTACCCCCGTGAGTGCTATCCGCACACTCATATGTAACAAATACTAATATGTCTGTTTCTACGTGTAAATCAGTACGTGGTGGCGCTACCACCCCAGACAGGGATTGTCAGTCCCAAATGGATCCATTTACTAGTACTCGCGCTTAAGACCATAACTAACAACTTACAATAAGGAGGCTTTCAGTGGATAAAAGTAACTCATGCGTTTGTTTGTAATCAGTAATGTTTTCAGTTCAGTACATTGTGTTCATGCGTAAAACAGTTGCTAAGTATCTCACCCCAAAGTATAAAACAGTAAAAGTGGGGCTGTAAGACTCACCTGAGTCTTTGCAAGTACGTTTATGTCAATAAACGAGTAAGTAGTATCAACCGTAGGTTCTCCGAACCCGTAACCTTCAAATGCCTAAACACGTAAGGTTAAGTAAGTAGATGTCTCGCAAGACCATCTAGGCTAGTTGTTCATACAACCCGTTGTGTTTAAACGTTGGTTTGTTCGCGTTTGCATCAAAAGATATACGGCCCGTTGGTGATTCGTTATATTAAAAGTTTATCATTTATAACGCAATTTAGTGTAACTGTAATAGAAAGTATGTTCTATGACGTTTGTTAAGTCGTATGACATAAGTATTTGAAGTTGTATAAATTCGACACTTAGTGAAAATCTGAGTTTTCAAAGTTCTGTTTTGTGCGACGTAGCATGCGACGTAGGCATGCGACGTAAGGTGCGACGTAGGGTGCGACGTCGGGTGCGACGTCAGGTGCGACGTGGGCATGTACGTCGCATGATGCGACCTTCGCAAATCAATGCGACGTAGGAGGCAGCGTCGCTAATGCGACGTTGAGGTTTTTATGCGACGTAGGCCACGACGTCGCAGAGGCCCCTGGCCAAATGCGACGTAGCGGTCTGGTGGCCGGAATTTTTGTCGAAAACGAGTTTTCCGGTTTCCGTTGGGTCCAAATCTTTTACCCCACCCTTATATGAACATATTAAGCCTATTTAAACCATAAACTAGTAAAAATGATCAAAAATGAGAGATGTCGGGATTTGTCGGAAACTTACAAAGTGTCGGATTGAAAATCCGAAAAGATGAAGTTGTAGATCGTGTGATGGTGAACGTTTTCTTCTAAACGGTCAAGTAGATTCGGTTGCGTTTAGTGGTAGTATTTGGTGGTTTTGATGGTGGTGGTGTGTTTGGTGATTAGAGAGAAAGAAAAGAAGAGAGAGAAAGAAAAGAGAATAAATGAAAAGAAAGAGTGGGAGGTGATGATGTAGGTGGAAGCCTCATTTTCAGCTCCCGTCCCCCGTGCGGTGTTCGTTTTCTCCGTCGTTTAAACGTTAAATAATTATTTTACATCTTAAATGGTAGGTTTTAAATACAATTAATTACGCGACATTTCTATTCAAATATTTTACAAATAAGTTTGAATACCTTTGTTTTTAAATCGGGTAAACTTTGATCGAGTGATACGAGGTAATTATTAATTATCATAAAAATAGCGTTTCGGTCATAATTGCGTTATTTTAGTTTATAAACATTTGTTCACCAACGTCCGTGTTAACCGAATAGAATTTCATTCTATTTAAGTTGCGTACGATTTAATCAAATCGCAAAGTTGTATATATTAACCAACATATAATCTGATACATAAATTAGCCTAATACAGAACTAATTACATGTATTAACAAAGAATTAGGCGCTAATACTAGCCCTAATTTGGCGGTTGTTACATTCTCCCCTTGTTAAAAGAATTTCGTCCCGAAATTAGCTCGATTGCACGGTTGGTGCGTTATCAGGGAAGAGATGTGGGTATTTCAGTCGCATTTGGTCTTCCCATTCCCAAGTGAATTCAGGACCACGCCTAGAATTCCACCTGACTTTTACGATGGGAATACGACTCTGTTTTAGTTGTTTGACCTCGCGGTCCATGATTTCCATAGGTTTCTCAACGAAATGAAGTTTATCATCGATCTGAATTTCGTCGAGCGGTATAATCAGTGTCTCATCAGACAGACATTTCTTCAGATTAGAAATGTGGAATGTGTTGTGAACGCTGCTAAGTTCAGCAGGAAGTTGCAGGCGGTATGCCACTGGACCAATCTTTTCAAGGATTTCGAATGGCCCGATGTATCTAGGATTTAGTTTGCCTCGTTTTCCGAATCGAATGACACCTTTCCACGGTGCCACTTTGAGAAGTACCTTGTCCCCTACTTGGAACACAAGGTGTTTGCGTCTCACGTCAGCATAGCTTTTCTGACGATCACGCGCGGCTTTTAGTCGGTTTTGTATGTCGACGATCTTTTCAGTTGTTTCATGTATGATTTCTGGACCGGTGAGTTGTGTATCCCCCACCTCAGTCCAACAGATAGGTGATCGGCACTTACGACCGTACAGTGCCTCGAAGGGTGCAGCCTTTATGCTGGTGTGATAACTGTTGTTGTACGAAAACTCGCACAACGGCAAGTGATTTTCCCAGTTTTTACCGAAGTCAACTGCGCAGGCTCGTAGCATGTCTTCCAGTGTTTGTATGGTTCGTTCGCTCTGGCCATCGGTTTGAGGATGGTAAGCCGTACTCATATCCAGACGAGTACCAAGAGATTTCTGCAGTGATTGCCAGAAGCGAGAAGTAAACCGAGCGTCTCGGTCGGAGATGATTGAGATGGGCACGCCGTGTCTTGACACGATCTCTTTCAGGTAGATCCGTGTCAAACGTTCCATCTTATCAGTTTCCTTGATGGCTAGGAAATGAGCAGATTTAGTGAGTCGGTCAACGATCACCCAAATGGTATCGCAACCGTTAGAAGTTTTCGGGAGTTTAGTAATGAAATCCATGGTGATCTGTTCCCATTTCCACTGTGGTATTTCGGGTTGTTGTAGCAAACCGTAAGGTTTCTGGTGTTCAGCTTTAACTTTGGAACAAGTAAGACACTTGCCAACATAGGTTGCAATGTCAGATTTCATGTTGGGCCACCAGTACATTTCCTTGATGCCGTGATACATTTTGTCGGCACCAGGGTGTATAGAGTATTTAGACTTGTGAGCTTCATCCATCACCAAGTCTCGCAGGTTCCCAAAACTTGGTAACCAGATTCGATTCGAGAAGTATTTGGCCCCGTTAGTTTTGGTTTCAAATTGTTTGTCCATGCCCCGCAAGGCCTCGTTTATCAAGTTTTCTGGTTTGAGTGCTTCGAGTTGAGCAGTGAGAGTTTGATTGATGAGGTCGTTGTGAATGGTCATACCGAGAGCTCGAACTCGAAGTGGTTTCATTCGTTCCTTTCGGCTTAAGGCATCGGCGACAACATTCGCCTTACCTGGATGATAGCGAATTTCGCAATCGTAATCAGTGAGCAACTCGACCCATCGACGTTGCCTCATGTTGAGATCCTTTTGATCGAAGATATGTTGGAGACTTTTATGGTCAGTAAAGATTGTACACTTGGTACCTTATAAGTAGTGTCTCCAGATTTTTAGAGCGAATACAACAGCCCCCAACTCTAGGTCATGAGTTGTGTAATTCTTTTCGTGGACCTTGAGTTGTCGAGAGGCGTAAGCGATGACCTTGTCTCGTTGCATCAGCACGCAACCAAGACCTTGGTGTGAAGCATCACAGTATACCACGAAGTCATCGTTGCCTTCGGGTAAAGATAAGATAGGTGCACTGCAGAGTTTTTGTTTTAGTAGTTGAAAAGCCGACTCCTGTTTGTCAGTCCAATCGAACTTCTTTTCTTTTTGAGTCAGTGCAGTGAGAGGTAGGGCTATTTTCGAAAAATTCTCAATGAATCGCCTGTAGTATCCGGCGAGTCCTAAGAATTGGCGTACCTCGGTCGGTGTTGTAGGTGCTTGCCAACATTTGATAGCCTCGATTTTCGAAGGATCGACATGAATTCCTTGATTATCAATGACGTGTCCAAGGAATTGAACGGTTTGCATCCAGAACTCACACTTAGAGAATTTGGCGTATAACTCTTCGTGTTTGAGCAGCTCTAGGATGGTTTTCAGGTGTTGCGCATGTTCTTGTTCAGTGCGCGAGTAAATCAAGATGTCATCGATAAAGACGATAACAAACTTGTCAAGGTAAGGTTTGCACACCCGATTCATAAGGTCCATGAATACAGCCGGTGCGTTGGTTAAGCCGAATGGCATCACTTGGAATTCATAATGCCCGTAGCGAGTTCGGAAAGCCGTTTTTGGAATATCTTCATCACGAACTCGGAGTTGGTGATAACCTGACCGTAGATCGATCTTTGAGTAGAAACTCGACCCCTGAAGTTGGTCGAACAGGTCATCGATGCGAGGAAGTGGGTAACGGTTCTTGACAGTTAATTTGTTGAGTTCGCGGTAGTCGATGCACATGCGGAAAGAACCGTCTTTCTTTTTCACAAACAGGACCGGAGCTCCCCAAGGTGAGGAACTTGGTCGAATAAATCCCTTGTCCAGGAGTTCCTGTAACTGAGTAGACAACTCCTGAAGTTCGGATGGGGCTAGTCGGTAAGGGGCTCGTGCCACGGGTGCTGCACCGGGCACAAGATCAATAGAGAATTCGACTTGTCTAGTTGGCGGTAGACCAGGCAAGTCTTCAGGAAAGACTTCCGGGAAGTCTCGAACAATAGGCACATCCTCAAGTCGCTTCTCCACCGACTTTTTCTCCATAACGTGTGCGAGGATTGCCTGATACCCTTTTCTCAAGTATTTTCGGGTTTTCATGCAAGAAATGATGTTTATTCTCGTCCCACCGGTCTCCCCTTGTATGCTCAAAGTTCCACCGGTGACGAGAGGAATGCGTACAATTTTCTCGAAACAAACGATTTCGGCTCGGTGTTTGGACAACCAATCCATACCGACGATGATGTCAAAGCTGCCGATTTCGACAGGTATCAAGTCAATGGGAAAGAGCTCATTAGCTAAGTTCAGAGTGCAATTAGGTATTACACTGTCGGCCTCAATAAGTTTTCCGTTTGCCAATTCTATTGTGTACTTAGAATCTAAGGCAATAGGTGTAGTGTCAAGTAGTGGATAAAATTCGTCGGAAATAAAGCTCTTATCAGCACCAGTATCGAATAATACAGATGCAGTCAAGTTGTTGAGAAGAAACGTACCCGTGACCACATTCGGGTCTTGACGGGCTTCCCCAGATTTCAGTACAAAAGCTCTTCCTCGAGCATTGTTATTGTTCCTGTTGTTGTTGTTGTTCAGCTTCGGGCAGTCTTTCTTGAAATGCCCCGTTCCGTTGCACCCATAACAAGTCTTTGGTGCCGAGGTGTTGGTGTCAGTGGTGTTTGATCTACAGTCCTTAGCCAAGTGTCCAAATCTCTTACACTTGCTACAGGGACACGAACCAAAGTGGTGTCGTTGGCACTTGGAGCAGTAGGGCTTGGTTCCCTTGTATGCTCCCTTGTCATCAGTATTGGAGGTGTAGGCTTTAATGGTTTCAGGTTTCTTGGTTTGGTGGTTGTTGTGGTTGTCGGACCATTTTCTTTTATTGTTGTTGTTGGAGGATGGAGTGGGTGGTTCTGGGTCCTCGTTCATGGCTAGAAGTTCATGGGCCAACCGAATGGCGCCGTGAAGGGTGGTTTGGTTTGATGAGGCGACATTTCCCCGGACAGGTTCCGGGAGGCCGCGGATGTATTTCTTAATCTTGTCGGGCCCAGTACCTGCCATAGCTGGGCGAAGAACAGTAAGTTGTTGGAATCGGGTGGTGTATCCGACGATATCAGATCCTTGTACTTTTAAGTTCCAGAACTCTTCGTCCAGCTTGTGAAGTTGTTCGGACGGGCAATACTCATCAGTGAGCATTTTCTTCAGGTCCTCCCAAGGGAGTAGGTAAGCGGTGTCAATACCCACAGACTGGGTATAGGAATTCCACCACGAGAGGGCACCATCTTCAAGGGTGCAGGTGGAGAATTTGACCTTGTCGTCTTCCGCACATTTGCTGATGCGGAAAACTGATTCCATCTTTTCGAACCATCTGATAAGTCCGATGGCTCCTTCAATCCCCTTAAAGCTCAAGGGTTTGCAGTTTTGAAAATCCTTGTATGAACAAGGTTTAGCAGCAGAGGTTTCAGCGGCATCGCTGTTTCTTGTGGAACCTGGTGGAGTATTCCGAGCTAAGGCTTCAGTAACAGCCTGGGTTATGAGGGAGGTAATCTGGGCATCCGTGTATGGTCGTGTCTTTGGCGGCATGATTCTTCAATAAAAGAAATGAAGATACATGAGATTTTTGTAAGAGAAATTGCATTTATTTCAGATGTACATGTATAAAGATGGTAATACATAACATCAATATGAAAAAGGGTTATGGCAATTAATATGAGTTGAAACAGCAAGAAATACTTGATAGATGATACGAGTTCAAAGGTTACATCCTACAGATGTATTACAAAAGGTGTCGGGAATTATTACATCCGACTGAAACATAGAGTAGTGCTTAGATAGTTACTAGATTACAGGATAAAGACTACACTAGTTTTAACGTAGATTAATTTGTTCCATCATCGTGACAAGACGGTCCACAGTGTTCGCAAGCCTGCTAGCTTGTCGGGCGTTGTCTTCGGCTAGTGCTAGTCGTTGTGTTAGTCCGCGCGCATACTCTTCTGCCTCAAGTGAGCGCTGCACACATTCATCCATCCTTTGTTGCAGAAGGGCATTTTCCACCCTTATTTCTATAATTTGGTTGCGAAGGACATCCATGTTGTTGTTTGTGGTTTCTAGGTCGTCGGAGACTTCTTCTATGCGTTCGAGGGATGTAAGTCTCCAGTTTTCGTTTGTTTCCTGCAACACGACATCCATGGTGCGAAGTCGTTGCTCGTGTTGGTTCACCCTAGCGGCTAAGGCCGGCAAGGTAGAGTGAGTGGAGTACGGGCCAGCTCGAGGCAACCTAGCGTTCCTCCTCTGAGTACGGGCCAGCTCGGGTGCGACGTCAGGTGCGACGTGGGCATGTACGTCGCATGATGCGACCTTCGCAAATCAATGCGACGTAGGAGGCAGCGTCGCTAATGCGACGTTGAGGTTTTTATGCGACGTAGGCCGCGACGTCGCAGAGGCCCCTGGCCAAATGCGACGTAGCGGTCTGGTGGCCGGAATTTTTGTCGAAAACGAGTTTTCCGGTTTCCGTTGGGTCCAAATCTTTTACCCCACCCTTATATGAACATATTAAGCCTATTTAAACCATAAACTAGTAAAAATGATCAAAAACGAGAGATGTCGGGATTTGTCGGAAACTTACAAAGTGTCGGATTGAAAATCCGAAAAGATGAAGTTGTAGATCGTGTGATGGTGAACGTTTTCTTCTAAACGGTCAAGTAGATTCGGTTGCGTTTAGTGGTAGTATTTGGTGGTTTTGATGGTGGTGGTGTGTTTGGTGATTAGAGAGAAAGAAAAGAAGAGAGAGAAAGAAAAGAGAATAAATGAAAAGAAAGAGTGGGAGGTGATGATGTAGGTGGAAGCCTCATTTTCAGCTCCCGTCCCCCGTGCGGTGTTCGTTTTCTCCGTCGTTTAAACGTTAAATAATTATTTTACATCTTAAATGGTAGGTTTTAAATACAATTAATTACGCGACATTTCTATTCAAATATTTTACAAATAAGTTTGAATACCTTTGTTTTTAAATCGGGTAAACTTTGATCGAGTGATACGAGGTAATTATTAATTATCATAAAAATAGCGTTTCGGTCATAATTGCGTTATTTTAGTTTATAAACATTTGTTCACCAACGTCCGTGTTAACCGAATAGAATTTCATTCTATTTAAGTTGCGTACGATTTAATCAAATCGCAAAGTTGTATATATTAACCAACATATAATCTGATACATAAATTAGCCTAATACAGAACTAATTACATGTATTAACAAAGAATTAGGCGCTAATACTAGCCCTAATTTGGCGGTTGTTACAGAACGAGCGAAACCTCGAAGAGTTCGAGCCTTAGGACTGACAATCCACTTGGATCTGATTACCCAAATTCGTGATGCTCAACAAGCGGCCTTTACTCCAGAACGTATGAAGGACGAATCCCTCAAAGGGATGGAGAAACAACTGGAGTCTAAGGAAAATGGAGTATTGTACTTCATGAATCGAATTTGGATTCCTTGTGTGGATGAGCTACGTAGTCTGATATTGGACGAAGCTCATAAGTCCAATTACTCGATACATCCTGGTGCAGATAAGATGTACCAAGATCTGAAAGGATTTTACTGGTGGCCTGGCATGAAGAGAGACATTGCCACCTATGTTAGTAGATGTCTGACTTGTGCAAAAGTTAAGACTGAGTATCAAAAGCCGTCCGGGCTTTTGCAACAACCTGAGTTGCCCAAATGGAAATGGGAACACATCACGATGGATTTCATCACGAAACTACCGAAAACATCATCTGGAATGGACTCCATATGGGTGATTGTCGACAGACTGACAAAATCATCTCACTTTCTAGCCATCAAAGAGACAGATAAGATGGAAAAGTTGGCTAGAATCTACATAAAAGAAGTTGTTTCTAGACATGGAGTGCCATTATCCATCATCTCTGATAGAGATGCACGTTTCACCTCTCGCTTCTGGCAAACACTGCAACAAGCATTGGGCACTAGACTTGACATGAGTACCGCCTACCATCCACAAACCGATGGTCAAAGCGAGCGAACGATACAAACGCTCGAGGATTTGCTAAGAGCCTGCGTGATTGATTTTGGAGGAAACTGGGATGTTCATCTCCCTTTGGCTGAATTCTCGTACAACAATAGTTATCATACGAGCATCCAAATGGCACCTTTCGAGGCGTTGTACGGACGCAAGTGCCGATCCCCACTTTGTTGGGCAGAGATGGATGATAGACAGTTATCAGGTCCTGAGATAGTCCAAGAGACAACGGACAAGATATCTCAAGTGCTTAATCGATTAAAAACGGCACGAGACCGACAAAAGAGTTATGCAGACAATAGACGAAAACCTTTAGAGTTTCAAGTAGGTGACAGAGTCCTACTTAAGGTATCTCCTTGGAAAGGAGTTGTGCGATTTGGAAAATGCGGTAAACTAAATCCACGTTACATTGGACCTTTTAAGATCCTAGCAAGGATTGGTCCTGTAGCTTATAAGCTCAAACTACCGCAAGAACTTAGTAATATTCACGATACGTTTCACGTGAGTAACCTTAAGAAGTGTCTATCCGACGAAGCGTTAATCATACCTCCCGACGAAATCTATGTCGACGCAAAACTCAACTTCGTGGAGGAACCGCTTGAAGTAATGGATACGAAAACGCAGAAGCTCCGAAAAAGTCGGATCAAACTTGTCAAAATTCGATAGAACTCGAAAAGAGGCCCAGAGTTCACCTGGGAACGTGAGGACGAGATGCGCAAGAAGTATCCCCACCTATTTGAACCCGTGACCACGACTCACGATACAAATTAAATCTCGGGACGAGATTTCCCTAACGGGGGGAGAATGTGACAACTCTCCAAATTAGGTATAAATTAACATTTAAGCATGTGCATTCTTACGCTAATTTCCTGGTTAAGTTTTAACAAAACTTTTTGATGTGATGTAAGCCTAGCAAGCCCAGTACTTTAAAACATAAAGTATTACAAATTATGTGATTAATAATAATCGCGTACAAACATATCAGAACAAACCCGACAAAAATAAATAACAAAAGTTTTGTGATACAAACTTTATTAATAACTCAATTATTAATTACGAGTATTTATATATCTATAACTTATAGATCAAAAGGTCTAAATATACGTTTAACATAAAATGTATTATAAACGACCAGAAACAATTTTAAAACGCATATAAAAGGTCGAATCATAAAAATTCCAATTTTCTCATTCGTTTGGAAGAAGTTAAAACATTACTTCAAAATATGAAATTGAAACTTGACTGAAATTTGGCGCCTATTTGACTGCGCGCAGTAAAATGTACAAAACTGTACAACTATTTAAAATAATGATAACATCATTATACTAATTATAAATAACGAACCAGGAGAACATCTACAAAATAAAAATATAAAATGTTTATTTTTATATTGCTAAAATTATACCCGTACTCGAAATTAGTGGGACTAAAAAGTCCCACCAACCTACAATAATGCAGGAGACATTTTAAATAAAAACCATACTCCCTCCCATTCCCTTACGTTTTCTTCTGTGATCTTTCAACACACACAAACCACCATAGTCATCTATCATTTTCTTCTTCACTAAGTAAAACAACAAGATCAACAACATCAGGATGCAGTAAGTAGTGGAGTAGAACAACAAAAGCTAGAGGTTTCATCATCTTCATCATCATCGATCATCACCACCTTCACAAATTCTTTGTAAGGAAACTTTCCATTTCTTGATTCTATACTTTGATTTCATGCTATAACATGTTTATATCACATAATCTATACATTAACATACACATAAACTATAAAGATTGATGATTATGATGATGAACATGGAAATGGGTTTTATAAAACCATAATCTATAAATCCAAAATCTATAAACAAAAACATGTTAAAGGTTGATATTAAGTTGTCAAAATGCTATATATTGATGTTATAAACGTTTAGAATTAACGGACAAAAGATTAGAACTAAAAACCATGAAGATCATGTTTGATCAGCTCGAACAGAACCTGAAAAAAAAACACGAGGACGCGGCGTGTCCTAAGACTACGCGGCACGTCCTTTGCAAACTTATGATCCACGCGGTGTGTCCATGTTATACGCGGCGTATCCTTTGTAAAATATGATCCACGCGGCGCGTACTCTTTGTACGCGGCGTGTCCTAACTATAAAACAAAGAATTCCTGGAATATTAATTGTACACGGAGCGTCCTTAAGGACGCGGTACGTTCTTTGCAAAATTAATAGTACGCGGCGCGTACTAAAGAACACGGCGCGTACTTCTTCATGTTGTAGCCCTCTGAGTCGCGGTCGTTTCGCCAGCTTGATCGTCCAAATCCGAGTCCGTATGAGAGAGTTATGGCCAAAACGGTGCAGCATAGCTAAATCTGAAAACATTAAACATTATATATATGTCTATATATATATATATACAAAACGACACTTTCGGGTTAACCACTAAACACAACGAGTATTGAAACGATAAACTTTATAATGATACGATGTGAATAAAAATTATAAACTTTGATAAATATATCTAGATAAAATGCGATTCAAAAATCATTAACAATGATTCAACTAAACGTACACGACTAATTTGAAGAAGTAAAAAGATTTATTTTATAAACGGAAATGAAAACGACAATTAAAATGTAACGACGTATCATATCGTTTACAAACATTATTTTGTATATATATAACAAGTAACGAACCTTCATATATATACACTTACACTTGATCAACTAGAGCTCGAGATTGAATATATGATATTCACAAACGAATGTTTTTATAAATAAAAACTTATATCCTTATACGTAAACAACGTATCAACTTATATATATACATTGGTAATATATAAACACATGACACTTATAATCATATATTTACATATATATGCAAATGGATTAAAAGTTTAACAAACGTATAACCTAATAATATACAACAAGTATATTACTTAAGTATACATATATAGAACAAATATATGTACATACAATGATTTTGGAATAACATTCGAATCATACGTACAACTATATACAAAGCATATGTACAAATGAAAACAAAACGACCTTCCGTTAAATAGACAATTACATATTGGTTTGTACACTTAACAAGTGAATGATATGAGAAAATAATAACTATATTCCAACACAATATCACAAATAAATTCAACGACTTATATTACTAAGAAATCAACCATTTCTTCAAACAAACAAACTGTTAACATAAGTGATTAAAACAAATCAAACGTACTTATGTTAATATATTTATTTTATATAGGTTAACATACCTTGGGCAATTATCTGTTTGGCTGCTAGCTTTCCTACCGAGCAAATCACCGTGAGTTCACTGCCCCTACTTTACAAATGTTTTCTGTTTTAAACATAGGGGTGTAAACATAGAAACTGCATGCAAACATATGCAGCAAATTATATAAATGCTTTATTGCTTTATACAACTGTTTGATATGAAATATTATTTCACAACTGTTTTGGGAATTAGACAACAAATCCTAGTACGGACCAGACTTGAGATGTGTGCATGAAAGACCTTATGTCATGCAGACTATAACCATTAGCTAGGTGACTCTAGCCACTGAGTATACGAATAGCACTATTGCCGTGACGACCCTCCTGTGGATGGAGCGTATAGTCTAAGCATTCCCACACTTATTATTTAGGATGAACTTATCCTACAACTGTTTTATTTCAGTATACTTACTGAATATATTTATATTCTGGTAAACAACCAGACATACATTTTGGGTATCAACCCACATAAAACTATATTTTAGGGTAACTATCCCTATCATCTTATAAATTGCAAAACCTGCAAATATTTATTTATTGAATAACATTTCAATAACTTAAACATAAATGGTTTAACATACTACAAATTTATACTAAACCTGTGAATTCACTCAACATATTTGTTGACGACTTTCCTTCTATGTTTTACAGGAAATTAGCTACGTAAGTAAGGATCGTATGCATACAGGATGGACAACCCTGGACTACTTAGGATGCCATATATTTTGGGACAACTTTTGAGGATTTCCTCTGTATTACTGCAGACATTGCAGTTATACTTATGAAATCTTAATTTAACATATGTATTGTAAAACTTAAATGTTTTAAACTTTATTACTACTGTACGACTTACACAGTCGTACCACTTTTGTAACAACTGTTTAAATTGGCATCCTTAATATATTATGTTATGTATGATCATATGCTCTGATATATTGAATGCACAATTGCAACGTCATCACCCCCGCTGTTAAACTGCTTACACAAGATGCTTCCGCTAATTATAACTTGCTTTCGCTAAACATTAAATAAACACAATTATGGATTTTGGGGGTGTGACAAATTAGTACTGATCGTGATTAGCGTTTGGCGGGGTGTGACAAATTAAGATAGCAAAACAAGGACGATCCAACCCCAAAATTAGGCAACAATCGAAATTAGGGCCAAAATACCTCAAGCTGTCAACTCGCAATAGTTGTTCCTATCCGAATGGCTCCAATGATGGTGGGAAAAAAATGTAAGTACGATTTCTTGTTTTAATTCTCCATCTATATCCAAAAGTTTAATTCTAATTAGAAACTTGACATCAACACCAATCAATCGATTGGTATTTTTGGAGAAAAAAGCAACCCCGGGTAAACTCTTTTTTAGAAGGAATGGTACAACTATTATATTTCGAAGGGAAGACTCATATAAGTTCTTACCATAAAGAACCTGTAAAATATCGATACCTTCCATCAATCTTTCCAACAAAAATTCCAAGTAACCATATCATGATAATACAGAATAATAACCTAGCATTTTAACCGGTTGTGTAACTTCTCATAGAGTTGAGCATAATTTGAAAGGAAGTTGAAACGCCTCGGATTTTTTCAATCGTTCTCGGATTAAAAACTCATTTAGTAAAATCCTCATTTTCTCAAAGGTGTTAATTGAACTCAACGTACTCTTTAAAGTAACAATCCAAACTCATTTATCTCATTAAATAATTCTCAACTCAAAAACTCATTTATTTAATTCCCGCGACTCAATAATTTCAAACTGAACTCGTTATGACAAATACCCCCTTGTCTCAAAAATGCTTTTGATTATGTCCCACAACTCAATTGTAACAATATAAAGTTATAACTTTTCAAGACTCAAAATAAGAAAATGTTGAATTTACGACTAATTTCTGGTCTAATCAAAATTTACTATATAATTCCCATGAATGACTTCCATTCCCAGGAGTTGACGTTTTTAGATTTAAACCTCAATTCTCAAACTCAAATGTGCGGGTTTTTGACAAACAAACTACCAACTTTTGAAGACCAAACCCAAATTTTTTTTTTTTACCATTTCCAAAACGACCACTTCCGCAATAATTTACATCTCAATTAACAAGAATTCAACTCGACTATTAAATAAAACCAACACTTTAACAAATGGGTAACAACTCAAAATTTGCAACATATACCAAAACATGACCTTTCAATTCACACTAGTTACCAACAATATTTAATCCAACATACATTTTTATACTCCTCTAGTTTTTTTTTTGAAAGGCAGCAAAATATATTATAAATAACCGGCTACTAGCAAGAAACTAGAAAGCCGCAAGAGTTTACAATTTATACTCCTCTAGTTAGACATGATTTCAACAAAACATTTACATCAACGCTTGACCCAAAACGACATTCATTAATGTAATTACAACCAACACATTAGGTTAAACAACCAAAGATGATCATCATACTTTAATCGAAGAGTCATTAAATATTAAATACACATTTGTTACATCAGATTGAAAGATTCATTGACATAAACTTTCAATAATCTCTTGAAACTTCGAGACAAATTTTGTACAACCTATGCAATCTAAGAGTCAAATATTGTCTTGAAAAGTGATATCTACATGATTAATTCAAAGATTTATCCAAAAATTGAAATTGCTACCATGTTTACAAAGTCGTGTAAAAATATTCTATTTATAGATCTCATTTTTAGATTGTTAAGACGGTCAAATCTAAATATATTTTTTTATTTACTGGTTGTCATTTATATAATGAAATAATTGAAATGAAACGAGGAGTATATATGCCCGTGCGTTGCACCGGGTAGGAATTTACATGTATATATTTATATTTTTTAATTATGTCATACTCGATATTATTTGTATTTCCTGAAGTACAAAAGAGCATATTTTTAACATTTTTTTGGTTATGCTAATTAGATATAATAAAATAATAAATATTTGCTTAAAATATAACATTGAAATTGAAAATTCATACATCAATCTATCTACTAACAAATTAAAATGGAGTTAATGGCAATATAATCTAACAAATTAATATGGAGCTACTGGAAATATAGATAGATAGATAGATATATATATATATATATATACAAATATACAATAATAACAATAAAAAAATATTGAAAAGGGGGAAAAAAATGCCCCAGGCCTAGGTTTGAACATGGGTCGACTCCCAAACAGACATAACGTAGAAACCTCGAAGCTGTTTATGCTGCTTTGATGTTGTTTCTTATACTATATATATATATATATATATATATATATATATGGGTTGGTTATTGTAGAACAATCTTTAGAATAGAATAAATAGAATAAAGTGTGAGCCGTCGGATGCATCATTGACCAGATTAGACTTTTTAGATGGTCAAAACATATTAAATTTCATTAAGGGGTAAAAAAGACATTTTTGACATATCATAAACACCCGTTTTCAGTTTTTGTTTCCTCGTTTTTAAATCAAAATGCATTTTTAATAATCTTTAATTAATTTTTTCCTTCCACCAGTGGCTAAAATATCCAAAAATAAACAATATGAAGAACATGATGCATAAAGTTGCTAACTTGATTCACGATGTTGCTAACCTGATTCAAAAAGTTGGTGACTTGATGCACATATACAAATAGTATTAAATAGACGGAGTTACCCAGAAAACGACAACTAGAGATTGGAAAATCTATTCAGTACATCTCATAAAATTAATTCACAATTTTTTATGTTCCTTGATTCATGAATCTGCAAATTAAATCTTGATTCACAATCTAAAAGATTGATACACAAAGTACAAAACGTATTGATTCACAAACTACAACTTGATTCACAATCAAAAAACTTGATTCACAAATTCAAAGCATACACAAATCTCTCTTTTAATCGTTATCGTTATATCTATATACAATAGACTAACAAATCCGAATTAAAACTACAAATTACACAAAATTGTGAGAAAAAAAAAAGAATATGTTGACGGTAGTCCGATGATCTTTTCATGGTGACATCATTCACCGGTGCTCCGTTCTGATGGTTGACCGGTGGTTGTGGCGATGGCTGTGGTGTAATCGAAACAAAAAGAAAGGTGGTTGTGGTCCTTACATACGGATAGTGATGGCAGCGAGGGGACAATTACATACGGAAGAAACCATGGCAATAGTTGGAGGCTGCGATTTGAAGGAATGGGAGAGAGGCGACAATTGAGTATTAGGGTTTAGGTATGGGAGAGGATGAATAAAGAACGGTGGTGGTGGATAAAAAAAATGGGTGGGAGGAGTATTTTTAGGGAGGTTAAATGTTTGTGTATAATGTCCAAAATATCCTTTAAATTAATTATTTTTTTTTAAGAATATTAAATCACTAATTTTATTCTATTTATTCTACCCTAAGGTTTATTCTATTTGATCCAAACCCTATATATATATATATATATATATATATATATATATATATATGATTATTTAGCCTAATTAGACAAAGTAATTACTATTCATAGTAGCATGCAAACATTTATGTGTATGTATGTTTTTTTTTAAAAGTTTTTTTTTTTACAAATTTTTTTTCTTTAAATTATAAATTAAAACATGAAATATTATAACCTAATTTTTTTTGTTATTATTATAATTATTTTGTAAGCAAAGGGAAAAAAATGTATAAGCTATTAGTAAAAAAAAAGGAAAAAAATTAAAGTTAAAATATAAAGGGTGAAAATGGAAAATGTTAAAACCTAAAAGGTAGAAAATGAAAGAGTGTTAATAGTTGAGACGAAGAAAATGAAAAGTAGTTAAAAGCTAAAGGGTAAAAAGTTAAAATATTCTAAAAGATAAGGGGTACAAGTTTAAAAATTAGAGGATAGAAAATAAAAAAGTTTCATAATATTAGGGGGTGAAATGAAAAAGGGTTAAAAGTTAAAGGGTAGAGAATAAAGAATGTTTGAAAGTTAAAAAGTGACAATTGAAAATTTTTGAAGTACTATTCATAGTGTTCCTTAATTGATATTAGGGGGAAATACGTTTGTTAGTTATAAATATAGTATTTGATTTTGGAATCTCTTTATAAACAAGCAAATGATGCTCCATATATTTGATTTCTTTTCATATTCTACTTTTTTCATTACTCTATTAAAATGAAGCTTGAATCACATTCCTTCTATGCTTCTATGCAGTTTCTCAACTTTTATCTAAAAGTTTATTCTATTTGCATATGATTTTTCCTTCCTACTTTATATATGTAAACTGTAATAATAATAATAAATAAATAATAATAATCTCTCGTCTCTCTTTATATCTAATCTAAATATTAATAAAAGAAAACCTCCTCTATTGAAATTTTGTGAAAAATTGAGACCAATTAACCAATCTAATGCCTTGATTTCATGAGACATTCTATTAACCAATCATATTTGATAATTCTCCTAAAATTTCTATTCACAAATCATAATCAAACCAAACTTAATATATTTACATTTAAACCTAAGTACATACATTTTAAAAAATATATTATTTAGAAGATAATAACTATCCTGTTCCAAAAAAAGATATTAAATATTATCTACATATATATAAAAACATTTAATCCCATTTATAGGCATAGATAAATCAGTTATAATATGAACCGTAACCTTATCACTTAATAATAATAATAATAATAATAATAATAATAATAATAATAATAATAATAATAATAATAATAATTATTATTATTATTATTATTATTATTATAATAAAACTAATATTTGATATTAATAAAATATATATTTAATTGAAATTATCATTTATACGATGTAGTTGTATGTTATACTCCGTAATACAAATACTAATATACTTTGACAATTTTACTTTACCTACTACTCGACGGTAATACATGTGTTACTCAACGGTAACACATGTGTTAGTTGTTTTCAAAACCCACCGAAAAACGAAAAAAAAAAAGTTCGTCGAAAGTATACCTTGTCACATATCTAATTGAAGAGAATAAAACGCTGATTATTATGATGCAATTTTTATGCTTTTTCGACTTACCGTTTGAGAGATATTTAATTTTTAAAAATGTGGATGAAAGAGAAAAAAAGTGACACATGGCATATTCTGGTTGGTTCCTCCATTCTCACTCAAAAATGTTGTACTCATTTGAACATTACTCTTTGTTAGAATTCCAATAAGTCATTAAGTATGTTCAAAATTTTGATACAATGCTTAGGATTTTTTCTGATAATTTAATTTATATCCTAATAATTCATTCATTTGACCACTTCTCGCACATTTTGAATAAAAGTGTAGCTCTAAAAGTATAGTTAAAACAACTCACTTATATTACCATGTGTCACTTGCGTAAGGTACACTTATTTTCCAATACTCCTACTAATCGTCTCTTTTGAAAATAAAAACTTAAACGTCAAATTATTATTATTATTATTATTATTATTATTATTATTATTATATATTTTATTTTTTTTGATATAATTTATATCACCTTTTAAGTTTTGATTATAACAAAGTCTCTTCTAAATAGGTTTAAGAATTATCCGATAATAAGACTCAAATGGGAGACAAAAAATTAACATGTAAGTAAATAATACTCCATAATTTCATTTGACATTTGTATGTATTCACGGGTTTAACATTCAAATAATCAAAAATAGTTTTATTCATCATCCGTGTGTATTCATGGGTCATGTTGGTTCAACGTTCATGTAAGCGAATATAGATATATTCTACACCTATTTGTATTCACGGGTTTAATATTCAAATAAACGAAAAATATTTTGATTCAACATCCGTGTGTATATACTAATTTAACATTTAATATTTTATTATAACACGGTGACCATAATACACGCGTAGGAACTTCATAATATGTCCTTTTAAAATAAAACGATCATATTTCAAATCTTAACAAATCACATTACAAACGTAGTGTTCTATCTGTCTATTTTTTACTCTCTTCGTCACAAAAAGTATCCTCAAACATTTTTTTTTTGGATTAATATAGGTTAGGTAAAGTAAATTTTATCCTTATATTCAAGACAATTTAGATTTAATTTATATAAAAAAATGATGGAGCATAATAAATGAAAGTAATATGAGAAGTTTAATGATTTAATAATATATATTCTACACCTATTTGTATTCACGGGTTTAGTATTCAAATAAACGAAAAATATTTTGATTCAACATCCGTGTGTATATACTAATTTAACATTTAATATTTTATTATAACACGGTGACCATAATACACGCGTAGGAACTTCATAATATGTCCTTTTAAAATAAAACGATCATATTTCAAATCTTATCAAATCACATTACAAACGTAGTGTTCTATCTGTCATTTTTTACTCTCTTCGTCACAAAAAGTATCCTCAAACAATTTTTTTTTGGATTAATATAGGTTAGGTAAAGTAAATTTTATCCTTATATTCAAGACAATTTAGATTTAATTTATATAAAAAAATGATGGAGCATAATAAATGAAAGTAATATGAGAAGTTTAATGATTTAATAGTTATTTTTTTGCAAGTGAACAATTAATTTGAAACACATAAAAATAGTAATGTGAATATTTATATTGGGATGGAGAGAATACAAATCAATAGTGTATACACACCCAAATGTTAATGACTTTCTATAAATGAATATTTATTTAATCGAATTACTTGAAAATTACTTATTGCTTGTGAGTATATATTATTTCATAAGTAATCACGTTCTTTATACTTTTATTAAACGAAAACTATATACTTTTTCCGTTCCATTATAAATGTCCAGTATTAATATGACACACATAATTAAGAAAGTATAGAAAATTTCATGTAAACCAAAAAGATTTCAGTTTTTCTTTTCTTTTCTTTGGATGCTTTTTAAATGTTTGAAAATGAAAATGAACACTTAATTTGAGACAAATAAAAATAAAAATATGGACTATTCAAACGGAACAAAATTATTATTAAATAACCATATTTTTCTTTCCACACAATTTTATGATCCGTGGATTTCTCATCCATTAAGCAAATATAATAATTAATAACTGAGTTATTGAACTAAAGCCAAATACGAAAACAAGTCCACGAGGCTACAAAAGGTCGTTCAAATTCTAATCCTATCCATTCCCTTTAATTATGTAAATCAAACATATCATTTACTATTGGGAGGTGATTTGTACACCACCAAAATAGCCATCACTACTAAAACTGCTTTACAGTGTTGTACAATACAACACGACAATGCATAAAATTGGTGTATGACTAATTTTTGGTGGTATACAAATCACCACCCTTTACCATTACGTTAAGAAAAGAAGATTAATTCAATCATTCATTAGCAGAATTAGAACTTATATACACTCAAATGTAAGAAAATAATATTTAACATTCAAACGGTTGATAAATATAGTTTTATTTGACATGTGTAAGTACGGAATTAACATTCAAATCAACGAAAATAGTTTTATTGGACATATGTGTGTATTCACGTGTGTGGTTTAACATTGAAATAAACGAATATACTTTATTCGACATCTGTGTGTATATACGGGTTTAACATTTACATTAAAGGAATATAGTTTGATTCGACATCATTGTGTATATACATATTTAACATTCAAATAAAGGAAAAAAGGTAAATTAATGAAGATGGTATTGTTTGACGTCCGTGTGTATTCACGGGTTTAGCATTTACATAAACAAAAGATTGTTTTGACATGTGTATGTACAAATTTGACATTCAAATAATTGAAATGTAGCTAAACTTCGTATCCTGTAAAATGAAATGTATCTTTGAAGAAAACTCAACCATCTAATTTTTTTTAGTATTTAGTAATTAGGGTATTACCAAGAATATAAGTTTCACGCATGGCCATTTGATAGAATGGGATTTACATTATCTTTTAAAACTATTATTAATTAATATCTAATTATAGATTTAATTCTTATTATAAAAACTATCATAAAGTAATCAAGAAATCAGTAACAAGTAAGTTAATTGTGACAAGTTAATCCAATTTTATAATAGCCCACCATCGAAGTTTTCTTTCTACGTATAAAACATATTAACTTTTAAATTTAATTCTTTTTTTAGTTTAATGTATTGTAGCATCATACACTTATACTTATACACATGATATAAGTGTCAATAAATAATACACAAATTCATCTTATCGATATATTTTTACATATTTTGCATTAAAAGCCCGTGTGTATACACTGGTCTACAATCTAGTTTATAATAAAGTGTAAATTAGGTTTGTCATTAGTAAAATGACCCTATCTAAACTAATCTTAACCATTAAATTAGTTAGCCTTTTTAATTAGGACCTTTGATTTGTTACATCAATAATGACCACCTTAATAGTGAATTAGAGGTGTCCCAAAGGCTAAATTGCCCTGATTGGTTTTGTTAATTACCCGTGTTTGATATTTAGATGTCCACGAATTTGAAACGACGTGTTGACACATGTACATCCTAAACCCTAATGGATTCAAAATTTGAGATCCAAAGATTAATACATTCGCTGTTAACAGCTTCTATCGGCTTCCCTGATTGCTCATATGGTAAAAGCTATTCCAATTCCAATTCCAATTCTGATTTCAATTTTGCTTAGAGTACTTATTTCTGTAAGTTTATAGTTATATTTAGTTTTTCTTGCCGCGTTTTTTATTCGATTTTGTTATTTTAGTTGGTTTGATTGTTATTCCGATACCTTCCAGCTTTTCTACTCATTCTAAGATCCTTACATGTATTTTAATACAGTTGGACCTGGATTGATCAGGTTCTTATTGTAGAAAACTAATCTTCTTGTATTAATTGTTACTGTCAAGATTTTGACATTTTTGATTTCGATAATGAATTTTGCAGGTTTGATTTTGTTACTGTTATTGGTATAGTTAATTATAGTATTACTATACATTGTTAATTACAATAATAATGAAATTCAGTTTGATGATAAAACTTGCTTAAGATAGAAATGTTGACCAAGTTTTGTTGGAGTGCAAAGAATATGCTACAGAAATAGATGTAGATTTTGTGAGAAAAGTTGTTCGCGCTATTGGGAATTGTGTTATTAAATTACTAAGAGCAGCTGAACATTGTATTAATGTTCTTATAGAACTAGAGTTTATCAAAATTAAAGTCAACTTTGTTATTCAAGAAGCTATCTGATGCGGGCCCAAGCGTGGAGGATCGGGTCCTTGTGAGTCTGGAGGCTCATGATTGTGTGAACAATGGGGCTTTACGAAAAATGCCATAACTTGGGCTACGTGGCTCTGTTTCAGACCCATGAGCTATCGAATCGAAGCTTGAAACGAGTTATTGCAGTAAAAAAGCAAAACGTGATAAATAACCGTGTAAAGGCTCTAATAAAAAACGCAAAGGAAATGTTTTTACAATAATTCTATAAACAAAATTTTATTTATGTATTACATCATGAGGTTTTTTTACAAGTCTTTTATTTTTTTCTACTCATTACTTACTTAAATGTACGCATTTGTTGTATCTTTCATTAATTATGACTTTGAACACATACTAATAAAAATGTAAGGATAAAAAATGTCATTATACGAAACTCATGAACACACCTTTTAAATATCATGAGTGGAGGTAGGAATATATATCAACCGTCGGATCGTAAAGGAAGGAGGCTATTGAAGGAGGAGGATTGCTCTATGCTATAACGTGTGAACGTTTATCGATTTAGGTTAGTTGTTACTTAGATGAATCAATTCACACGACATCACCCTTTCTAATACCTAAAATTACATATAGCGTTCATTTGTTGTAAATTAGTTGAAAGTTGATTTTATATATTCAAAAACTTTCTTGATTATGGAATATGCAATAAATATTTGAGGGGCATGAGAGTCATTTCCTATCTTACTGTTTGTAAGACATTAAGAAAAATACCTAAACAACAACAACAGAAAACTTGTTTATGTAACCATGTAGACATATTTGCACCTATCTCATATTTGGCCAATATTTACCTGTCACTTTATATATGCCAATTGTTGTAGATGCGGCTGATTGCCAACCAACCAAAACCCAGATTCTGAGATGCTGTTAATAACCATAATTTCTAAGACTTATCAGTGAAGTTTACATAGTAGTCTCTTACATAGTACTTTATTGATAATAATTAAAAAACCTAGAGCAACACATTCAATCAAAGCTGACCAATTTCAGCCTACTCCAAGAGCAACCTATTTCAATACAAGCCAGTATTGACCCGCTACCCAGTACCCATCCACATCCACCCAATTTGTTACCTCTAGTAACTGCATGTGCATACGAGAGAGAATTTACCACAACAATGAACTTTTTCAGGATGTCGTATTTTTGAATTTCATTACAATTTTGGGAGGCTCGTCTGCTTCTGCTACTGATCAAACTAAAACAAACACATTTTAGAACATTAGTCAAAATTCATGTATATTTTAAGAATGAATAGAAGACCATAGCAAACATGTGATACTAGAACAAAAGTAGAAGCAAAAATATTATTAAAAATAAAATATCAGGATATTCAAAAACAAAAATTATATTGGGAAAGTAAACATACCAGCTCCCGGTCTTCAATTTCTTGTTGTAAAGCATCAAGCATGAACCTTTTGACAAAAGAGAAACATAAGAATTATTTTCACCATTTTAACCTTAGTATTTATCATGCATACTCACCGCATATGATACGTTAATAGACCTTTGATAAAGCACTACTTTTTGCAAGTCTAAGCTCAAACTCCTCCTTATCGATCTGCTCCAATTGCCAGGTCTTTAGCATCAACATACCTTGTTAAAGCATATAAATACGCAAAAACTTTTAAAAAGTTATCATATACAGATATATCATACTTAAATAAACTTGTTTCCATAAAGCTACTATTAACAACTCATCACATGATAGCAAGTTCATACCTGCTATTAAAGCATTTAGGCGTTTGTTTCAGTTTAATCTTATGATAGAGTCTGAGATTGCAAAACCAAGGAGCATTTGAATATTACATCAATGTAAATGTAAGTCCAAATTGACACAAACTAACAAATAAAAAATACGCATACATTAGCAACAATACGCAACATAATCACCTATAAAAAAAATCAACATGTAACTTGAAAGATAGAGATACCATGAGATAAAATTTCTTTAGGACATTTCATCGAACAGCTTCCTGTTGGATTTTCTATTCCCTAACTAGATTAATATATGCAGCGGAAAATAACAATTAATCTAGAGAAACTAGGAAACTAAACCGTAAGGACTTTAACTTAATAAACGAAAGCGATAATACAAAACAAATAGATAAATGAAAAAATACTAACCTTTGAGAAAACCAATTTCTCACGCGCAGACCACCTTGCTCGAGCTTCCATGCTTTGGAGGCAAGTACCTAAACCAGAATACCTCTAATGGTTCATACCCATGAACCAAGAGAAACTCCAAATCCTAGGGTCCTGACTCAAGTCGAAAAGACTCTTACAAGGATGAGGAATGAGAAAGAGAGAAAGAATCGAATTAAATTTGAATCTGAAATACCTTGAAAGCTTAGGGATGACCTCTATTTATAGAGGAGATGTTGGCTTGGGGTTTTGTTTCTGGCCGATGTGGGACAACTGATTTCGGCTTCCAACCGCCGGTTGGACTTGATTCCTGCCCAAGTAACAACACGTGTCACCGACTTACAAACTCTAGCCTCCAACCTCCGGTTGGATCCACTTTACAGAATATTCCTTTTAGTTTCATATTTATATTCAATTAATAAACTAATTAAACATTCTTATTGTTTCTGTTAATTTCTTTTAGCTTCTAATTAATTTATCAACTTTGATAAATTAACAAACTAATTATTTAACTTATGATATTAATTCTAATTAATATTATCTCTGTTATTGTTTTTCTTACTTTTCATTGAGGGCAACCCAAAAAGGACTCCACTTTTAACGATAGTATTACCGATTAATTATGACCTTGGACATACCTTTGGATACTATTCCAACACTTGCATTCATTAACTTAATAATACGATGCTTATTGTAGATCATATGAGCAAAATTAGTACTTCACATGAATATTGACTTTCAAAATAATTAAAATAATATGATCGAAATAATTACCTGAATCGTTCTAAAAAAGAAGGGTGACTCAACCGATCAGCTACAGTTACAGTTGGGGTGGGACTTGTTGGTAGGGGTGTACGTTCGGTCGGTTTACGGTTTAATTGGTTTATTCGGTTCGGATAAATCGGTTTTCAGAAGAAAGTTTATGGTAGGCTCATTGCAGGCACAATCGCTGGTAACCCAGCCACATCGAAATTAATTTCTTTTGCTTCGATGGAGATTATGGATGTCATCTGAAACACCAATACGTCAAAAACATATATAGTGGATGTATGTATAACATGCTCACCTACAAATATCGAAATTGATCATGAACCATTCAAATCGCCAATTGAAAATTTTGAATGTATAATACTAATTGGTAACTGATGTTCCAGTAATTAAGGAAGATATTGAAAAATCAATTCTAATTAAATGGGTTTCAATGTCTTCCAGATCGTATTGTCGATTTGTAGTGAATTTATATTTTGATTTCAATTTCAATTCAGGGATTTGTTTAATCAAGAGCATTTTAGTATTCTATTACACAATTAAGGAATATAAGTGTGTCATGGTTTAATCAAAGAGTTGATTAGAGTAGGAATATCTTGAACTTATGGGTGGGATTCTTTACGGGATTTTTCTTATATATATTATTAATATAAAATAGACCATAACAAACGCGAATTCACGGGCTAACACATGTTTTAACACAAAATTTATATTCTACTTTCTTACAAAAATAACTAAAAAATTGTGTATCTATCGTTATATGTGTTATATGTTTATCCACTATGATAAAGTCAGAATAATCAAAACGTGTGTTTTTTTGGTTAATAATACCTGTAGATGTCCACAAAAGTAAAGTAATGGATATGTTCACATTAAAGTTCAACCCATCATATACATATGTTCCAACACAGTTTTTCACTTCAACAACCGAACCAATATCACACATAGGAACATACATAATGACTAATTAGTATCAGTGAGACAAATTACCATTTGGACCAATAATAATGAAGACCAGGAAACTATTAACACATTTAAATCATATAATAAAGTAACTCATCTAATATATTACAAATTACTTCCAAATAACTACAAGATGTGTGTATATTTAGTTATAATAATTTGTTCTCATACTATGACTCATTTCATATACTTAAAAAGTTCAAGGACTAAGTAAACATACATAGTGCAAGGACTAAGTACATTGCCTCTATGCCCATAACGTCACCTGGACCGTGGACCGTAGTGTCTATAAACACCCAAATGTACAATTCTAGCCGAGACAACCACAAAATCATTGTCTATCTGTTTCTCTTTACGTAGCAATTTTGATGAGTAACAACTTGCACAGATACTTCTCAGTACGAACACCTTAGCTCCCGAAACCAACAGTGTCATGCCATTGCCACCAGATGGGCACAATTTTCTTGGCCTAGATGAAAGTTTGACCATACACAATAATATGCTTAGATTAATACTATGATATCGACATGTAGTAGGAAAAAAGAGCATTGAAAGTAAAACAGTAATCCTGCGAAAACTTGAAACAAAATACGAAGCAATTAACTAATAATTCCTCGTATATTTTTCTTATTGTGAAGTATATGTAATGTAAGTTACTAATGACAAAGCCACTGAATTCCTTCCATTTCTCTGGTGAACATCAAAAGATGTTTGCAAGTATATTAGCACATCAAAATAAATTAGAAAATATGATGGTCAGCTTATCGTAAGCAAATTAAGTGGAACTTGTTTATATATAAGAACCACTTAACGGACTAGTATTATTGAAATAAACAAATAAAAACCTTTGCAAATATGATGTTTATAAGCTGAGGACCGTTAACTTTCTATCCAAGACCTTCAGTTTGATGGCTGCAAACCAGTATTATTAAAATGATATTTAAAGAAATAATAAGAAAGGTAAGCTTAAAGAGTCAACATGCTAAACACATTTGCCATCTACGATGCCCACCTGGTTGGGTAATCATGGTATAGCCTAAAGATGCATATCAATTTGAAAAAGAAAGCACATATTGCTACATTAGTACCTTCACTATGCAAGAAACGTTTCTCTCAGTATCATGCCTTTTGGTACAAACATATATTCTTAAATATAACGCCCCTCATTTAATACCACAATATAATATTAAGTTTGGCGGAAGCGAATACTTGAAATACATATTCTATTAGAATTCTGCTAGAAATTTTCGCAAACCTTTATACAACATGTTTAACTATTTAACAAACATAGTTAACTTGTTTACAAACCCGGGGCATTATATACTACAAAACATTATTTATTACAAACTGGATCAGAGTTGCAAGTTTCAAACATTCCCAGCACCAAAACGTCCTTCCTGACTACCCACATAATATACATCACCTTCAGGAAGTAATTTGAGGGATTAGCACATAGCTAAGTGAATGAATTATCAATCACAATTCAATTTAGCTAACAATCTGTTCACAATCAATAATGCACAAGTATCGTCAAGAGGAACGGTAGTTCCTAGAGACCCTGTTCCGGGTGGCCCCATCAGAACACTTAAATCAACTGTAGGCCAAAACAGTGATTAACCGCTAACTAAATGCTAATCTCCATCAACACATGTACGCAACCCTGTGTTGACCAACATTAGCAATCAAGTCCAACTGACAATCTAGTTGACCTCTGGATTATACATTTCAATTCAATGTTCATCAAACAACCAATTGAATGGCATATCAATTCAAGGTTAACATACTATCAATAGTAATCGTATAATTACTGATTGAAATCAAACTGACACAACCAAATCAAACTGTGCGTCTCAAATCCACTCACCTGATTGTCTTGTTTCACTTACTCAGCTGTCTTATCTCGCTGAGCTCTTTGATTATCTGAGAATATAAAATCAAATATAAGTTAGTATGACATTCTTAAACCCATAACTTATATTCGAATATTATACATCTGAATACATCTTACAACAATTGTATCACAATCGGTATATATATATTTGGTTAATACATCAACATATCTATCAAGTAGTATTAACACATTAAGTATTAAAGGAAGTTTATTAAAAATCTCAATTTTCCTGAAAAAGGGTGGAATCCGCCGGATTCATCTGAATCCGCCGGATTCATTTGAATCCGCCGGATTCCCGACCGGATTCACCACCATTTCGTTTCAAGTTTTGATCAGACCAATTTCCAACGAATACGTTCCTGAATACGTTTCTGAATACGCCGTATTCACCAAAACTCTGGTTTTCACTTTCGGGGGAATCCGCCGGATTCAGGGGAATCCGCCGGATTCAGGGGAATCCGCCGGATTCCCAGGTTTCGCGCAGAAACCCTGTACCTGCTATGGCTTAACTCAACAAATCCAAATCACAAACAAACAACTACAACAACGATTATAGCAATATGTTTCAGTCATATATCATCATAATAACATACCATAACATGTTTAAAACATCTAGTTATCACCAATTCATATCAATCATTCAATTGATTAAAATCATGAATTTGATTATGATCAATACTTACCAATTGAAGAATTTCAACTAGATGATGATGATGATTATACTAGCAAATGATCACAGCTCAAGAATCACTTGTTTTAAATCTTGTTTTGCAAAGGGTTTGAGGGTTTAAAGGTTTTAGGTTTTTGTTTCTAAAAGAGGAAAGTGAGTAACTTTCCTAAAAAGGAAAGTTTTATAAGTCGGTTAACTTTTAACACCGACCCGTATCCTCTTAAAACTAGTCCCCTTTCAATGTATTGCCTGGAACCTAAAAACCATTTGCGAGAAACTTATTTTATTGCACCGTCAACTATAGTAAATTAAAACAATCAATAATTTACTAAGCACAATAAGTCCTAACGCTTATTTAATTAAGTTTCGCAAATAAACAAATAATATCAATTAATTTCTAATACGATTAAATATATCAATTTAAAATTAGAAATTACCGGACCAGAAGAGAGGATGTTACAACTCTCCCCCCTTAGAAAGATTTCGTCCCCGAAATCTCATCGATCAAATAATCCAGGATATCTGGATCTCATCCTATCCTCAGTTTCCCACGTTAGGTTTTCACCTAAGCTATGTCTCCATTTCACTAACACCATGGGAATCTGTTTCTTCCTAAGTTTAGTAACTTTTCTGTCAAGAAGTTCAACTGGTTCTTCTACTAACTTCTGACTCTGATCTACTTTCAAATCTTTCAAAGGAAGAATCTGAGATTGGTCTTCAACATTACACTTCCTCAAATAGCAAATGTTAAACGTGTCATGAATACCAGCAAGCTCTGGAGGAAGATCCAATGTAACAGACTGATCATTAACAATCTGACGGATTCTAAACGGTCCAATATACCGAGGAGCCAATTTGCCACGTTTCCCAAACCGTATTACTCCTTTCCAAGGCGAAACTTTCAAGTAAACAAGTTCACCTTCAACAAAAGTAACTGGTCGACGTTTAGGATCAGCATATTGTTTCTGTCTATCACGTGCAGCTTTCAACTTTTCTCGAGCCACTGCCACTTTATCAGCTGTTATTTGAACAATATCTGGACCTGCAAACTGTTTCTCACCTGCCTCTAGCCAACAAGTTGGAGTTCTACAACGGCGACCATAAAGCATTTCATATGGAGGCATGCCAATACTAGAATGATAAGAGTTATTATAAGCAAACTCAACCAATGGCAAATGAGAATCCCAAGAACCCCCATACTCCAGAATACAAGCTCTCAACATATCCTCCAATGTCTGAATCGTACGTTCTGACTGACCATCTGTTTGAGGATGATAAGCTGTACTAAGATTCACTCTGGTGCCTAACTCACGCTGCAAACTTTGCCAAAATTGAGATACAAACCTTGGATCTCTATCAGACACAATCGATAACGGAATACCATGCCGAGTAACAATCTCATTCATATATAACTGTGCAAGCTTACTCAGAGATGCAGTATCACTAGTAGCTAGAAAATGAGCATTCTTGGTTAATCGATCAACAATGACCCAAACCATGTCATTTCCACGGACAGTTCTAGGCAGTTTGGTAACAAAATCCATAGTCAAATGTTCCCACTTCCATTCGGGAATCTCAAGCTGTTTCAACGATCCATACGGCTTCTGGTGTTCAGCTTTAACTTGAGAACAAATATGACAAGAACTAACGAACCTTGCTACATCCATCTTCATTGTAGGCCACCAATACAAAGGTTTCAAGTCATTATACATTTTAGTGCTTCCTGGATGTACAGACAATCTGGACTTATGGGTTTCATTCAGAATAATATCCCGAAGACCACCAAACAAAGGTATCCAAACACGAGACTGAAAGGTTTTTAATCCCCTCGAATCATCTAATAATAATTCCTTTCGATTCAACATAATTTCAGCTTTCAAATTATGATCTAACAAAGCCTCTAACTGTGCAGCTTTTATCTGGCCCACCAAATCAGAAGAAACTTCTAAACGCATAAAATAAACTCGATCAGAAGTTACCTTGCGGCTTAAGGCATCAGCAACAACATTGGCTTTCCCTGGATGGTATTTAATCTCACAATCATAGTTTTTGATTAACTCTAACCATCGTCTCTGACGCATATTCAACTCTTGTTGCGAAATATATACTGAAGACTCTTGTGATCTGTACAAATAACACATTTAGTACCATACAAATAATGCCTCCAGATTTTCAAAGCAAACACAACCGCTGCAAGCTCTAAATCATGAGTAGGATAATTTCTTTCATGAGGTTTGAGCTGACGAGAAGCATAAGCAATCACACGATCTCGCTGCATTAAAACACAACCCAAACCAGCAATCGATGCATCACAATAAACAATAAAATCATCGGACCCATCTGGCAATGCTAACACAGGAGCCTGACATAACAACTGTTTCAGAGTCTGAAAAGCTGTTTCCTGTTGTTCAGTCCATATAAACTTTTCATCCTTACGGGTCAATTTAGTCAACGAACCAGAAATTTTAGAAAAATCTTTAATAAACTTCCGGTAATAACCCGCCAAACCAAGAAAACTTTTTATTTCTGAAGCAGACTTTGGAGCTTTCCAATTCATTACAGCTTCAATTTTCGAAGGATCAACTTTAACACCATCATTACAAATAATATGACCCAAAAACTGTATTTCCCGAATCCAAAATTCACATTTAGAAAACTTTGCATACAAATGTTCTCTCTTTAAGGTTTCCAATACCAACCTCAAATGCATTCCATGCTCTGATTCGGATTTAGAATATACCAAAATGTCATCGATAAACACAATCACAAATTTATCAAGAAAAGGTCGACAAACACGGTTCATCAAATCCATAAAAACTGCGGGAGCATTCGTCAAACCAAAAGGCATAACCAGGAATTCAAAATGACCATACCTGGTTCGAAATGCAGTTTTAGGAATATCACAATCCCTAACACGAACTTGATGATAACCTGACCTCAAATCAATCTTTGAATAAAATGAAGATCCCTGCAACTGATCAAATAAATCATCTATCCGGGGCAGAGGATATTTATTCTTTACTGTCCGTTTATTCAATTCCCTATAATCAATGCACATTCTAAAAGACCCATCTTTCTTTTTCACAAACAGAACTGGTGCACCCCAGGGAGAAGAACTAGGTCTAATAAACCCTTTATCTAACAACTCCTGTATCTGATTCATCATTTCACGTATCTCAGATGGAGCTAATCTATAAGGGGCTTTAGCTATAGGTGAAGAGCCAGGAACAAGATCAATCTGGTATTCAACTTCCTTAACCGGTGGTAAACCAGGTAATTCATCAGGGAATACTTCCGGATAATCAGAAACAACCGGTACATCAGAAAGGGACTTCTTTTCTAACTTAGCATCAATCACATAAGCTAGATACGATTCACAGCCCTTGGACAAAGATTTCCTAGCTTTCATCATACTAATCAAAGGTATACAAACATTATCCCGTTCTCCTCGAGCCACGACATATGACTCTTCAGATATTGGAATTCTAATCAGCTTATTGTGGCAATCTATGCTTGCTTTATACTGACTTAACCAATCAATACCAATAATCACATCAAAACTAGCAATTGGCATCAACAGAAAGGAAATTGGGAAAGTCTGGCTATCTATCATAATACTAGCCCCAATTACCGAGGTGGTAATAGGAACCGATTTGCCACTAGCTATTTCTACTTCAACGGGGTTTGTAATCACAGTAGGCATCATTTTCAACTTATCACAGAAGTACATAGATACAAACGAACAAGTTGCACCAGAATCAAACAAAACACGAGCTGGTACAGAATTTACAAGAAAAGTACCCGTGATCACGTCATCTGTATGAACAGCTTCATCCACTGTCATTTGAAACGCCCTACTAACTGCAGATGGCGGAGTCTTCCGCTTCTGACCCGAAGAAGCTGATGAACCAACAACTGTCCCCGAACCCTGTCTCTTAGCCTCAGAACACTGATTTGCACGATGACCTTCCTTATGGCAATTCCAGCACACATAAGTAGGAAAAACACAATCTTTGGCTTCATGACCAATCACGCCACATTTCACACATCTAGTGGTTTGCACAGTACACGGCCCAAAATGTCTAGCTCTACACTTAATACACCAATTGGGACGATCAGAAGTACCACCACGACTTTCTTGTTTCTTACCCTGCTGATTTCCTTGCCACCGTTGCTTACCTTTACCAGAAAATTCACTCTTAGATTTCTGAGAAACCATTTCTTTACTTGGTGTTTGTTGAGGTTTTAAATCACTGTCAACAGATCGAGCTAACATAAAAGCTTGGGAAAGAGAGCCAGCTAATCTCACTGAAGTTCGATACTGATTAGGTAAAGTACCCACAAACTGTTCTATCTGAGTTCTCTCATCAGGAACCCACTGCTGAACAAACCTGAGTTTCTCTGTAAACTGATTTATCAAATCATCCATTGACATGTTATCAGTTAATTGCAAATCCATAAACTCTTTTCTAATCCGAGCTATATCATAGTTTGAACAATACTGCTTACAAACTTCATTACGAAAATCAGACCATCGGATAGATGCTTTCTGAAAAGAAGTTAATACAGAAGTAATCGAATCCCACCAATTCATAGCTGCTCCTTTTAAAAGTTGAGTTGCATAAGGAACTTTTAGTTCTTCCTCACATTGACAGACTTCAAATTTCTTTTCAACATCTCTCAACCAATCTAGAGTTACAGAAGAATTCGTACTACCCGAATACACAGACGGATTACTGCTCATAAAGGTTTTAAAGGAACACACCTTTTGCTTTGGCGGTGAAATCGTACCAAACACAGGATGAGATGATTCAGCCTCTTTTTGTTGTTTATACATTCGAAGTGCTTGGTTTTCCTCTTCCAATTGAAACAGATACTGATCCCTTTCTGCCTCCTCTCTAGCATGGAAAGAAGTACCAGCATTCTCATTCCGGTCATCATGAGTCTCAGCAGCAACTTCAGGCCTTGAGGCATTATTAGGGTTAACAGGTAGTTGTTCGTTATCCGCCATATCTGTAAACACCACAACAGCTTACAAACCATTAGTCGTTAGCACCTATTCTACTAACAGCTTCACATTCAGTACATAATCCCATTCCCAAGAATGTTTGACACAACACAATCAAAGTTTAGGATTGAACATACAATCATATTCAATTGCCCCAAACTATTGCTCTGATACCAACTTATAACGCCCCTCATTTAATACCACAATATAATATTAAGTTTGGCGGAAGCGAATACTTGAAATACATATTCTATTAGAATTCTGCTAGAAATTTTCGCAAACCTTTATACAACATGTTTAACTATTTAACAAACATAGTTAACTTGTTTACAAACCCGGGGCATTATATACTACAAAACATTATTTATTACAAACTGGATCAGAGTTGCAAGTTTCAAACATTCCCAGCACCAAAACGTCCTTCCTGACTACCCACATAATATACATCACCTTCAGGAAGTAATTTGAGGGATTAGCACATAGCTAAGTGAATGAATTATCAATCACAATTCAATTTAGCTAACAATCTGTTCAGAATCAATAATGCACAAATATCGTCAAGAGGAACGGTGGTTCCTAGAGACCCTGTTCCGGGTGGCCCCATCAGAACACTTAAATCAACTGTAGGCCAAAACAGTGATTAACCGCTAACTAAATGCTAATCTCCATCAACACATGTACGCAACCCTGTGTTGACCAACATTAGCAATCAAGTCCAACTGACAATCTAGTTGACCTCTGGATTATACATTTCAATTCAATGTTCATCAAACAACCAATTGAATGGCATATCAATTCAAGGTTAACATACTATCAATAGTAATCGTATAATTACTGATTGAAATCAAACTAACACAACCAAATCAAACTGTGAGTCTCAAATCCACTCACCTGATTGTCTTGTTTCACTTACTCAGCTGTCTTATCTCGCTGAGCTCTTTGATTATCTGAGAATATAAAATCAAATATAAGTTAGTATGACATTCTTAAACCCATAACTTATATTCGAATATTATACATCTGAATACATCTTACAACAATTGTATCACAATCGGTATATATATATATTTGGTTAATACATCAACATATCTATCAAGTAGTATTAACACATTAAGTATTAAAGGAAGTTTATTAAAAATCTCAATTTTCCTGAAAAAGGGTGGAATCCGCCGGATTCATCTGAATCCGCCGGATTCATCTGAATCCGCCGGATTCCCGACCGGATTCACCACCATTTCGTTTCAAGTTTTGATCAGACCAATTTCCAATGAATACGTTCCTGAATACGTTTCTGAATACGCCGTATTCACCAAAACTCTGGTTTTCACTTACGGGGGAATCCGCCGGATTCAGGGGAATCCGCCGGATTCAGGGGAATCCGCCGGATTCAGGGGAATCCGCCGGATTCCCGGGTTTCGCGCAGAAACCCTGTACCTGCTATGGCTTAACTCAACAAATCCAAATCACAAACAAACAACTACAACAACGATTACAGCAATATGTTTCAGTCATATATCATCATAATAACATACCATAACATGTTTAAAACATCTAGTTATCACCAATTCATATCAATCATTCAATTGATTAATATCATGAATTTGATTATGATCAATACTTACCAATTGAAGAATTTCAACTAGATGATGATGATGATTATACTAGCAAATGATCACAGCTCAAGAATCACTTGTTTTAAATCTTGTTTTGCAAAGGGTTTGAGGGTTTAAAGGTTTTAGGTTTTTGTTTCTAAAAGAGGAAAGTGAGTAACTTTCCTAAAAAGGAAAGTTTTATAAGTCGGTTAACTTTTAACACCGACCCGTATCCGCTTAAAACTAGTCCCCTTTCAATGTATTGCCTGGAACCTAAAAACCATTTGCGAGAAACTTATTTTATTGCACCGTCAACTATAGTAAATTAAAACAATCAATAATTTACTAAGCACAATAAGTCCTAACGCTTATTTAATTAAGTTTCGCAAATAAACAAATAATATCAATTAATTTCTAATACGATTAAATATATCAATTTAAAATTAGAAATTACCGGACCAGAAGAGAGGATGTTACATTAAATACGTAAGTGAGCCGTGTAATGAGTTTGCATTCCTCACCTTGATGTGATAGCTCCATTCTACTGACTTTGGCATACATATCACTCTAGTATCATCATTATGATCTCTATAATGACAAAATTGCCATTTTGACTAACCATAGTCAAACAACCTCAAGTTGCCATAACAATAGTATGCACAACTGCACAAGTGACCAAATTAGTCACCCATTTTTTCTTTGCATGTCAAACATAATACACTGCCTTTAATCTAAAAAAATTCTATTTTTTTCTACCAAAAAAAGAATACCATTTTTGCTACCATTTCATCAGATATGCTTTGCTACCATTTCATCATATATGCCACATGTTGACATTCTAATTTGACAAGCAAATAAATGCCACCATGTATACTTGCACCATTTTATAACGGGAAATTAAAAAAAATACCACTTTTTTTAGAGATATATATCGTTTTGCCCTTCCGAAAAAAAATTGACGATATACCACACGAAATCGCAAATCGCAAATTTGCGATTTGCGATCCAGCATGTTGCGTTTGCGACCCGTTCACCGTGCGAGCCGTGGCCGGAATAACATGCCATCGCAAATCGCAAAGCGCAAGCTTGCGATTTGCGATTTGCGCTTTCTCCGAGTCGTGAACGAGATCGCAACGTGTTACCGATGACGTGATCCAGAATACCCGGTAAACGCAAATCGCAAAGGGCAAGTTTGCGATTTGCGTATTACCTATGCCCGAGTCGTGAACGAGATCGCAACGAGTTACCGATGACGTGATCCAGAATACCCGGTAAACGCAAATCGCAAATCGCAAATTTGCGATTTGCGATTTACCTCCGCTCGTTATTTTTTTTTTTTTAAAAAAACTCGATTTAGCTATCCCTTTAAGCCATAAATCGGTCCTCACTCCTCATTGTCACACCACCCCGACCACACCACCCCGTACCACCGTTCCACCCAACCACAAATCGCAAATCGCAACACCCTTTTGCGATCTACGAATCCGTCACCCCTCCGACGCACCCCACCCTGCCATCATTTCCCCACCCTCCGCCAACACCACCCTCCACATCGCACCACCACCACTGGACGTCCGTCACTACCACCCTGAGCCACACCACCACCACCACCCTTCGGCCTTAGTATCACCGCCACCACCCTCAGCCACCCCGCCGTATCACATCAAAACAACCGAAATCGCGAAATCCGAAATCGCCACGCACCACCGCCATCACTCACCGCCTCCGTTTACTCCGTGAAGATGTCCGATTCTCAGGTATGGCATTGCGTTGCTGTTTTGCTATTATAGTTGTTGTATGTACCGCGTTTTATTCGTTTTTTATGCTATAAATATGTGTGCACACCACGTGCTCGATGAAATGCCACAGTGAAAAATAACATCTTTTTTTGTTGATTTTTTGTTCATATATCCCTTTTTTGAGTTTAAGTGCTTAGATAATGTCTTAATGTATATGGATGTCATTTTGGAGTTGAGTACGTTTGAAAAGTTGAGTACGTTTGAAAAGTTGAATATGCATTACAATTGATTCGACTTGTGTAGAACTTGATCTTTGTATTCGTTAAATTAAGTTGCGATAAATTTATTAATAGATGTTAAAAATGTATATTTGCAATCTAATGTATTATTTCGATGCACAAAATAAACTTTTAAAATGATTGCACATATCATGGTTTTATATATTAGATATTTTCTTTTGCTCTTAGACCATTCGCAATATTAACACGGGTTGCAGACGTCACGTCAACATAAAAATAGTGTTATCACAAAACACATGTAGTGGTAACCTCCACGGCTCCACCCCCACCATGTTGTGAAGTTAAGCCCACTAATTAATTTTGTTTAGGATAAAAAAAGGAAAGAAAAAAAAAACTTTGGGGCCAACTTTTTGGTGTTCACTTCCCGTTACCATCTTCAGGAGTTAGGACGCCCCGCCACCACACACACCTCTCGTGTTAAATTTTTTATATTGTTTTGTTATTTATGTTTTGATTTCAAGTTACTATCGAGATGTTTAACGTGTTTCACTTCCATGTATAGAAACCTTTCCAGGTACATTTACATTCACAAGCACAAATGATTAGTTAAAACTTAAAAATGATGCGATGGCGGTAATATATATCATGTCGAGTTTTTCATGAGGCATATTCACTAAAGATCGCCACCTTAAAATTTTGAAAATCTCCAATCCTCAAGGGATATATATAGACTTTGCAATTTTATCAGTTTCATAATTAACATATATTTATAGCAACTTTAATTGTCATTGTCATTGGTTATAGGAGGTTACAATTGAATAGTAGATCAGTTACAAAATCTTTTCTTGTAATAGGTTCAAAATTGTAAAGCTTGGGTCGGTTACATATTTCATATCATGAGTTACTAATAGTTAATTCGTTTCACATTAATTTGTCATTTACATGTTTCATATCATGAGTTATTACTAAACGTATTGTATATGGAGAAAATTTTGAAATCGATGGATCATTTAAGCAAATAATGTTTTAGATATTAGTATTGAGTGAGGGTAGTATGGTAAATTGTATTGTCCCTTGTTTAAGGAGATCAAGACATTTGGTTAAAATAGTTTATTAAGTAGTATATATATATATATATATATATATATATATATATATATATATATATATATATATATATATATATATATACATGTATATATATATACAGTAGTTTAATTAAAAGTTTAATTAAAAGTCGAATAAGTTTATTACTACAGTAGGGTGTGATATGTTTATATAGAGGTGAAATTGGTTAGAAAGTTTATATAATTAATTTTAGGTTACAATTCAAATAGTAAAAGTTTTCTATGCTACTTTATAAATATACTCACACATAATATTCACAATGTATTGTAGAATTGTTTGAGCTAAGAATTATCCATATTCATTTCTTATTGTCGTGGAGGATTTGCTAACATTTATCGCAATGCGTTAATACTATATTGTAGCATCTTGATACAATTGAAAATAGGATAACTAAATTACTTTAATGTGTCAAGCAAACATAATCCATATGCATTGTCCCTTTTTTTAAGATTAAGATTTTAGGTTCAAATGCTTTATTAAGTAGTATAGATATGTAAAAGTGTTTTAGTGTCGATATATGTATAGCGTTGTTAACTTGAGAAATTTTGTTAAAATTCTGATGAGCTAATATATTAGCTGGTTTATCCGTTTTTAAGAAAGGACATTTCCAATTTTTTATAAAAATTCTATTTATCGTTTCCAATTAGTATATACGTATATATACACCTAATAACTTATATATAAAGTTATAAGTATATACGTGTATATACGTCAAGTTATCTAAGTATATACACCGTTATTATATACTCCCTCCGTCCCAGAATAAGTGTCCTGTTTTGACTTTTTGAGTCTTCCTTTTTCAACTTTGACCTTATATATTTTTGTTTGTGTTATATAATACTTGATGCAAAATATATGAATGGATTGAGTTTTAAATGTATTTCCATTGGTATAATTTTCATAAAGTATTATATAACACAAACAAAGATATTTAAGGTCAAAGTTGAAAAAGAAAGACTTCAAAATCTGAAACAGGACACTTATTCCGGGACGGAGGGAGTATAAAGTATATATACACCTAATAACTTATATATAATGTCTATTTTAGTTGTTTGATTTCACTAAAGTTATAGTTTTATTGCGTGTTATTAAGGTATCCCTGTTATTAATAATGAAACTTGTTTGCTTGATTGATTATTTTGCAGGACATTTTTAGTGCAAAACTGACTTTGAAAAGCCAGTTGACTGTTGTTACCCATATCAACTCCGCGTTGACAGAAGATCAAAAAAAGATATTTAGAGATCATTGTTTTGGGCATTGGTTGGATGCGAAGGCTCTGGAAAATGACCCGGGTTTTGTACATCATATACTACAGTTTCGACGAACGGAGCGGCCAGGGCTAAAGCACCCTCGGGCGGAGGTGGATGAGTTGTGGTTTAGGGTCACCGATGACCATTTTATACGATTCGGTCGGAGGGAGTTTTGTTTGGTGACTGGTTTTCGGTTCGGTCCCAATGAAAGGATGGCAGATCATATTCCCAAAAAGGTTCGAGAGAAGACCCCGGCATTTAAAGAGCGGTTATTTCTGGATTTTTGCGATCGCAGCATACATGTTTCAGACATTGAGAAGAAGTTTAGAGATAGAGGTTTGTTTAGTGGGCCCAGGAAATTGAGCGATGAGGATTGTGTGCGCGTGTGTACGCTCATGTTGATATATAAAGGTTTTTTTGGAAAGCAGGGTTCGTATATTGTTGAGGATGACTATATGCATATGGTTGAGGATTTTGGTGTTTGTGACGGGTACCCTTGGGGTAATATTATTTGGGCCAGAACTTATGAGCAGTTGGATAAGGGTTTGGAGACTCGGTTGACTCAAATCGGGATGCAGTACACGTTAAGCGGTTTTGGCTGGACGTGTAAGGTAGCATTTCAATATTATTTATTATTGTTCGAATTGTTTTTTATATATATGTATAATGTATATGTATATGTATATGTATATGTATATGTATGTACATGTATATGTATATAAAATGAGATTAATGTGTCGACACCAATATATTTATTCTATATATATATATATATATATATATATATATATATATATATATATATGTATATACGTCGATGAATACATATATATATCATGTTAATATATTAATATGCTGATTTGTTTTTTTTGTTATTGTTTACAAGACGTGGATTTGGGAGGCTTTTTATCGTCAGATAGAGACAGTTGCTACAAGGCCAAAAAGAGATAAAATACCACGTGGGATCTACTGGGTACGCAAAAGGAAGGTTCTTGAATTTAAAGAATTCGGGCAATTGTTGCAGATTGCGGTAAGTGAAATAGAATTCGGGCAATAATTTGATAGTCACTTATTAGACTTGTTGGTAGTTGCCAATTATATTATAGAGTTGATTAATAAAGTGTTGTTAATAAGTGGTGAATATTGATGACATTTGGCTGACTTGGTAAGCTGAACTACCAGCTGGTTTTCCTGTTTTACAGAAAGAACATTTCCAATTTTTTTTTAAAAAAATTGAAAATATGACACTCGTTTTATGCAGAAGGATACTACACCAGAGCATCTTCCGAAGATTACTTTGAAGCCGAATAAGCATGAGAAGAAGTGCCAATGGTGGATTGATAGCTGGAAATACTTTGATGACCAGCTAGTTGCCGAGAGGCCAATGAAGAAGGCACGGAACAGTCAAAAGGAGGATGCCGATGATTTCCATTTGACTCCGCCTCATGACGAGCAGGCGACTTATGATTCCTTGGGTACAGATCGTCGTGAGGCCTCTCGGCCATCATCTCAGCCAGGGACTTATGATTCCTTACGAGACGAAATGCAGACGATGAAAGAGACCATTTCCACTTTAGGCAAACGAGTAGACGAACAACAATGTACTATAAACCGGTTGTTGAAGATTGTTGAGACGCGTCAGGTATAAGGTTGATTATTTCTAGTCTTTTATATATGTTAAGGTGTTTTCCATTTAACAAGTACGATTTTATTTTTTCAGGATGCTGGTGATGACGATGATGTTGATGAGGGTTATGTTTCCGACACCCTGCTTTTTTTTGCGAGCAAGTTCTCGGTTGCACATGAGTTGCGCCGAAGTATGCGAGATCGTCGACGTGCTCCGGCTAGACTATCGCCGTATGTTACACCGACACATCTTAAACGACTTTTGCAGAAACCTTTGAAGGTGCATGTAGAGGAGAATGAGGAACCACCACCAGTTAATTTAGGAGTCGATGATGAGAGAGTGCTTACCCAGCCGGCTGAGCGGGTCCTTGTGGGATTGGTTACCGACCAGGTTGAGCCGGTTGTTGAGCCGGTTGTTGAGTCGGTTGAGCCGGTTATTGAGCCGGTTGTTGAGCCGGTTGTTGAGCCGGTTGAGCCGGTTGTTGAGCCGGTTGAGCCGGCTAAGTCGGTTGTTGAGCCGGTTGAGCTGGCTAAGTCGGTTGTTGAGGGAGTGGTTACAGAGCGTGGAAAGAAGTTGAAGCGGCCGGCAAGGAAAAGGTCGGCCAAAAAGGAGTTACCCGAGGACATCTTATTGGGCATGGTTGACAGTTTGGTGAACGAGAATGGTTTTCTCACTCCTCCGCCCCCTGTGATACGTCAGACCAGAGAGATTGACGGACCATCGACAGTTGAGGAGTTGTATAAGAGTGGAGGCTCGGTGCGTTGTATGTTTATTCGACCGAGCACGACCTATGTTGATATCACAAAGTATTTTTGGGGCCGGTTGTACGGACATGTCGAGAGTGGTTACTTAGATAACTTTGTAAGTTTACGAGTTCATTTTTTTAAACAAACTATGGCATATTACAAATGTGATACTAACCTTGTTTTATCAAATTTTTAGCATATTGACGGTTGGAGCTATCTACTGATGTGGTGGAAATATCGAAACTGGACTCGACCAACTCAGTTGGAAAAGAGACTGGAGTGGACAATTATGCCCATAGGTTTTATTGATATGATTGCAGCTTTCAAGAACTACAAGGAAGACAAAAAGAAAACGGAGCTAAAGAAGAAGGGTAAGTACAAATCACTCTAATATGTATATATATATATCCCATACGCATATATATTCTTATATAGAGATAGTAATATGCTAGTGTAGATTATATTATAGTGTTGATAATTGTGGAAAATTGATCAAACTCTGATGATGTGATAAGCTGACATATTAGCTGGTTTTCAGTTTTACGAAAAGGACATTTCCAAATTTTTTTAATGTATACTATATTTCAGCTGAATTATTAGTTGTGTATGTATGTATGTATGTATGTATGTATGTATGTATGTATGTATGTATGTATGTATGTATGTATGTATGTATGTATGTATGTATGTATGTATGTATGTATGTATGTATGTATGTATGTATGTATGTATGTATGTATGTATGTATGTACTTATGTATTTATGTACGTACGATGAAACGACAATTCGAATTGTTTTAAAAAATACCTTTTTGGTTTTCTGACACTAGTATTTAATATAGTTGTGTCTATTAATGCAGGTGACAAAATTGAGGCATCGTCCGGACCAGACTACAACTTGTTGATGGGATATGCCAACGGCAAACGTAGGCCATACTCTTCATGGTGGACCTGCGACAAAGTAAGTAAAGAAAAATGGAGTAGCAAACTATATAATATAAGCTGATAACATTTTAACATTTCCCTAATAAAATCCTAATATGTAGGTACTTATGCCGGTCAACATCGAGAGTATGGATCATTGGGTTCTAATTGTATTGGATCTTCATACTTGGGATGTCACGGCATATGATAGCTATAAGAAACTGAAAAGCAACAAGGAAATACTGCAAATTGTTGAAGCCTTAGGTCAAAATGTAGTTAGATATTTAGACGCCATTGGCTTTTGGAGGCATGTGGATGAAGAAAAACATTTTAAGGGTGATACCACTGAGTTTATGACTGACATGATGGAGGATGTGCCTCAACAGGATGGGCATCTAGGCGATTGCGGGGTATGGGTGTGCAGAAATATGGAGAAGATTGCATATCGGGAAGACTACAGGGTGAGTGGGGAGACTGATTTGATCGCTATGGATTACAGGCGGTGGATGATTGATACTTTCTTTAGTGCGCGTTTTGATTGGGAACCGGCGGATGATTGATAGACTTACGTGTAATGAAATATTTTAACAAATATATAGTAGTTAACAATTATGTACTAGTTAAGAATAATGTAGTAGCTAACAATTATGTAGTAGTTAACATGTGCCCTCGCAAATTGAAAATGAATTCTGTGATTTGCGATTTGCAATTTGCGATTTGCGAGTGACCTTACCTTATCCACCTATGAGATTTTCTGACATTACCTCCATTGTTGATAAGATTTTCGATGAGATTTTCTGACATTACCTCCATTGTTGATAATATTTTCGATAAGATTTTCTGACATTACCTTATCCACCTATGTAGATTTTCCGGATAACCTTATCTTGATTTCGCTTTAAATAGACATCTAAACATCATTCTTCATTCATCATCAAATTATTATCTATTTCAATTATTTAATCAGTTGGTAACATAATGCAACTGATTGACCTTACTGTGTTTTTTGGGGGGGAACTACGTGATGACAATAAGTCGTATGAAAATGGGGTCAAAAAAACATTCGTCGATTTCGATGTTAATGAGTTTGGTCTCAGTAAGTTGTTTTCCTACCTTAAGAAAAATATAAATTTCGCTTTTAGTGATGTGTACTACTGTGAAGCCGGCAATCTTCAAAATGCTGGTGCTCGTATGCTTATGACGGATGAAAACTGGAATACAGTAGTAAAACATGCAAAAGAATGTTGTCAAGGTATTGACCTATATCTTGTACACATGGATGAAGAACTCGAATTGAATTTCAGTGAGTATGAGAGTGATGACAGCAACGCACATTACTACCGATGAACGTTCCGAGTAAGGAATCAAACGGCAAACAAATTGAATTGCATATGTTGTTATGTAGGATTTAAAGTCTAGTATGTATGTTTTTAATTTCAGTGTCTATTTTATCTTTTAAATTCAAGTGTGCACATCACAATTATGTACTAGTTAACAATGTTATTTATGTTTTTATTATGTGTAATGGCTTTTGATAAACTTTATATCGTTATCCGAAAATATATAATGTTTGCTAAAATTGTGTGTTTGGGTATCAAATAATATGGTTGGTAAAACGTGAATTTACAAATTGAAACGATGCGGGAGAATAATATTTACAAATTGCTGCGGATTATATTGGACACGTTTACGATTTGCGATCTGCGACTGACCTCATCCTTTGTTGATAAGATTTTTGGTGAGATTTTCTGACATAACCTTATCTACCTCTGCAACTTACCTTATCCGTTGTGGATAAGTTTTTTTTGGATTTTACCTGACTTTTTAGGGATTTTGTAGATTTTTCCGGATAACATTATCTCGATTGAAATGTACTTATAACCTGACCTCAACCATTTGTAAACACATTCACAACCAAATGAAACACATTTTCCATTCGACAAAATTTCTTCTTCAGTTCCATTAGATAAATTTTTCAGGTACGAGTTCTGATTATTATAGTTTTATTTACTTTCATTATGGAAAAGTTCAAAGTTTTTATATGTTATGGTGGTCGTTTTGAATATATTGATAACATGCCGATGTATTTGCCAATAGAGTGTAGTAGAGTGCCATTAAAACTTCCAGTGGCACCGGAAAAACCCATGACATGCAAAGTATTGTTGGAAAAACGTTTTAAAAAAACTTGGTCTGCCACTTGATCACCAGTTTGTCTTAAATATAAAGTAGATCAGTATGTTATTGATATAAACGATGATGCTGATGATTTTGGAGATTTTTTGTGCCATGCAATTAACAATGCTCCGATAGAAATTTACATTGTCGATAATGTAAGGAATGTTTCGGGTATGGGTAGCAATCACCCTGCCAGTAGTAGTTCTGGCATTCAACGACAATTTCACCAACAATTTCAACAACAATTTCAACAACTACACGCTAATGAATACAACCAACAACACCAATATCAGTCATTTCAACAACCCTTTCAACAATTTCCATTTCCTTTTCAACCACAATATCAATTTCATTATCATGCTGCACAACAAAACATGCCGATGCATAACTATCCTACACAACACACACAAGACACATCTTTTAAGGTAGATGAAGAAACCAAAGATGATTCTAAATATCAGGAGAATGTTCACTATGATCACACTAATTCAGAATACTATGTGGAGGAGCCGGAGGAGCCGGATCCACATCCTGATGATTTTGATCATTATGATGAAGAAAATGTCAATCCACCTAAGGATCATGACCATCCATTTTGTAATCACATTGTTACTGATGATGAGGATGATGAGGAGGATGAGCCTGATCCAAGAGATACATATGACAAACCAATACCACAAAGAGCAGCACAAAAAGACATATTCTGGAATATGCCATCGCCTTTAGGAAACGGAGAAGAAGAAGTTCAACAACGACCGGTGACCATGTACGAGACATCTAGTCGAGTTCGAGAGGGCCAAACATTTGAAACTAAAGAAGAATTTCTTCTCCAGTTGCATACAAAGTGTCTAGAAGAAGGTTTTCAGATTAAGCTGAAGAATTCAGACAAGAAAAGGTACTCAGCAAAATGTATCTTGCCTAATTGTGATTGGAAGATTAGTGCAGCGTGTATCAGAGATAGTCACAACTTCCAAGTTAGGAAGTTACGTGATGTTCACACTTGTTCGCGTACTCAAAACATGCCTAACAGCCGTTCTGCGAGCAAGAAAGTGCTTGGTAACATCTTAAAAGAGGCGATGAGTTTGGAAGGACGTGTATACAGAGGCAAAGAGATAAAACTTGATATGACTGAACGCTTTAAAATAAGCCTTACATACAACCAAGCATGGAGAGCAAAATGTTACGCTATAGAGTTGTTGAGAGGTACTCCAGCTGAATCGTTTACGAAACTTCCCATTTATCTCCACAACCTAAAGCTATATAACCTGGGGAGCATTACGAATCTCCGTACAGACAAGGAGAATAAATTTGTAATGTGTTACATGTCCATAGGTGCAGCTGTAAGTAATGATTGTTGGTTTACATCTTATGTTCGCATACGTACATTCATATATAATTTATGTGTTATTTAATCTGAACTTGTAGGTACGTTCTTTTGTCAACCATACACGCCCAATTATCATCGTCGATGGTGCCCATTTGAAGGGGGGTTACTTGGGCACTAACTTGATTGCCGTGGCGATGGACAGTAATAATGGCATCTTGCCACTAGCCTATGGAATTGGGGCGGGAGAGACGTCCGACGTTTGGACGTGGTTCTTAGGAAACTTACGAGACGCCATTGAATCTGCAGGTGGGATTAGCAACCTGACATTCATCTCTGACAGGGCTCCAGCAATTGCATCCGGCATCTCTGCTGTGTTTCCAGAGGCATTTCATGCCTTGTGTTGTCGTCATCTGTTGATGAACTTGAAAAGCAAATCTTCAAAGGTCAAGCACTTCGAATGGCATTATTGGAAAATGTGTAAGGCGTACCGTAAGTCAGATTTCGATCGACATTATGATGCCATTTCTAGACATTTACCGGCGTCAACTAAGGTTCTTACGGATGTGGGAAAAGAAAGATGGTCACGACATCATTCAACAAGGACACGATATGCTTACCTCACAACTAACAGTGCGGAGTCCATTAACGCCATGACCAAGCATGCAAGGAAACTGCCGGTCACAATGCTATTGGAGTTTTTCCGATCTTCAGTACAACAATGGTATTTCAAACATCGGAATACTGCCGCAGCTGTTACAACACCTGTCACACCATATGCGGAGCACAAAATAGGTAAAAGGGTTAACAAATCGCTGCTCTGGAGGGTTAACCCATCGACAAATATGATATGTGAGGTGGTGGAAGGGAAAAAGAATGGGACAGTCAGCTTGGAAGCGAGAACATGCACTTGCATGCAATGGCAATTATCAGGTTTACCTTGCGGACACGTATCGGCAGTGACCCGTCACTTTCATATGGACAACGTGTCCGCCTTTGCAGAGAGGTATTTCACCACGGAAACATATCTAGCGGCATACAGTGAGGCTATAAATCCACTGCCTCATCCTTCAGAGTGGGCCGATCCCGGTAAGCTGCAGATTTGCTTACCGCCGATACTTGTGAAAAGGCAGTCTGGTCGCCCACCTGGGCGTGCACGCATTCCTTCTAAAGGAGAGGAGAAAGGGAAATACACAAAGCAATGTAGCCGTTGCAAGGAACATGGTCATAGTCGAGTTAATTGTATGGCTCCATACGATAGAACAGACGAGCCAAGCTGATCAAGAACCACAACAAGATCCAAGTCAAGGTCAAAATCAAGATCCAAATCAAGATCGAAAAAAGTGAGTTCTCAAAAATATTCATATAAAAAATAAAATATTACATTGTATCATTAATGTCATCCTCAAATATTTACTTGCAGAAAACGTCCACAAAATCAACGAACAGCCATATCGAGGACGAAGCTGCAACTACGTCTCAACCGACTCAGAGCTATCCAAGTGTTCATTTGAGTGACCCTTAAATTATTTATAACAGAAAACCTATGCTATTTATTATCGTGGTTAATTTGAGTGAATGAAATTGCTTGTTGTTCATTTTTACCTGTTTTAACAATACTAAAACATCTTCATTACATAATGTTTAATTTTATCCAGAAAAACAAACAGCTTATATAAGGATTAACATAATTTGGCAAACATCCAATTGATTGAAACATAGATACGAATTACAAGATTTGACTACTCACTAATCGAATAACCGTCTTGCACTTGAAGAACCAGTATTAATTTTAGAAATTCGTACTGGCATTGTTTGATCACAGTTTGAGAAATGTGTCAGATCGTTACGTGTAACATACACCTCAATTTCTTTATGTATTTTTGCGTAGTCAGTTATCTGCTTCAGTTGGCCGACATCATCAGTTATCAATTGTAAACCAGTATCTAGGTCTTTATCAGGCTCTTTATAGTAGCAGAACCACTTCTTTGGAGCCCAATAACCTAGCTCTTCCAAAGCGTAATCCAGAAATTTGGTGGAAAACTCATCGACATCTACGCAGCCGATAAATGTCAACAAACCTTGCGTGTACATTCTTTTCGCGCCCTGAAAGTGCCCACCGTGATAAAAAGCGATTGAAAACAATTCGGGAACTTCTGCGTATAATTCTTCGGTAAATGATTCTTCATTAATGGAACGGAATTGCCAAAAGTGACCGGATTGAACCATTTTTAAAACTTTTATTTCGTATATTATGAAAATTCGTGAAAATCTTGTCAATGTGTTCCTGCTATTTATAAATGGAAGAATATCACGAACATCAGAAAAAATCTTATCCTTTAATCTTATCCAGATATCTTATCCAAAAATCTTAAATCCCGAAAATCACGGAAAACCTTATCCAAATATCTTATCCAAAAATCTTAAATCCCGCAGATCACGGAAAATCTTATCCAGAAAAATCTTATCCAAAAATCTTAAATCCCGCAAATCACGAAAAATCTTATCCAAAATTCTTATCCAAAAAATGTTATATCCAAAAAATCACAAAAAAACTTTAATCCCAGTTATCCGGATTAAAAAATATATATATAAAAAAATGATGTGTATATATATTAGAAAATAATGTGTGTAAATATATATATATATATATATATATATATATATATATATATATATATATATATATATGATAACAAATAATTGTGATTATGATATATAAAAAATAGGGAATGTGTAAATATATATAAAATATATATTTTCAAAAAGATGTGTATATATATAAAAAATAAAATAAGTACATCAAAATGTAAAACATAATGTAACATTGGGTTTTTTTTGGCGGACTTAAATCGCAACTCGTTTACGTCATCGGTAACTCGTTCACGTCTTGTTCACGTCTCGTTCACATCTCCTCAAGCATTGGCAAATCGCAAATCGCAAATTTGCGATTTGCGATGGCAGCACCACTCGTACACGGCTCGTTAACGACTCGGGAATTGGCAAACTACTCGGGCATAGGCAAATCGCAAATCGCAAGCTTGCGCTTTGCGATTTACGATGGCACCACCACTCGTACACGGCTCGTTAACGACTCTGGAATTGGCAAAATACTCGGGCATAGGAAAATCGCAAATCGCAAGCTTGCGCTTTGCGATTTGCGATGGCATGTTTATTCCGGCCACGGCTCGCACGGTGAACGGGTCGCAAACGCAACATGCTGGATCGCAAATCGCAAATTTGTGATTTGCGATTTCGTGTGGTATATCGTCAATTTTTTTTCGGGAGGGCAAAACGATATATATCTCTAAAAAAAGTGGTATTTTTTTTAATTTCCCTTTTATAACAGGACATTTAAAACCAAGTAACCACACCTACACCATTTTCATCTTATTATTCCATCTTATTGTTCCAGTCTTCATGATTACCTTATAAGCTTAAACATTGTTTTCAAACTCTTTCCACATTACCCCATAAAAAAAAGATCACATAATTGATCAAAACCAAAAACCATGATCAAAATAAAATACTTCGATCATTTTCCAAAATAAATTAGGGACCAATCAACGATCCCATTTTTCAACATATACTTTAATGCCATCCGTTTTATGTTTATAAACATAATTAATTATATCATGTTGCTTGCCTTTTTTTTTATCCTTGTAGTAGAATCCCACACTTGACTCCAATAGCCCATTCACCATCACGAATAGGCTGTTCAACACCAGCTAATTGCAACTACATCCCACTTCTCAACATGAGCACTGCATGCAAATAACATCACATAAAATACATGAAAATGAAGTCCTCATGTCATCATTTATAGATATAAAAAAAACCTATGATGCAGAGTTGGTCAACACGTCGGTCAACGCGGCAAATAATTTACTTTGCGCATATTTTGGCGCAACAAATTTCGGTGGCAGATTGGGCTGAAATTCGCATGGTCACTTGGAAATGGCCCAACGATCAAGACTCATCGCCTCGCCACGAGCCCTGTCAGTTTTGGGCCTTTCGGGGTCGTCTAGGGCATGAAAATGGCATTTTTCCATTTTCGGGCCTCGTTTTGGACTTTTCGTTTATGTTTACTTTTGGGCTTTTGTTTCCCTAGCTTCCAGGATTTGTTTACTTTGTTAAATACGTTTTTAGGGTTGGTTTTTGAGGCAGTTTTTGCAGACTACGAAATTGATTGAATAAGAGATATTCTCGCTTTGAGAATTTCGTATTAGTTCTTGTATTTGTGTGGCTTTTGTTTTTCGATTTGCATCAACCTAATTAAGAGAAAATATATGAAGAATACAAACTATAATATCGATCTATAATGGGTGCTTACCTAAGCACCTCGAAGAACTGCCTCATGTATTTACAAAGCTTCAGTCCTCTCATACATTTCATCAAATACCTTCTAGGCACTCCCCAAGCCATCGATAACACTAAGCATTTTTTTATGAATTCATAATCAAATAGTGAAATTAAACATACTTACAAACATCAATCGTTTATGTGTAAATTTGTATATCTTAATGCTTGTTCATCTTCGTCAATTTGCTTATGTAACACCCATTTCTTGGGTCTAGTAGTATTTTAATATTTTCTGACTTTAAATTATTATTTAATGTGTCAGAAAATAGTTTCGTTGTGTTATTTGAAAATAATTGGGAAAAGAGTTGAATAATTTATTGTGATTAGTAAATTATTAATTGTTTTAAATTAATAGAGTTGACGGTAAAATAAAATAACTTTTCCTTGCAAATGGTTTTAGGTTCCAGACAATAGATTTAAAGAGGACAAAACTAGTGTACATATATTCTAATATATGTGTAAAATACATACGAAAACATCACAAACATTCCAGAAATTCGATGGAGCCTATAAGAAAGATCAAAACCCTAGCTTCAAACTTAATTCATTAAAATTCATGAAGAATTAAGGCTCTCTTCCTCCTGTTCTTGGTACGACCGAACCAAAACAAGCACATGAACAATTCTTGAGTTATAAAATGAGTCTTTGCGAGAAATTGAAGCTGTAGAACTCGAATTGAGCTTCAATAACATGGATTAATCATCCCATCATCATTATAAACATGTTGTAAGTGTTAATTCTTGATTTTCATATAAACCTATAAATGGGTTTTTGGATAATTGATATAATTAGTATGAAGTATATGAAATTGAGGCTTGTAATCATGTTAGAGTTGTTAATTAATGTTAAAATCATGATTATAAGCTAAGCCTTAAGTTAGAAATGAAGAATTTGATATTGATATTGATTATCGTGAGAATTGTTGAAGTAAACATAGTTGTATGATGTTATATCCACTTTGAGACAAGTGACTAACTTGTGTCATTCTGTTGTATTCTCAGATATGGAGAAGACTCATTGACATTAGACTACTGAGTGGATTAGACTACTGAGTGGACAACTGAGGTATTCGGTGAGTGGATCTGTAACCCTCAGAGTGAATTAGTTGTAACAGGTTTGGTTACAACGGGTAAATGTATTATTATTGTTTTGTTTGCCATGATGATTATGGTTTAATAATAATAATACTGTTGATAGACTGTTTAGTATGATATGTTGCTATGATGAGTATGTGGATATGTGATCACGTGATATTCGGCCTTTGGGCTTGACGATATTAAGAGGCCAGCATGGGGCTGGGCTTGGGTTTGCTATTGTTTGGACTACACAGGGTCTTAGTATAAGTATTATTGTCGTAGCATGTGTTGTTTGGGTTAATAGCACCAAGTAGTCGGTTAAACCTCTGTAATAGCATGCAGTTGATTTTAAAGTGTTCTTTGAGAAGGTTTCCTCAAGAACCACCGGTCCTCTTTGACGCTATGTGTTTATGATTATTTGCTGTAAACTAATTTGTTATTGCTAAGTTAGACTGTCGGTTATATGTCTACTCACTTAGCATTGAGCTAATACCCCACATTAATACTCCTTGCAGGTTAAAGATTTGATATTACAGTTTGGGCAAGAAGTTGGGCTGGATGGAATGTTTGACGACCAAGCGTTACTCTGATATCTGATTTGGTTAAATCAGGGATGTTTTGCGGAATTATATAATACCCATTTAAATGTACTTTGGTTTTACCTTGTAAAACTATTATGAATAAGATTTGAGGTAGCATGTCTTAAATATGTAAATATTATAAATAAAAAAAATCATGAAATTTGGACTTACGCTTCCGAATTAAAAATGTTTAAATTGGGTTGTAAATGAGGGGTGTTATAAGTTGATATCAGAGCATAAGTTTGGGTGAATTGGACATTGTAAGATGTTAATCCCAAACTTGGATTGTGTAAGTCAAACATTCCAGAGTGTGGAATTAGTTGTTGTATAAGGATAGGTTAGTTGGATATTGTCACACCCCGTCTAAAGCGGAAACAACGGGGTATAACGGTGATAGGATCATAACACATCATTATAAAAAATTCTATATGAAATACAATATCCAATGTGTCATGATGCCATTAACATGAATAACAGTTCATGTCGCGCATACATTTCAACAATGAATTCAAAATCTTACAAATAATCGTACTCAACAAACGTTAAGACAAAACATGTCTTTACAAACAACCTTAATGTATCATAAGTCTTGAATAACTCTTAATGCAACCTATGTGGTCCACTAAGTTCTCTTGTCCTCTGCTTTAACTCCACTAGTATAACCTGAAAAGTTATGGTCTAAAACGTCAACACGAATGTTGGTGAGTTTCGTAGGTTTGAAACCAGACACCAAAAAGATAAATATTTTGTTGCGATAGTAATGTGTTAGGACAATGCATATGAAAAGGTATACAAGTGAATTAGAATAACCAAACATGTCCATAAACCGTCATCACCCCAAGAAGGAGTATGACCCAACCAAATCCTGTGTATGCGGTAGCTACCCATATATGACCTTCAATGTACACCAACGCATACATTAGGTACTTACTCTCGAAAGAGAGCAAGGCCTTTTGTAAAACAACATGACCTTCAATGTATACTAACAGTTACATTAGGTACTTACCCTCGAAAGAGTAAGACCTTTTTATAAAAATGAATCCAACAACCGAATGCACATAAGTCACATAGTGTCACACATCTCAAACATATGTCTAAAATAAAAATGAATGTAATCACAGCACAAAACAGTTGACAAAACATGTGAGCATACTTTTCCTCAAATTTTAAAATATGTAAATAAAACGGGGCCACGAAAACTCACCTTAAATATCAAAGTAAGTATTGCCTTCAATTGAATCCACCAAACAACTCACCAATCTACAAATGAACATATACGCAGATAGGTTACAACCTAGATATATCTATTTCCTTCAGTTGTATCCCAAGTCCAAATCACATCTACTAAATTTCCTCACAACCAAACCTCATGTATCTTTATAAAAATCAACTCTATTGTGTATTTCAGATTCTGTCCAGAATTTTGTACCACTTTACGAATTTTAAACACGACTTAATGAAATCATTTGATTCTACAAATTTAACCAGTGACACTTTAATGTGTAAAGAACATTGTGAAATTTTTCCAAAATCTATTTCATTAGATAACTATTTTTTAAAAATTCACATAAATAATCTGTTCGGAAACAACAATGATTTCTAAACACACAAAAGTTACAATTTATTTAAAATACTAAAAACTTACAAGATCAATAATATTTTTACAGAAAATTTTTAACACATTGATACTACTCCAGTAAAAATATTAAGACTCAACTCTTGGTTTAACACACATTTCAAAAATCCACAAGTTAACTATAATTATGAACCAAAAAACTCAAAAATGACACCCAATTTTGTAAAATTGTTTTGACTAACTTAACTCAACATTTGGACACGTAACCAAAACCATTTGAAAGTAGACTCTCAATACTTGTGTTTAGACTCAAGTTTCATCAAAAATTATTGTAAAACGACCAAGTTACGCCCTTCTCAAACCGACACATAAATCTTAAACCGAAATCTTAAGTTATACCCATTAAACAACACACCCTTTTAAATATAATAATTAAACTCAACTTTTAAATATAAAAATATCCATTTTCTTACAGAAATTATTTAACCTAGATCGTAGATTCACAAATCCCATAATGATTAGAAAATAAGTTGATCAACCCGAATCAAGTTTACAAAAGTGTTTGAAAATTCTGAACAGTTTATAAAATAATACAATGTGTTTTAGAGGCCGAAACCTTAAGTGTCTAAGTAAAACATTGATATCTATAACATTTTAGTTTTGGCCAAAGCCTGAAAATGAACGTAAATAGGTCAAATCGACCGCCGATCGTGACTGAAAAATCCGGACAGATTTTGTGATTAACGGATGTATAACTTTCGGGTTAATAAAACGCATTATCCTTATGTTATAAATTCTATAACCTATTATTCATCATATTTACAGACCTAGAAAATCTCAGAAAATATAGAGAAAGTTTATTCGAGAAGGGCTTATAAGGTTACCTACACGAATACACAAGACTTAGCACCCGAAAGCCAAAAACTCGACTCGATCTTGGGGTTTTTTTGTTTTGGTCGGTAGAACTCCTAAGGACAGCAGGATGAACGAAGTTCTGAGGGTGAAAAGGGATTAGGGTTTAGTTTAAGTTTGTATTTATAGGTATAGAATGGTTTGGGCCCAAGTTAGGGTTTTTAGGTTGGGCCGATCGGACGGATCTATCAAGGATGGTCTTGGTTTGAAGGTGTGGTGGATGCCTCGCGGCTGACAATCATTGCCATGAGTTCATGAGCCAGCCGGATAGCACTTTGGATGGTGGTTGGCTTGGATGAGGCGACGTTCCCCTGGATATTTTTCGGGAGTCCGCGGATGTACCTCTTGATTCGTTTCTCCTCTGGATCTACCATAGACGGGCAGAGGAGGGCAAGCTATTGGAATTTGGTGGTGTAGTGATGATGTCGGTTCCCTGTACTCTTAGATTCCAGCATTCTTCTTCCAAACATTGAAGTTCTTTGTTTGGGCAATACTCATCCTTTAACATTTTCTTCAGATCTGCCCAGGGCAATCGATTAGCGGTCTCGATTCCCTCGGCACTAGTATAGGTGTTCCACCAGGTAAGGACACCTTCCTGAAAGGTGTAGGCAGCAAACTTGACTTTGCTGTCTTCAGTGCAGTTGCAGAGACTAAAGACAGACTCCATACATTCTATCCATCGGATCAGTCCAATGGCACCTTCCTTGCCCTTGAAGTACAACGGTTTGCAGCAGAGGAAGTCCTTGTAAGAGCAAGGTTTGATAACAGGGGTGGTGTTTTCGTTGTTTACGGTTTCGTCACTACTTCTAGCGTTCCATGGTGAATCCCGAGAGGCCAAGGCTTCGGCCACAGCCTGAGAAACAATGGCATTGATTTCGGCATCACTGTAACTTTTCTTCTTTGGCGGCATGATTCTTTAAGAAAGAAACAAGGATACATGATAAATTTATACCAGAATGATAATTACAACAGATGTATGTATATATATAAAAGCGGTAATATACAACATCACAATGTAAAAATCAATAGTGTAGAATGATCGAGAGAAATTGTCAATTGATATTACGAATCCAAAAGATTATAGACAATTTCGAGTTACTAGTTCCAAAAGTTACAGACTTAGAGGTTTTACAAAAGTGCCGGGAATTGTTACATCCGTTCGAATTACATAGGTCCTACGAAAGCATAATAGAGTACAGATTCAGCCTAAGCTAATTCTGATGTAGATTGAGTTGTGGCAGTAGTGCGGTGAGATGGTCCACAGATTCTGCAAGTCTGCTAACCATTCGGAGGGCGTCCTCGGTTTCCCTTAGACGTGTCTCGCACTGGTTCAACCTGGATTGTAGGACGGAGATTTCGTTTCGGTTACCAATCACTTGGTTGTGGACAACCTCCATGGTTTTGATAGTTTCTCCCAATCGGTTGTCAAGGATGTCCATGTTGCTAACGGTGTTTTCGTGATCTTCGAAGACTTGATTGATACGTTCAAGTGATGTGAGTCTCCAGTTTTCGTTGGTTTCTTGCAGTTCGATATCCATAGTGCGTAGTCGTTGTTCGTGGCGGTGTAGCCTATCGGCTAAGACCGGTACAGTGAAATGAGCGGGTTCTTGAGTATAGGGAGAGATTTCCATGCTGGAAGATTCTCTGTTCGAGGTGGGGAGTTGGATTCCTTCCTCGTCCCTCCAAGTGTTGAGTCGATTTGATAACCATCTCCATTGGCTCGTTATTGCTTGCCTATGAGACTGGTTATTGAGATTGTTTTGAGTGGGATATAGGCTAGCTCGAGGCAACCCAGTGTTCCTCCTAGCTACCCTTGGGTTTCGTGATCCATACGGATGAGAATGTGACGAATTGGGTGGTGTGTTTGCCATTTCTGAGACAAAGCGTTAGAGAGAATGAGGCCTATATTCATATAATTCTTATATAATATAGCCTAAGATTCGTAGAGAGGCCTATCTATGTACATACATATATCACATAATAGCCTATTGAGTGTCTAGCACAGACATGTTTGAGTCCCGGTTCTCTCGAGGTCAGAGTCAACTAGTGTATCCTGTTCAGCCATGACTCCTTTCGGATCTCACATCATATTCACTTAATTGTACATAGTTGATCAGGCTATGTTAAATTAAATTTGTATGATGAAATCACTGAACTAGTCATACCTAATAGGGAATACTGCCTAACGGTCATAGTCTAGGTCCACTAAATGCAACCTAGTTCACTATAACCTTAGGCTCTGATACCAATCTGTCGCACCCCCAAATTCGGGTTATGAAAGCGAATCGGGTCGGGGCGCGACTAATACGGAAATCACAGCATATAAGATATATAATGAACGACCACTATATGCGTCGTTTTACATTTGTATTGATTAAACAAAAAGTTTACATCAACATTGTTAATTACATTAGCTCGGTTTGAAATTGAGAGATTTACATACATAATTAATTTATACAAAATATAATAATGCAGCTAAATCTCTGAATATTTGTATGCTGACACGAGCTAAAGTATCCTGATCAGGCAGTCCAACATACTGCTGAGTACCTATGATACATGCTAAAATGGGTCAGCGAAACGCTGGTGAGCTCACAGGTTTGTATGTCAAAACATATAGTATGAATCGCAATATTTAATTGAATTTAAAATGCAATTAAGCAAATTAAAAGTTATACAGCCATGAGCACATAGTCTGAGCTTAACTTGAGGGTCGGGTCCACATTTAAGGGATTCCGATTGAGGTGCCTCCTACGAGTGCCTAATCCACACTCGTCTACCCAAATGCTAATACGTCCGTTTGACCAGTTAGTGCTTGCTAACCCGGACGAGGATTGTCAATCCTATATGATATCATATACTAACATTCACGCTATAGATGTATTACCAAACTATGTTGTGGAGGGCTTTAAATTGATTAGTTGAAAACAACTCATGTAGTATTTGAATTTGAATTGTACTTGCGTTCACATGTAAATAAATCGAGCAATGTAATCACACCCCTGAGTGAAAAACAGTAAAAGAGGGGCTATGAGACTCACCTGAGTCTTGGAGTGTTTAACTTAATAAACTTGAGTTGATTAGCCGAGTAGTGATGTCCGAAGACTTGTAACCTGAGGGTGTCCACGACACGCGATGGTTATAAACGTGAGTAGGTATCTATAAAGACTACCTTTGTAGTTTCCATCCAACTATAATGTCCAAATGACTACGATTTGGTTGATTAACTTGTCCAAATCACTATGATTTGGTTGATTGATTTGAGTTTTGAAAAACGTGTACGGCCCGTTAGTGATTGTTTGTAATAATAATCTCATCATTATTATTTTGATTTCGAGGTGTTATACTTATAAAGTATGTCCCAATGTGTTTTAGAAGTCGTATCGTATAAGCGTTTAAGGTTATACAAGTTTGACACTTAGTATAAAAATAGTTTGTAACATTCTATTTTTAGCGTCACTTATAGCGACACTTAGGGGTCTAGGCGACACTCAGGAAGTGTCGCATAAAATGATAAGTTCCGAATTATTGGCGTCACTTGGGAAAGTAACGCATAAGGGGCGACACTTAAGCAAGTGTCGGGTACAAGTGTCGGTTAAGTTGTAAATCGATTTGAGGCGACACTTAATCAAGTGTCGAATAGGAGTGTCGGGTATTGAATTTGCGACACTTAGGCAAGTGTCGGGAAAAAGGGGTTTTATGCGGCACTTAGGAAAGTGACGTAAAATTAGGGCTTTTAGCGACACTTAGGGCGTCACTTAAGGAAGTGACGCTATACTGGATCTGGCTGTGCGTCACTCGCGTCTGACCAAACCCGAAAGTTGTCGAAAACGTGTTTAACGATCACCACTTGGCCTGATTCTTTTACCCAACCCTTATATTGGTTTATAGAGTTAGTAAAAATTATTACTTCGTGTTGAATGTCATTTTAGGTGTTGTTTTCACAAAATGACCAAAACCGACATTATTCCGACAATGTTCCGAAAATGAGTTTTAAACATATTTTTGGACATATCTAAGCTAGATTAACAACATACAACTAAAATAAATCGAAATCTAGAAGTTTTTGAAGTGTCGGGAATCTTACAAGTTAACGCGAGGAGAAACCGAGAAGATAGAAATGTAGATCGTGATGCCGTGGTTCTTTTTCTCCAAATGAGTGATGGGATTTGATGAGTTTTGGTGGTAGTTTTTGGTGGTTGAAGGTGGTGGTTTAGTGTGGTGGTGGTGTAAAGGAAAGAAAAGAGAGAGAGTAAAATTAGGGTGTGAATGTGTGTGTTTGAAACAAAGTGAGGTGAGGGAGGTGACTACCCTCACCTTGGGCCGGTTTCTTGGGGGCCCCACTAAGGTGGGTGTCTCCAATTTTTGATCTCCTGTATACGCGCTCCGTGTGGTGTTCGTTTTCCCGGTCGTTTAAACGTTTAATTAATATTACGCGCGTTTAAACATACGTTTTTAAATACGAATATTTATTCGATATTTTTGTTGAAGTATTTTATCAAATACTATATAATTGAGTTATAAATATAACTTAACTTTGTTTTGTTTGTTTGCGCGTTTAAATCTTTTAATCGCGTAATCATTGTTTGTACGATACGAATTGTGTACGAAATATTATCAAAATAATATTTTGGATATAATAGCGTTATTAAATAATGTTATATTATTTAATAAAATTGTTCACCAACGTCCGTATTACTTGAATCGAATTCCATTCGATTTAAATTGCGTACGATTTAATCAAATCGCATAATTGTATATATATTCAACAATATATATATTACTTGATACATTAATTAGTCTAACACAGAACTAATTACATGTATTATAAATGATTAGGCACTAATTGCTAGTCCTAATTTGACGGGTGTCACAATCGGGGTCAGAGTTCACTTAACCTATTATTAAAGGAGTTGTTGACGCCTTATGTGATTTTTTTTGAAAAGAATAAGAAGAAGAATAAAAAGCTGCTTTAGACCCTTACTTAGTCATTTCGAACCACCCATCTTGCCACCTAAAACATTTACTATTGGCCATAGCAGCATAATGTACCTTCTTCTTTTAAACACAATCGTAACCCTCCTGTATTCCACGGAAACTTTCGTCGCGTAGTTGTAAAACTCTGCCGTGACATAACCATTACTCGGATCAATTTATAAACACAATATTAAATGTGCAAAGAATATAGAATAAAAACCATTCTCCAAACGATAACCAACACCTATTTCTATTTACCAAATCGTAACCATAACCCGAACCTGACCACCTACATTCTTTATTGAAGTCCCCTACACAATCTCAATATCATACTTCAGATAAGGTCAACTTGATATCACTTAATCACAGATATAACATATAAACTAAAATGTGAACTTCGATTAAATAAGTGAAGTATCTCGAATTCTCAAATCTAAACCTCAAATCTCAGCAACTTACTCCAATAAAGTGTAAAATTGATCACAAATTTAGCATATATATACTTGGCAAAGCATGCAGTTCCACCTATAAATAAAAACACATCTCCTCCTAAAACAACTAATACTAAGCAAATAAAGTGGAACTTGTTTATACATAAGAACCAATTAACGATTAGTAATATTCATATATACAATTAAAAACCTTTGCAAATATGATGGTCAGCTTATAGTAAGCAAATAAATTGGAACTTGTTTATATATAAGAACCACTTAACGGATTAGTAATATTGAAATAAACAAATAAAAACCTTTTCAAATATGATGTTCATAAGCGGAGGACCGTTTACTTTCTATCCTAGACCTTCAGTTTGATGGCTGCAAACTAGTATTATTAAAATGATATTTAAGGAAATAATAAGAAAGGTAAGCTTAAAGAGTCAACATGCATGCTAAACACATTTGCTATTTTTGCCATCTAAGATGCTCACCGGATTGGGTGATTATGGTATAGCCTACGGATGTATATCAATTTGAAAAAGAAAGCACATATTGCTACATTAGTACTTTTACTATGCAAGAAACGTTTCTCTCAGTATCATGCCTTTTGGTTCTAACATATATTCTTAAATACGTAAGTGAGCTGTGTAATGAGTTTGCATTCCTCACCTTGATGTGATAGCTCCATTCTACTGACTTTGGCATACATATCACTCCAGTATCATCATTATGATCTCTATAATGACAAAATTGCCATTTTGACTAACCATAGTCAAACAACCTCAAGTTGCCATAACAATAGTATGCACAACTGCACAAGTGACCAAATTAGTCACCCATTTTTTCTTTGCATCTCAAACATAATACACTGCCTTTATTCTAAAAAAATACCAGTTTTTTCTACCAAAAAAAGAATACCATTTTTGCTACCATTTCATCGGATATGCCACATGTTGACATTCTAATTTGACCAGCAAATAAATTACACCATGTATACTTGCACCTTATTATAACAGGACATTTAAAACCAAGTAACCACACCTACACCATTTCCATCTTATTATAGCAGTCTTCATGATCACCTTATAAGCTTAAACATTGTTTTCAAACTCTTTCCACTTACCCCATAAAAAAAAAGATCACATAATTGATCAAAACCAAAAACCATGATAAAAATAAAATACTCCGATCATTTTCCAAAATAAATTAGGGACCAATCAACGATCCCATTTTTCAACATATACTTTAATGCCATCTGTTTTATGTTTATAAACATAATTAATTATATCATGTTGTTTGCCTGTTTTTTTTATCCTTGTAGCAGAATCCCACACTTGACTCCAATAGCCCATTCACCATCATGAATAGGTTGTTCAACGCCAGCTAATTGCAACTACATCCCACTTCTCAACATGAGCAACATCACATAAAATACATGAAAATGAAGTCCTCATGTCATCATTTATAGATATAAAAAATACCTAATTAAGAGAAAATATGATGACTATAAAGAATACAAACTATAATATCGATCTATTATGGGTGCTTACCTAAGCACTTCGAAGAACTGTCAGTCCTATCATACATTTCATCAAACACCTTCTAGGCACTCCCCAAGCCACCGATAACACTAAACATTTCTTTATGAATTCATAATCAAAACAGTGAAATTAAACATACTTATAAACATCAATCATTTATGTGTAAATTTGTATATCTTAATGCTTGTCCTTCTTCGTTAGTTTGCTTAACCGTCACTATAAAGTCCAACAAATACTTCCATCTTCCACTCACATGAAGCAACAATATGGATATCAAATTACTAATAATGAAGTGCATAGAAGATTAATAAAGTAAATGTGAGGGATGCATTATTCGGACTTACAAATCAATACCATTAGATTTTCAATCTTGGTATAAAACCCATAATTACACTAAAACGTAATTTAAAATTGATTATTGTCATTGTTTTCTCTTATACGTCCTTTAGTTTTGTGTATTACATTGCAATAAAAGTTTGTTTGACACTCGTAAGATTCACACAATACTTAGATTAGTCAATAAACGATTTCTAAGAGTCAAAGTCATTTAAGAGTTGTGGTTTGAGTCACCTTGTTTTTTGAATTTTTGAATAAACTCGTTAAAGTTGACTCGTGAATCGTAAAAGTTTATTAAGTATGCTAACTACATATATTATTTATTTTTATATCCCTATTCTCAATTTTCAATATCTCATGTTAAATTATTTTATAGTTATTTTTTTCATATACAGTGTTCATTAGCATTTCTCTATTTCGTTGGATGCGACTCCGGATGATGCACCGACAAAGTTTGTTTTGCAAAATTATGGGTTTTAAAGGGTGGATCAAAAGATGTAAGTGTATACGTCATCTATGCTCATATCATTCATGTCCTTGTTTTTGCTTCTAGATGTATGTCGTCACACATCTTTTTTTATATATAATACGGAGTATATAATAATAATATAAAATTCACCTTCGAACCGGAAGTCAAGGACAAAGACACAACTTGTTTAATACTCCCTCCGTCCCATAGTTATATCTATGTTTTCTTTTTTGGACGTTCCAAATTAACTATCAACTTTCAAAAGTAAAATGGTATAATATCCATACTTTATATGTATATCCGAAAAAGGTAGGTAAAAAGTAAGGGTAAAACTGTCATGGTACAGAAAAGTAATGGTGTAACCACACCCCCCAGCATAACAACTATATTCCACACCACGGCGGGACGCACGTATGTCCTGCCCACCGCTGGAGATCGGCGTCCCAAACCAACTATGGTTACATCGCAGCGTAACCTTACCGACAAAACATTCCCTGACACAACGTATCATGAACAGTGCCATGTCAGAAAAGTACAGGAAGGTCAACGTATCTTCCTTACGCCTCATTGGTTTGTCCACTGGTTAATACGGGTCCTCCAGCTGTCACACTTCCCCATTGGCTACGGAATAAAGCCAAACGGTGACAGCTTGCTTTCGGCCGATCACCTCGACACCCGAACACGACCGTTAGGCGAGAATCGCAGTGGGTCGGTCCAGGCCCGTTACACCCCGACGGCTATCTTCCATGAGTATATATATCACACTTAACGCCATCTTGATGGCATGTTCACTCACCACCAAAAACCCTAATCACTTCTACCACCTGAAATCTCCTCAAGATTGAAGGTTATTAACAGCAATTGGAGTGTAGAAAACGATTACGATCCACCCATCTCATTCACTACTGCACTCAAGCTATCCATGGCTTGATCAAGTACATTGTAATAATTATGTTTTTATTAACTGCATGTGTCTTGTCTATGAACGACAATTTTGGGACGGTGGAGTACTAATTTCATCCCAAAATAATTATCATCCGATAAAAAACACGCAGTTTAATAAAACATAATAATCACTATTTTATTTTTCTTACTTTCGGCAAAATGACAGTTTTACCCTTAACCAATTAATTACAGCTTTCTAAAAAGTTTATAATAATAATATCAAATAAGGGTAATATGGTTATCACAATCAAAATTCTATATCTATTTTTGGAAGTGAACAATTAATTTGGAACGGCAAAAAAGAAACATGAACAATAATTTTGGGACGGAAGTAATAATTTAATACATGAAAAAGAAGTTAATATATTCAGTAGACCAATTACCAATGCGCTTATAAAATACTCCCCCCGTCCCAGTTTTATTCTCCACTTTTGACTTTTGGAGTATTTCTTTGACAACTTTGACCTTTGATATTTTTGTTTGTATTATATAATATGTAATACAAAACATATGAATAGATTGGGTTTTGAATGTATTTTCATTGGTATAATTTGCATCAAGTATTATATAATACAAACAAAAATATTCAAGGTCAAAGTTGTCAATGAAAGACTCCAAAAGTCAAAAGTGAACAATAAAACTGGGACGGAAGGAGGAGAAACTATCTTTACACATTTATAGAGGGTTTGACCCATTTCTTTAATACCTTAGATGTTTAAAGAACGGGAATGACATGAATGCCTCTATATTGAGCAAAATAGACTAAACTACCCTAAGCAAATTTTAGAAACGAAAATAAACAAGTGTACGTTTGGAAATAACCCAAACCCATAAATAAAATGAATTGCGGATAACGAAAATGAGAATATACATATACGTTAAATTTAAAAACTATAAAGTTCAAGATTAAATATATTAAGTACCCTGCTCTTTGCGTGGCATGTGCTAGCTTGATTAAATAATTAGACTGTTACACCATAAATTCTACATCATCCCATCCCGCACACTTCTTTTACTTTCCCAACAACAAGAACAACAAACAGAACAAATGGCAAAACAAGAAGAATTGATTCTGCTTGATTTCTGGCCAAGTATGTTTGGTATGAGGGTAAGAATAGCTCTTGCTGAAAAGGGCATTCCATATGAATACAGTGAACAAAGTTTAAGAAACAAAAGCCAGCTTCTTCTAGACTCCAACCCGGTTCACAAAAAGATCCCGGTTCTCATCCATAACGGCAAACCCATCTGTGAATCCAGCATCATTGTTCAGTATATTGATGAAGTTTGGAATGATAAAGCTCCTTTGTTTCCTTCAAATCCCTACGATAAAGCTGTTGCTAAGTTTTGGACTGACTTTATTGATAAAAAGGTAACTTTGACTTTTCTTGACTTTTTCAGTTTATTATCGAAATCTTATCTTATTTAAGAGGATGTAAGTTTGCGGTTTAGATTTAGGTTGTTGTTATTCTGGCTCTAGTGATTGCAAAGCTTGCATTTTGGTTGTGATAACACAGCATTTGAAAGTGTGTTGACTAGTAATTTTCAACTTTTGTTCTACAAGACTTTATAGTGATTGTAGGGTATTATACCTTATTATATCAAATTACAAACAAATCTCATGATTAATTGATATGATATCATGATAAAATCAACAAGTTTTCATGATATTTTCACTTTAGTTATATCTCATGACATCTAGAACCCACTAATAATCCACGATACATTATATTTTCATACAAAGGGTTTAATTTGTTGACCATTTTTTTTTTCCAACTTCAAATAATCCCATGATCTTATAAGCAAATATAAATAAATTATAATCTATTATATTTATATACTTTTATACGGAATTCTAATTGACAAACTATGATCTTTGATCATTAAAAGAGATTCTTCTGTAGAAAAATAATGAAAAAATTAATACTATATATTTGACCTTACAATTAAGTTGCTTATTGTATCTACATATCAACTCGCACCAAGTTTTCAAAAGAAAGAACATTCCATAGTTCAATTTGATTTTATAAAGTTTTTAGTTGTATGTTATATATGTTCATAATACAAAACAAAATAAAAGTAATTGTTGCCAAAAATATGTTGATCCAATAACAATAACTATAATTTCATTTAGACATTTCGACTCATCGTCAAAAGTCTAAATCCCTTGCCTAGCGAGGGGTATTCAAATCCTCATTCAAGATATTTCATATAGAGCGGTAGAGGGTAGAGATGAGCAAAGACCAGATAAAACTGGTTTTCAGTCCAGTTCAAAAAAGTCCAGTTTTTTAACATAAAATTAAAAACTAGTCTTTTCTAGGACTGGTCCAGTTTCAGTCCAGTCCAGTTTTTTTTAGAATTTCAGTCCAGTCCCAGTCTAGTTTCAGTCATTTCCAGTCTTTTTTTCATGGTCGATAATTTTGTTAATAGTTACAATAAAATTTTAAAACCAATAGAAAAAATCAATAAATGTGAAGTATGATTAAATTAAAATGTATATAATTGAAATTGTTGATGTGAAAATAAATAAAAGTTTATAAATAAAGAAATAAAAATGTATCAAATACAATTTGACCTAAATTTAAATTTTATAAGGAAAGAAAAAAGTTAATAAACAATAAATAAACATAAATAGCTTATAATACATTTCAGTCTTTTTGCCAATTTTAAACCAGTTTCAGTCTTTAACCAGTTTTAACTGATTTCAGTCCAGTTTTTAACCAGTCTTCTGACTGAAAAGTATGACTGAATTATGACTGTCAGGCAGTCCTAGGACCAGTCCAGTCTTTTTCCCAGTCCAGTTTTTCTAGGACCGGTTCCAGTCCGGTTCAGGACCAGTTTCAGTCTTAGACTGTTTTGCTCATCTCTAGTAGAGGGTATGATTTGTCTTCTGTTTTGGTTGACAAGTTAGAAACTGCAGGATGGTAAAGAATTAGGAAAAATGATAGAACTAAGTTAGACTAAAAAATATGAGACTAATATGTGTCAAATTGGACTAATAAGATCCAGAAAGAGAATAACTAATGGATATAGTAAAGCTACTTTTAGGTATATCTAATCGTATACAACATTACTCATGAATGAGACATGGATCATGTCTTGAGTGAATCCTTATTTCTTTTCCAATTTTTGTTTACCTAAACAATTTTTATATTCCCATCATTTATGTAGAAATTATGGATTTACTTTTTAATTTGGGAATCATATTTCAAGTATTAGTGTTTGGAATGACTTATTTGCTAATCTTATTTGATTATTTAGTAGGGGATTTCAAAGGTGCAAAATAAGCTTCAAAATTTTAACTTATATTTGCTTATAAGCAATAAGCCCTCAAATAAATCCCCAAAACACCCCCAGATCAACTTGAAGTCACTTTGCAACTGAAAAGGATGTCCCTTATTGGATTCTAATTATGAATTTATTTATACCCTTGTCATTGATGAAAATGTTATAGGTGCTTATGTAACCTTTTATCTAACTTAATGGTATGGAAATGTAGCTATCCCAAATTGGGAGGAACTTGTACACAACAAAAGGGGAAGAACTTGAAGCATCTAGGCAAGAGTACATAGATTGCATTAAATTGCTTGAAGGGGAGCTTGGAGACAAAGCTTACTTTGGAGGTGAAAATTTCGGGTTCCTTGACATATCTTTGATACCATTTTATGCATGGTTTAAAGTCTCTGAGACCTATGGGAAAATCAACTTTGAACAAGAGTTCCCGAAATTGATGAATTGGGCTAGAAGGTGCATTCAGAACAAGGAGAGCGTGTCTAATACTCTCCCTGATGGGCTAAAGATCTTAGAATTTGCTCAAATTAGGAGGAAGAGGTTAGGATTCGATGAATAGAAACTACGCCATATGGACAGAAAATACTTAGACGTGTGTTTCTGGAAATATGGGTTGTGGCACTTGTACTCGTATTTGTTCTACTTTTAGATGTAATTGTTGCTATGTTTACATTCTCAATTTGCATATTACTCGACATTAATGGTTTGATTCCATGTACTGTTTTGTGAGATTCAAATCAATTGAACAGAAGGTGATTACGAGAAGAAGCAGTTCCTGTAGGAGAAATCTTATGGGACTGTCTTCACCGGTTTCTTTCTTCAACTTGAAATTATTGTATGCGACAACACCCGCAATGGTTGCACCAACTGTATATCACAGATGAGCATTCATTTTATTTCAACCACTCTATAGTAACCACTTAGAGTTGGCATGATGGACACTTGGACAGGTCTGATAATAGGGTTTAAAGGGGCTTGGGTTTTGACAACTCGTTATTTAATACAAGTCGAAATATCAAATAAAATTATTGACATATTTTATATATATATATATATATATATATATTGGAATGATCTAGAGGGAAGTGCATTTTTTGGGGGAAGGGGGGAAGCGTTCCAGAGCGCTAGTATTCATCAGGAAGCATATTGCTTTCACCCATACAAATCTCGAAAAAAGCAAACTGCAATTTAGTAAATGTTAATCAGAATCGATGCTATGAATGTTAAGCTTCCTTGATAAATTCTTTCTACAAGTTATAACAGCGATTTATGAATATTAGATCCAAATCCGTTAATATGCATCGCGATGAATATTAGTTAATATGCATTGTGATGAATATTAACAATAAAAATATTTATCAAATAATGTGAAATTTTAATATGCATCGTGATGCATATTAGTTAATATTCATCACAATGAATATTAACAATTTATTAAATAAATATTCATCAACTAATATTATGACTTAAAAATGAAATTCATTTGGTAAAATATTCTTTATAGCATCTATTTTGATTACTATTTACCTGTAAAAATAATTTTTTGTTTACGTTTTGATTGATAATTATAATATGCTTCTTGATGAATACTAACGCTCTGGAACGCTTCCCTCTCCCCCCAAATAAAAAACACTTCCCTCTTGATCACTACCCTCTCTCTCTATATATATATATATATATATATATATATATATATATATCCAAAATAGTAATTTTTGAACACCTGATTTAACAACTATTTTGGAGGATAAAAAAATTGTTATTAAATCAGGTGTTCAAAAAATTGCTATTTTGGAGGATAAAAAAATTCCCTCAAATTCTCAAAAATCATTAATAACTACAACATGGTGATATCCACACACTACCACCGTGTACACCCCCAATCAACATCGATCACCACCTATGCAAACACACAACTGTGAATATGAGCAAACATAACCTAACATTAGTGGCAAAACAACAAGTGATTCTACTTGATTACTGGACAAGTATATATGGTATGAGGGTTAAGATAGCTCTTGCTGAAAAGGGTATCCCATATGACTACACATAACAAGATTTAAGAAACAAAAGCTAGCTTCTTTTGGACTCCAACCCGGTTCATAAGCAAATTCCAGTTCTCATCCACAATGGCAGACCCATCTGCAAGTCTAATATTAATACATTATCATTGAATATATCGATGAGGTTTGAAATGATAAAGCTCCATTGTTTCCTTCTGATTCTTATGATAAAGCTCGTGCGAGATTTTGGCCTAACTTTATTGACAAGAAGGTACTTTCTAGTTTTCTGATTTGTTATTGAATGAATACCATATTATCTGGTTTGTATTGGATAATTATAATTTGATTAAAATATGATCAATTTATTATTCAAACTTAGACTAACTTTGTGTATGAAAATGCAGCTATACCAGATTGGGAGGAGTTTGTGCACTCTAAAAGGGGAAGAACATGAAGCTTCTCGGAAAGAGTTCATGGATTGCCTTAAATTGTTCGAAGAAGAGCTTGGAGACAAACCTTACTTTGGAGGTGAAAGTTTCGGGTACCCTGACCTATCTTTGATCCCATTTTATTCATGGTTTCAAGCCTATGAAACCTTTGGGAAATTCAACTTTGATTACGAGCGCCCGAAATTAATTGCTTGGGCTAAAAGATGCATTCCGAACAAAGAGAGTGTATCTAACACTCTTCCTGACTTACAAAAAGTCATTGACTTTGTTCAATACTTGAGGGAGAAATTTGGAATCGAAGAGTAGAACTTGCAGCATATTGATAGAAAATAATTACATATGTTTTCCTGTAAATAAAGATGGTTGTACTCAATCGTAATTGCTTTATTAACATGTATTTCTTGCTATGCTTACATTTACATTTCTTTGAGGTTTAAATCTGTTAACTTTCTGTAATGTTGGGGAAGAAGTGGCTTTAGTAGTAGAAAGGTTGGAACTTTTATTACTTTCTTCACATGCTTCCTTTTTTAACTTGTAGTTATTGTATGTAGCAACACCCGCAATGGCTGCAGAATAGTGCCCAAATGTTAGTATTTATTTTTTTCCAACCACTTTATAGTATGCAAAACGAGTCAGATTGGTTGGGTAACATACTAACATGTCAAAACGGGTAGAGTTAAGTTGATATGTAGTATGATTCTTCTTTCTTTAAACCTTTTATGATATACAAGTGATGCATTGAATATGATCAAGGAAATGATATAATACAATAATCATTAAGATACTTTTTTTATAAGATTTGGGAGATGGTATGCATTAAAAATAGACTTTAATTAAGTGACTTTATGTTGGATCAGGCCCTTGCTAATGTGTTTTATGTGTTTGTGTTTTGGAAATGAAAGAACAGAAGAAAAAAAACACTGCACTGCATTCAATAAACTAATGGGGCTATAAATAGCCTTTTCAGATTCAAACGTGAACCATCAAATAATACTTATTCTACTTAAAAACCTGGTCAATATGGAGACCCACTCATGCACTATACCAACCTATACCCTCCATGCAATTCGGACTAAGCTAGACTAATTCATTCCATGATCTTTTACTATTAATTTAATTCAAGGGTAATCATAACGACAGCCCTTAGGGCTGTCAATAAGGATTTAAAACACGCATTGATACTTGTATTTATAACATAATAAATTCTCTGACCCCCTGATATCAATTAAAGTACAACCACTTTACGCACTTTACTGACAGTCCTTAAGGCTGTCATTAACAATACCTTTAATTCAAATACTAAAATACTAACTAACAAAAAACCTACCCGTAAACCGACCCATCAAGATTACTCAACACTTTCAACTCATTTGATCTTGTCCCCTTTCAACAATTCTTCTTTTATTTGAGCCATTTATATGTAAACTGGTCGAGAATATTGCCTCTATACCAAAGATTACATATTGCATAGCCAAAGAGATTGACCGTAAAGAGCTTTATGTCGGCTAATCTTTAACAACCCCAGCCACATGAATGGTTAATGCATTCGTATGTTGTATCATGAGAAAAACCGAGAAATTGAGAGCAAAAGTAAATAGAGAATTGAGAGTTAGCAAAATAGATTGAAAGCTCCACGACTCTATCTTCGGCATCTCAAGAGAGATCCATGGACAAATAAGCAAACATTGCTGCACTCCGAACCAAAAATTTGCTCACATAGGCAGAAATGAAATTATTTGAACGTGGACATGGAATGATGGAAAAAATAATATTAAACAAGAACAAATCTGCTAGATTTAGATGTTAAAGATGAAGATATATGCCTGCAAAGGCTAGTAATACATTATTGATATTCTGGTACTCGAATTAAGGAGCTATGTATATTTGGACGTAAAAGTTATGCTCGTTAGTCAATTATTTTATCTGGCGAGGACAATAAAAGTACCTAAAACGTGTAGAATCTATACGTTAGAATTATATATATATATATATATATATATATATATATATATATATATATATATATATATATGTGGTAGAGTTCTAATGAGAACACCTTAAAAATAAGAACGGCTAAGAACACCATAAAAATACACAACGAGCAAATAAATTTATTAGATTCACACTCATACATCTCAAATATGTGTAGAACAATATACGCGAACTTTCGAAAATGCACAAAAGTCGAAAAAACGATTGGTGCACAATTATAGAGATAATCGTGCATCAATCATTTTTTCGATTTTTGTGCATTTTTGTAAGTGTACATTTAAATTATATTATATATTTGAGATGTCGAATGTTAATCTAACTATTTTATCAAGGATAATTGTGCATTTGAATCGTTCTTAGCCGTTCTTATTTTGAAGGTGTTCTCATTTGATCAAAACTTTTATATGTATGTATGTATATATATATATATACACACAAACTAGTTATTAGACCCGTGTATACACACGGGTGACATTGTCAATAATTTAAACTATAAGTGGCAAAATGAATGGGTCAGGTCGGGTCATGGGTCCAGATGGGTTTGGGTTTAAACGAGTCCGGGTCTAGATGGGTCATATAGGGTATGGGTCTATACAGGTCCAGGTCAAATGGGTCTCGAGTCGGGTCGACCCATCGGGTTTAAACCAAACTTTTTTTAATTTGAGTGAAAAATGAAAAAAAAAAATGAAATTAGAGATTAATTTGAAATAATTGCACTTACTACCCCTAATACTTTTTGGTAAATTTTACCATTTATAAAATAAACCTAAAATTTTCAAAAAATATTTTCGGATATATATAACATACTATATATTTTAGGATAATAGTTTTCCATCCATTACAGTAAGATCACTCCTATCACTGAACATCAACTGAACACTTCAGTTTGTGCCACATCAGTAGAATACAAAACTGAACAACTATTGAACATTTCAATGCCATCAGTGAACACTTCAGTTTTTTTCTGGACCCCACACATTATTTATTTTTATTTAAACTACTAAATTAAATAAAACACTTATTTATTTAAAACTAAAAACATTACATTAACTAAAAATTAAACATTACATTAACACAAATTAAAACATAACAATAATTTAAAAAGTACATTTATTGAAAACTACCAAATTAAACTAGTCGTCTACTCCTCGTCTTCATCTTCGTTCTCACATTTCTCCTTGTCTTTATCCGAATCAATGTTTTGGACCGACCCGATGCTTGACCGAAAACCTTTTGGTAATCCTCCTCGTAGTTATTAACCACGGTTTGTCTCATGTTTTGGAGAATTTTTTTCTCCTTTTTGGGAATACCGTCGGGTATTTTTTGAAAAAGGAGTTTCCAAGTTTTGAGAATTGTCTTTTTTCGAAATTTTTATCGATCGTACTCATTGTTTTTTATTGCATTTTGGCCGCTCGGATATTAGCCAACGTACTCTCTCCTTCAAACTTCTTGATGAAGTAGCCGCATCACTTGAACCCGAACTTTTTTAGCTTTTCTTTTAACTTGCACGACCGGACGGATGACGGATGTGGTCGTTTTGAAGCAACATTTCCATGTTCATGTCAAGAGGTTCGATTGAAGGGGTGTCATCATCAAGATTGACAGGGGCATAATCAGGTTGGTGTGTACTCCGGTTGCCCATGATGCCAAGTTTCGAATAGAACTTTGGAACGGTTATTAGAATGTTCCAACATTTTTCGTAAATGAATTTGTACCCCATTTAGGACTTAAACATTGCATGACATGCGTCCATAATGTTTTTTTCATTTGCACCACTTGGCGCCGGATCGGTGAAATTTTTGTGGATTGCAATGAAGACTTTACAATCTATGCGGATTTTATTCCACTTTCCTTGTAGTTGAGACAACGTACGTGATGAAGTTGCCACACTATTATAATCGGCAAGAACTCTTGTCCAAAAAGTATCGAAGGGTTGTGAATAACCTTCCTTACTTTTTTCCAAAACATGCACCCATCGTTCAGACAACATAACCGCCTCGTTGTCCGACCACTTAACTTGTATCCTTTTTCCTTTTTTTCCTTTTGCGGGTTCGGGTTGAACTTCGGGTTCGGGTTGGGTACGTTTCGGGTAAAGCAACGTTTTCAAATTGTGGATAGTTAATTGGGGTTGGTGGAAATGGTGCATTTTGTTGTTGATAAATTGATTGATATGAGTAATAAGAAGGTTGATAATGTTGGTAATTTTGGCATGGTGGTGGTGGTTGTCGGTATGGTGGTGGTAGTTTTGGTGTGCGTATGGTGCAAACCCGGTTGGTTGACTACGTGAGGAGTTTGAAGATTGAGCCGAAGACGAGCCCGTTGGTGAAAAAGGTGGTGGAGGTATTGGATTGTTCATTGAATTTGCCCACATATCATTTTCGGTTGATGTTGGTGGTTGCATATTTCTCCTTTGATTTCTTGACATTTTTGTGGGTTAGTTGTAGTGAAGAAGTGTAGAGAATTTGATTGAAAGAAAGTTGGTAGAAAGAAAGTGTTGATTGTAGTGTGAAATTGGTTGAATGAAAGGGTTGTATATATAGAGTAAAAAGGTATTTTGAAAAAAAAAATATTAAAACAATTTAAAAAAATCAAACCGTTAGGCTCTCCAACTGATATTTTTTTTAAAATTTTTTTTTTACAATTTTTCGTATTTTCATAAAAAAATTAAAAAAATTTTAAAAAAATATAACCGTTGGAAACAAACGGTTATATTTTTAAAATAATATTTTTTTTATTTTCGTTTTTATAAAAATAAAAAATTAAATAATGCTTGTCCCCCCCCTCTTCGGTTCCCATCGCTTTTCCGACTCCACAACCGACGGCTGATGGCACCGTTGGTTCACAAACCGACGCCGAACCGAAGCATGGATGGCGCCGGTCTAATTCAGTCTCTTTTCATATATATTTTTAATTTTTAAAACCCTAAATGGAGCCCAAAAAAAAAAGTGGCCGCTCTTCACTTCAATTTCGTAATCCAAAATTTTTACCACCATGACACCATCCTCGACTTTACATTATTTTATAAATATTCCGGTCACAATCATCAATGGACCTCCACCTTCCTTAGCAGCAACCTCATGTTGCATTAGAGCACGGGGTGTGGTAACACTGTTTTTACACTGTTCATGACAGTGTTCTCGAAAATATTGTTAGTTAGGATTCTGTGGTGTGGTGACAGTGTCCTGGAGTTTTTTGTTATTTATTTTTATTATTTTTTAATGTAAATTGTAGATGGGATATATATATATATATATATATATATATATATATATATATATATATATATATATATATATATATATATATATCAGCTGTTTAATTTAAACAATTAACAATAAATTATTATATAAACGATAACGTGACAAGTCGCAAAAAAAAAAATTACATAATACTAAACACATATTAAATCAAACTTTTTAATCTATTTTCATCTAATATTATTATATTAAGCCCCATGATACCATTAAAATAAAAAGCCCAACCCAAACATAAACCCATTTATAATATAAAAGGAAAAAGAAAAAAAAAACCCTTTGACTTCCACTTCTTCTTCTTCGTTCTTTCTTGCCGACATCATCTGCATCCCATCTTCTTCATCTTTTTTTTTCCATTGCTTTCTATCCAATACAAACACAATAAACAAAATAACAAAAACAAAAAATAGGTAAAACGTTGCTTGGATCGGCGTGTGAAATTGGACGGTGGGAGCAAAACACCGCCGGAAACGCTGTTACGAAACACGGCGGAACGTCGTCCGACGGCGTTTTCGGTCAAGAACGGTGAAAAAAACGAGCCAACGCCCAGTGCTGTTAATTGATCGAAATAATCTCATATATCAATTGATTTATATTTAATCCAATACTTTGATTCAATCACTTTTTTAGCTTATTTTTAAGCTTTTGTTTGGGAGAAAAGCTCTCACTTGTGTTTTGGTCAAAAATTATTAAAAGCAATTAAGTGATCAAAATTAGTTTGTGAGGTCAGGTGTATAAATTACTCTCAAGATAATTACGTAGAAACACGATTATCTCTATTAGTAAGTAAATATTTTGTGTTAAAAAGACTAATTGAATCCGTGGATCCTTGTTGAACAGATGATTTAATATCAAAACTCAAGAGCATATTAAGGATAATTGCAATTTAACAATGAAAACGTAAGTAAAATGTGATCGTAGTAAAGTAAACGACAAATAAGCAAAATCGACACGATGATGTACGAGGAAAGCCCTTGATCAAGGTTGATCGCCGGCACAAAACCTCAGGAAGGATCAAACGATTGTAAATCTTATTAAAATAAAGGTAATGAATTACAAAGTAAGAGCACAAGGATGATCGGCTAAGTGAATGTGTGTGAACTAAGCTAAGTGTTGATGAAATTATCGTAAAATGAAGTAATAGCAGAGTGTTTATGTGATTTGCAGGTGTGAGTAGTGAATATTCGTTAACCTAATCGATCACCCAAGCCTCGTTTATATACTAAGAGCGGTTAACAATAATTCTGAAATATCAGGGATCCTCCGAGGAATGATGAAGACCACCAACGTCTCTTTTGACTCTATTCCACACGTGCATAAGACTTCGTCTTCATAGAATCATATCAAAGCCTCGCCACATAATCCGGAGCATATCTCATTAACGCGTCCTTCTCATGACCTGGTCAATACTCAAAGAGAATAAACACGTTAATCAGCTCGTGATCCTGAACTAATACGGGTACAGGATCCTGAGCTATGTGTACCCCAGAATAAACTTAGTATCCTCACTTAAGGATCCTCCACGTTTAGTATCCTGCACGAATATGTCAGATAAATATATCCTGACTAGGATCCTGCAATACAAATAACAAGAATATATCCAGGATCCTTAATTATATTAGTGATCCTTAAAACAGACTTACAGGCTATCATTATCCTCATATACAAATACAAAATACAAATTACTTTCATACCTAGGACATGTGCATACGATGCTAGTTAGGATCCTGCAAAGGTTAGTAAAAATCTACCCACAACAATTGCCCCCGAAGTTGTAACGTTCTTAAGGATCCTAAAACGTTATAACTTCTCAAGATAACCGCTTAACTAGTGTTAGGTAGACTTATCGGTAACTGCTCTCAAATACTTATACCCATTTTGATTCTCAACTCTTCTCATTCATCTTCTCATCGTCACCAGCCATCGTTAATCTGCAGGTACGGCTTTTCTTTTCCTTTCTCTCTCAAGTTCGTATTTCAACATTCCGTCCACCATGTCTCTGATTCCCTTAGAAAACGAAAATAATCGTCCAGAGTATGATACTCAGGGTTTGGTTTTGAGCCCCGAACCTTGTTCTTATAACGATTCCGACATCGAACAAATAAAAAGCAGAGGCTCATTTCCCCCAAATACCATTTTCAAGGCTTTCGACCCTTTATGCCCACCGGACCTTTCTTCTGACAGGTGGATTTGTCTCCCTGAATACCCTTTTACAATTGGTCGTAAATTCCCGTTTCCCCCTTTTATCACTGAGTTTTTCTCCACTACCAAGCTTTGTTTTGTTCAAGCCATGCCTATGGTTTGGCGTACCCTCTCTGTGATTCAGACCATAATTGACTCTCACACCATAGATTTAGGATCTCCTGAGCTAGCCCAAACCTACCATCTCAGAACCCACGGTTCGCACTATTTTCTGTTCAAAGCTAAACCCCACCGTACTCATCTGGTATTGCGAACCAAACAAAACGACTTAAATTGGAAGAGCAGATTCTTCTTTACCGATCGTAACTCTTTATCTAACATCAGTGAAATTCCTACTACCTGGTTGCTTAAGGGTAGGAGCCAATTTTTATCTTTAGGGTTCATAATATGAAAATTTAATTCTGACCTGATTTCATATGTTTCAGCTGATTTCGCGGCATTAGCACCTCCCAACCTGGATACCGAAAACAACCTAAGATCATTCTTAGAGGTTTTCGAGGAAGAAAGATCCTTCAAGCTTCCTGAACAGATTAATAGTTCAGGATCCCAAGATATCTATATGTCTGGTAAGCTCACTTAAACTCAATATCCTCTGTTCTTATTGTTCAACCCTAACTTCTTTTCTTTTTGTGAAAATCCAGGCTCTTTCATCAACCTAGACGATTTTGACAAGGATTCTTCAGAGGACCAGGTGGAGAAATCAACTCCAGCAGCAGCAAAATCCAGAATGCCTAATCTCCGTTCCAAATCTTCAAAGAAAAAGAAAGCAGACGATATCCTTGATCCTGCCATTCTTGACTCTGAAATTACCAAGGTAACAAAAACCCTTACACAAGTTACTTTTAATCAAATAACTTCTACTTATACATTGATCATGTGTAGACCATTGAGTATCTCTCAAAGTGCTGCAAAGAAAAAGTCAGTGCATTCAACTACTTGTGCAAGCTAGCCACAGTTGCAAAAAAGGCACATGACAAAGATGCTGCTGAGCTTGCTAAGTTAAGGAAGGAGAACAAGGATATGTAGGATTATATTCTGAAGATAACTGCCGAAACTGTCGCCAAGACTGAGGAGATTACGCAGGAGTTGACGGAAAAGATCAAGAGGGATGCTGCTGTCGCTATCTTTGAGGCTCGAATGAAAATGGTTGCTGAGGCCTCCAATAAAGGTCTCGATACTTCATTCTGGCCCATGGATACCTGGGCTAGCAAGCTTGCTAGAGCCAAAGGTGAAGCCCCAGAAGTAGCAGCAACACCCATGGTCCCGAAAGCCAGAGGAACATCCCCCGCTGATCCAGTAGACGGAAACATGGATACCTTGGCTTCAGTTTCAGAGGTTCTCCTAGGGGTATCTGGAGTGGAAGACACCAGCACATTGGGCAAGGAATGCAAATGAATAGCCTGAGCCCAATTTTTAATTTTATGCCTAGCTTTTAAGGGTTGTGATGTAATCAAACAATTTCATTTGGGGTGAGGTTGACCTGGCATGGTCAACCATGGTGGTTTTAAATGTGGTTTATGTTGGCCACAAAACAATTAATTTTTTCCAGCACTTTTCTTTTGAACTTTAATCATAGGATCGTAGAATCCTTAGATATTTTGCTATAAATAATATTATGATATTATCTATGTCTTGCGTCTTCAGGATACTGAGGAGATTCCCTCAGTATGTATATTTGCTTGATATCTGCTTAGAAATAGGACCCTGAGGAGATTCCCTCAGGATGCATCCAGGATAATGAGAGGATTCTCTCAATATCCATTCAACATCATATGCTTCAAGGGTCCTCAACTGGATCTGAAATAATCTTGACTTTTGGGATCTTTAGATTCAAGGATCCTTAACCGGGTTTCATACAGACTTGAGTTTAGGATCCTAAGATTTCAGGATCCTAAAACATTTTGCAAATAACGATAACTCCAATGAGTATTTCCTGTAACATGAAAATGTTTATATTTTGTCAAACAATTGTGAAAACAATTTATTTTTAAAAAAATGTCGTAATCTTAAAAAAGATTTTGTGATCCTCAGATCAAAACAGTTTTGAAATCATAGAAACATTAGAGCTAATAAAGTTATTTATTAGACTTAACCAATGAAATTTTTTGATAATGTGAAAACATTATAACCATTAGATAGTTTCAAGAAAACTATAACTGTGACATGTAAATGCCAAATCGTTGGGTAATGTGAAAACATTACAAACCGTTTGATACTTGGGCTACGCCATTTGAGACATGAAAATGCCTAACCAATTGGTAATGTGAAAACATTACAAACCTTAGAGTGACATGAAAATGACACAAACCTTAGATCGATACGTATAGTGCACATCAGTATCAACATTCGTTAGTGCTTGATCTATAGGCCAATGGAAATGAAGTTGTCTGGTACCAGAGGCATAACTGATTCCCTAACCGTGGCACTATAATCAAACATCGTGCACCCCTGGCGAGGTGTCAAAACCCTTTTCGTAGAGAGGTGTTTATCCGTACGGAAACCTCTAAACCTTAGAGGATCGCTGGGATCCTTAACGGAGGAGAGGTGGCCAACCTCTAATCTTTATTCCATGATCCTTAAATACATGAACTACAGCAAATACAAAATCTTGGGTAAAGGTGGGTGTTAGTTTGCCTAACACCCCTCCGATGCTTAAGTCAGTACGGTATTCAATGAGAACAATAATAATAATAATGTAAAACTTTCATGCATATATTAATATATAATTAGAGTACACACATACATATATATATCAAAGAATAAAATCAATGAAAAGTTAAGGATCATAGGAGTACCTTATACGTTGAACAAAAATATTCAACTTACACATGATAGAGTTTCAAATGAATGGCATTCCAGGATCTTGGAAGTAGTTCTCCATCCATATTGGCCAACCAGTATGCCCCCTTTCCAGCATCCGAATCTATCAAGTATGGACCTTCCCACTTTGGTGCTAGCTTTCCTTCTGTAGGATTCTTAGTATTTTGAAATACTTTCCTTAATACCAAATCTCCTACTCGAAACCTTCTTATCCTGACATTTTTGTTGTTGGATCTTGAAATCCTTTGTTCGTATGCTGCAATCCTGAATTTAGCGCGATCCCTTAACTCATCCACAGTATCGAGATCCTGAACCAACACTTCCTTATTTGCTTCCAAAGTCTGCGTCCGGGATCTTGCCGTTGGGATCACCATTTCCGTTGGGATCATAGCTTCGGATCCAAACACCAAAGCAAAAGGAGTTTGCTTAGTTGCCTCCTTTTCAGTGGTCCTATCAGCCCATAAAACAAAAGGCAATTCTTCAGCCCATCTCCCTTTCTTAGCATCCAACCTCTTCTTAAGGTTGTTGATTATGATCTTGTTGCTAGATTCTGCTTGTCCATTGGCTTGAGGATGGACTGGAGTTATAGTTATCATCTTGATTCCCCAACTTTCACAAAACTTAGTCGTTCTTCTTCCAATAAATTGAGATCCGTTGTCACATACTATTTCTGCTGGGATCCCAAACCTTGTGAGGATATTTCTCTTGATGAATGAGATGACATCCTTTTCCTTCACTTGAACAAATGCTCCAGCCTCAATCCACTTTGAAAAATAATCCGTCATTGCAAGCATAAACACTTTTCCTCCTGGAGCAACAGGTAGTTTTCCAACAATATCCATTCCCCATTTCATAAACGGCCATGGTGAGATAATCGGATGCATCGGTTCTGCTGGTTGATGATGGATGTTTCCGTGTCTTTTACAAGCATCACATTTGCGAGCAAAATCCATGGAATCCTTCTTCATAGTAGGCCAGAAGTATCCTGTCCTCAAAGCTTTTGAAAATAAAGCTCTGCCCCCAGAATGATTCCCACAATCACCTTCATGTATATCCTTAAGAACTCCTTTTGCTTCAGGATCCTCAAGGCATCGCAATAATGGTCCTGCAAGTGATTTTTTATACAAGATACCATTTTCAATAGTAAAACGGGATACCTTTAACCTGAAAGCTTTGGGATTGTTTTCATCCTTAGGGATCACATCGTGTTGTAAGTATTCCATGATCGGTTGCATCCATGATCCTGACTTGCCCCCAGAACCTGATGCATTCGGGTTATCTCCTGGTTGAGGATCCTCAACCTCACAGACTTGTTCCTCGTTGTGATCCTTATCAACGATTGCAGGCGCTGCAATGTGTATAATCGGTATTTTGACATCCGGTGGGATCCTTAAACTTGACCCCAGATTTGCCAAAGCATCCGCTTCAGTATTATCCTCACGTGGTACCTGATGAATGTCAAAGATCTCGAAGCTACCTACAAGATCCTTAACAATCTCCAAATATGCAGCTAATCTATCTACTTTTACAGTATAAGACCCATTATAATGATTAACAATTAACAATGAATCAACATACACATTCAAGTATCTTATTCCAATATCCTTAGCTAATTGTAATCCCGCAATTAATGCTTCATATTCTGCCTCATTATTTGTAGCTTGAAACTCACATCTTATGGCTTGAGGCATGATATCACCTTGAGGTGACTTTAATACGATTCCTAAACCGGTTCCTTTTACATTATAAGCACCATCAGTATATAATGTCCATTTTTCACTTATTTGATTTAATTCTTGTACCTCTAAATCTACTTCATTTTGAAGATCACTAGTAAAGTCTGCTATAAAATCTGTTAAAGCTTGAGATTTAATTGCGTTCCTAGGTTCATAGATCAGATTGTAAGCGCTTAATTTTACGGACCATTTAGCTAAACGTCCCGACATTTCTGGTTTTCTCAAAACGTTTTTTATAGGATAATTAGTTTTTACATGTATAGGGTGTGTCTCGAAATAATGCCTAAGTTTAGTTGATGCTGATATCGCGTAAAAAGTCACGTTTTTACTACCGATATCTATCTCATTCTGGAACGATTCTTGGCATTTTGAACTCAAATATGGTTCAAATCAATGACATTATGCCAAGGTGGTCAAAACAAGGTTGCACGATAAAAATCAAGCAAAACGGACGTAAAACGAAGATTTCACACACGTTTGAAGATTCAAGGCATAAAAACGAGATTTCAAGACTAAAGTTCCCTCCATCAACATCCATTATTTCCAAGATGTTCGTTTTCAAAATTCGAATCCAACAGAAGAAGAATCAACCAAAACTGGTAAAAATTGAAGATTTCGCGCCCGCCGGAAGATCCAAATGATCCGTACGCAATATCTGGAGATAGGGACCTCATCTTGGGGCCTATCTTATGTCAAAATCTTCGTTTTTGAAATACGAATCCAACAAAAAAAGAATCAACTCAAACGGACGTATAACAAAGAAGATACGCGCGAATTTATAAACGAAGCAAAAGACGACGAACGGGGATGGTACAAGGCCCCCACCGCCGGCCACAGTGCCCCCGGCGCCGGCCACCCTGTACCGGCCTCGGTTTCCTTTTTTGGCAAGTTTTCGTACCCGGTGCACCTACTTTTCGCGTTGTACAGTACCCGGTGCGCCTACTTTTCGCGTTGCACAGTACCCGGTGCACCCTTTTGGCTACCTTTTGCTAACATGCACCTCTTGGTGCTAATGTGAGCCAAAGCTCACCTATAAAAGGAGGCTTTGAGTTCTTTTGGAAGACACACCATTCCTACCTTGGAATTACACACATTAAGCACATTTATCTCTTTCTTTCTCTAAAATTCTTTCTCTAGCACTACTCTTAGGAGTTAGAGGAGAATTATTCTTGTAGTTAGTTCCTCTCTCTAGTTTCTCTCTCTAACACTACTCTTAGGAGTTAGAGGAGAATTAGAGAGATATAAGTTAGCGGTTAGAGCTAGAGGAGCTTGTTTAGAATAGAACGAAAGCAAGAAACGTATTGTAATCTTCGGTGTATGCTCGGAATTGTGTCAATTAATTCAAGTCTACTTTCTCTCTCATTTAATCCTGGTTCTTTCTATCCTTATCTATCTTAATTAATTACGTTTATATTGATTATGCTAGTATACTTGTTGTGTTTGCTTGTGATGTAGTTAGTTAATTATGGGATGATTGATAACTAAATGTTTAAGGTCGGTAGTATTACTTTGATCATCTTATTGCATGTTCTTGTTTGATTGTTGCCTTAGGGTTATCATAGTAGTAAAATATAACCGGCCTTAACTATCGTAAAGTAATATGACGGCCCCTATTCGACTGTTATACAGTATAGCGTTGGAAACACTTTAGGTGTAGTACAAACACGTGGAAGCTGTGTAACGACCGAAGATAGTTATATTACAAACTAATTTATAAATTGAGAAACCTAGTTTAATTAACCTTTCTTAAAAGACTTTTAAACTTCAAGTTAATCTATCGCCTTTCCACCAATAAACGTGATTACAACACCTTTTTACGACGTCCAATTAAAAGGTAGTCAGTCATTTGTGTCAATACAATTTGTCAAAGGTATGAAACTATGGAACCGCAAGGCTACATGGGGGATTATCGTAGGACAAGACATGGCCAAGGTTTGAAGCGGCGGAACCACTTAAAGTGAGGAACGCTGTGAATAACTAGGGGATTTATTGGGTAGTCTTAAGCAAGGGCTGGTTTAAAGTCATAAATGAACTGTTTACATATACAAATCTGTTAGGATGACGAGGAATCGTTATATGATTCAGTTATGTCTAGTACCTTAAGATTTCTTTCCCGTTCATATGAAAGTATCATTAAACCATATTAAGATTTTGCTTATTATTCTAAATACTTTGTATTGTTATCATAACCTAGCTCCCAGTGTGACATGCTAATGAGATTTTAATTAGTAGGGAATCTAGTGTTTACATGCAAGTATTCAAGAGTACCAATTAACAAACATCTTTCAAAACAGTTTCTCCAAACATCATCCCATAACTTAATTAACGAAATCTCAGCAAACACTATCTTTATTTTATCTGCTTTACGTTTTACTTTTATTTCGCTTTTATTTATTTACTTGCCTAAGTTAGTTAATATAAAAACCAAAACTCCCACTATTTTATAAACCATTCACTAGTTTGAAAGCCCTCATCTGCCTCGCCTTAGTTTCAATTCAGTCGGTTTGAAGAACGACTCTAGGTCATACCTACCACTTGCTCACCCTTAGGATTAGCATTGTTAGGGAAAACTTAGGCCCCGCAATTACAAATTTAAAACACCCACTGCTGGTGCCCGGTTAGTAATCGTTAACGACACCGACCTGATCGGGTGCCAACAAGTTTTTGGCGCCGTTGCCGGGGAACCAACTGTACGATCCTTAGGCGTTAAGACGAACTTACTTACTAGTGAACCTTTAGAATTTTTCTTTGTTTTTCTTTCCTTTTACTACTTTTAGAAATGACCACCCCTATGCATTCAACTAGTCCACCGCCTGCCAATGTGACTATGACAGCTACACGTATAACTCTCGCTGAAGACTCTAAACCTATGATTGAAGGTCGAGGAGGACCAATTGTCTATCCGGAAATTGGTAGAGGATCATTCGAGTTAAAGCCACACATTGTTCAGTTAGTCCAAAACCTATGTCAATTCCATGGCCTACCAAATGATGATCCCAACTCACACCTTGACAAATTCATTTCCTTATCCAACTCTTTTAAGCCGATTGGGGTTAATCAAGACATAGTCTATCTATATCTATTTCCCTACTCACTCACTCTCAATGCACAAACTTGGTTTGAGGAACTAGAAATTAACTCTATAACCTCTTGGGTAGAATTAGCAACCAAATTTTTGGGCAAATATTTCCCTCCATCAAAACAAGCCACGTTTAGAACCAACATCATAAACTTTCGTCAAGTGCATGATGAATCAATCTACGATGCATGGGAACGCTTTAAGGGATTGCTTAAGAAATGTCCAAATCATCGATTTGAGCATTCAGACCAGTTGCGCATTTTCTACAATGGTCTCTTCCCACATCACCGTCCTTTACTTGATACCGCCTCTCAAGGTAGTTTCATAGACTGTACGGAAAATGAAGCTTGGAGCGTTATTGAGAAAATGACAATACACAACCATGACTGGAACAGTGAAAATCACCCCTCGCTAGTGAATTCACCTACTACAATCGGGAATGAAGCTATCAAAACCCTCACTCAGCAATTGGCAGACCTAACCAAAGAGATCAAGGAATTAAAAAGTCAACCACAACAAGTCTGTCAAGTTCAAACCTGCCTTAATTGTGCTAATCTGAACCACTCAGCCCAAATTCCTCAGTCTCATCTAACTCCGCCCAATACTAACCCTTCCTTTAACCCACCTAGGAATAGCCCACTAACTTACCAACCCCAACCTTTGGAACCCTCTCCCTCACAAACCTCTAGTTTTGACGACACCCTGATAAAAGTCATTCAAGGACTCTCGGCTAGACAAGACCAAACTGATATCTTCTTAGGAGATCAACTGACTTGTTAAAAGCTCTCGAATCCCAATTAGGACAATTAGCACATCGTATTAACGCTAAACCTCAGGATAGTCAAACTAGTTGCCATAAGGAGGCTTCCCATATTCAAGACTCTCAGGTAGCACATAGCCCACCTACGATTTCTTCTCCGGTGAAGGAACCACCTATTGTCCCATCGACAATGGATTTAGAGTCTGCACCAAATAGGAAAGTAAACATTCCATTTCCGGCTCGTCTTAAACAACGACCCGACAAGCTTAAGTCTTTTAAGCTTGATAGGAAATTCCTAGATACCGCCTCTGAAGTTCACTCCAAAAAGTACTTCAGAAAACTTCTTACAACCAAGGATAAGGTACCCGAAGTACCCAATGTCCCGCTGAACGAGGAATGTTCAGCTATCTTGAAAAATATCATTCCTGAAAAACTCGGAGATACTGGACGTTTTACTCTTCCATGTTCCATTTACAATTCAGGCATTATCTGTTCTCTCACCGATTTAGGAGCTAGTGTTAATCTTATGCCATACTCGCTTTTCAAGAGGCTTGAGTTAGAAAATCTCCGACCTACCAAAATGACCATACAGCTTGCTGACCACTCGATCAAATACCCTAGGGGAATAACTGAAAATGTTTTAGTTAGGATTGACAAATTTCTTTACCCAACAGATTTTGTAGTAATGGATATGCAGGAAGACGTACACATCCCAATCATACTAGGAAGACCTTTCATGAATACGGCCAAGGCAATCATCAACGTCTTCGCACAAACCATCAGCTTGCAGTCTCAGGGAGAAACCATCACTTTCCATATCAACAATCCTAACGCTGATAACCAAGCCGATATGTACATGATCTCCATGAAGACCGCCAGAGACGAAGAAACTGCAACGTCAACAACTGAAAGGAACTCTAGCACGGAAATGGCAATCACGCCATATTTCCCGATTGACCTCCGACGAATAGGCCAAGAGATGAAAAATGCATCTCCATCAGTGAACAACCCAACGATGGAAGAATTGATCAGAAAGAGAAAGATGGAAGAAAGCAAAAGAAGCAGACCGTCACCTAACCTATTTAACACTGATGAAGTGACGCAAAGTAACCACAACCAACCCATGAGAAGAGAAACACTGGAGGAATATTCCAAACGCACAAGATACCAACCGCAAACCATCACAGATCCCAAAGTACTCAATGAATTCATCCAAAGATTCGACAAAGCGGTAGGAGGAATAAGCAGCGTAGTCAACTTGCTTACCCTTTCTCATGCTGAACTGCAATTCTGTCAACAACAGAAACGGACATATACTAGGATCTATAATGCCCTTAAAAGATCTAGTATCTCATTCACCTCAACACAATGGGAGATGTTAGGATCCATTAGAGCGCATATGAAAGAAACTACTGGACACCCGAGCAGTCGTGCCGACATTTCAATGATGAATGACCTCACATCATTGCTTAACTTGCTAAGTAGAGAAGATCACCTAAGCTCCAAGGAAAGCGGATCTATGGTTATCAACTCCACTATGGAAAAACAAGCTGAGTTATTGATTGAAGAACTTATTGATCTTGTTTGGGAGGAATCAAGGCGCGAACGACCTTTTAGGGCCACACATGAATCACCACTTGATATCGCTACTTCTGTTACGATCCATCTAAGGGAGATTCAACAACGGAAAAGTAACTCCAGAACGAAGTTCATATTCTACTCAGGATGCAAGGAGATACTTCGTCAGCTTACTCTAGTTTTCTCAGAATCCGACTTTCCATTCAACAGCCATCAGCACCGGCAAATAGAGGACCTGTGCACGTCCATAAGAAGATTCAACGGAGACCCCAAGACCAAGAATTATGAAGGCATAAAACTGCAATTCTTGGCGTTTGTATGCTCTCTCTGGCAAAACCCACCGCCAAGAGAGGTTGTTAACACAGACACAACCACCATGACCGACCCTAATGGGACTGTCACTAAAGCAGTCGAGTACATCACCTTTGGACTTCACGGACTTGCAAGGACAACTTCAGAGCATCTTCAGAACTACAAGTCAGAATCGAGAGATAGTCCATTTGAATTGATTACGATAATAGTCAATCATTTCATGAGAATCTATCCACCTCGATACACTTTTTCGCAACCTAGGGCCCACAACATCAACAAAGGGGATCCCATGGATGCATCAATCTCCATCTAGCAAGGAGAAAAGAAGTCGAGCTCTCGACTTTAAAAGAGCGCTTCTCGGGAGGCAACCCGTGTTTTTACATTTCTGCAATTTTACTTTCCAAGAAGTGATGAAATCTCCGACTATCTTTCACACTCGGATCATACAAAGAATGCTCTAGCCTGCAAGGGAGCATCAACAACCAAAGAATCATATATCCGACGTGTTCACACCTACGAGACCAATCACAAGAAGACTTGATCAAGAATTCACCAAGAAAGACGGAATCCAGAAAATGCACACAAAGGAACTGCAACAACCGGGGAGTACTTCTAAACCGTCTCTTTCATTCGTTTTAAATATACCATATCCATTATGCTTATCACTGAGTGTGGGATTCAAACCCAACACGCACACTGAATGAATGAGTCTTAGATGTTTAAAACCCTAAGTGTGGGATTTTACCCCATTCAGAGCTTAGTATAACATCGAGGACGATGTTCCTTTAAGTGTGGTATAGCAGTAGTTGCACTACTGTTAAATGGATAATGGTATATGCTTGATTCTAAAATCGTTGCTCTTTATAAGACCCTGCTTCTCCATAAAAGTAAACAAAATTTTCAAAATTGAGTTAAAAATATGTTGAAAATGAAAAATTTTAAACAAAGAATGATTTACTTTGGGGGAGAAGGAAAAATAAAATATAAATTCTTTTGAAAAACAAGTTTAGTAATCCCATAAAGAGCATCACATGACTAAGCACACAACAACCCAACTTTCGATTCATGAGGTATCTTGAGCCATATAAAGCATTCACTTTTAATGCTTCACTTTTTCGATTCTTGAGTGTGCCGATGTATGCGTTTAGAATCAGAACTTGCTCTTGTTATGCATTTCGAATCCGAACTGGTGAGTCAAAAAGGAGATCGAATCACATCATTCTTGAACCCATCCATACACCCAAAAATAAGTACGTTACCCCTTTACCTACTCAAAAGCATCCCTCAAACTTCATAGAAAGTTCCAAAGATGAAAAAAGAGAAGTACCGAGGATATGACGTCCAAGAAAATTCGAAGAAAAAGAAAATCAAATGGAGAAAGAAGACTCCTCCCAATAGAAAAAAGGCGTCAATCCTCCCGAAAATTCAAAAATTTCAGCTTTCCGCTTCACCAAAAAGAAAACCTATGAAAAACCAACACAACCCCCTCTCATACCACCAACACTCCACTCCACAAACCCTACATCACTTCCCTTAGAATGATTGTGGCTAGATCGACTTTGCGCTCACTTAAAAGGTAACGATTTGATACTCGATCAAGCCTATGACGATAAACGATACATGACTGGCGTTCTGAGTAATTGATAATACTAGAATAGGAAACCCTAAACACTTTGAGTGATTGGAGTGACCACCTTGAGAGGATCGCCTAGTCATGTATCAAAGATCAAAGATCAAAAGCATGCTCCTAAAGATTACAACCTTGCTTTCTCAAAGATCAAATATCTTTATTTTTCTAAAACCCCCTTTAGTAAAGAATTCCTTCTTAAAATATTTCATTATCTGCTTATCTTTAACCATGTTGAAAATGAGTTTGCTTGAGGACAAGCAAAGTTCTAAGTGTGGGATACTTGATATCGCGTAAAAAGTCACGTTTTTACTACCGATATCTCTCTCATTCTGGAACGATTCTTGGCATTTTGAACTCAAATATGGTTCAAATCAATGACATTATGCCAAGGTGGTCAAAACAAGGTTGCACGATAAAAATCAAGCAATACGGACGAAAAAAAGAAGATTCCACACACATTTGAAGATTCAAGGCATAAAAATGAGATTTCAAGACTAAAGTACCCTCCATCAACATCCATTATTTCCAAGATGTTCGTTTTCAAAATTCGAATCCAATAGAAGAAGAATCAACCAAAACGGGTAAAAATTGAAGATTTCGCGCCCGCGGGAAGATCCAAATGATCCGTACGCAATATCTGGAGATAGGGACCTCATCTTAGGGCCAATCTTATGTCAAAATCTTCGTTTTTGAATTACGAATCCAACAAAAAAGAATCAACTCAAACGGACGTATAACGAAGAAGATACGCGCGAATTAAGAAACGAAGCAAAAGACGACGAAAGGGGATGGTACAAGGCCCCCACCGCCGGCCAGGTGCCCCCAGCTGCCGGCCACAGTGCCCCCGGCGCCAGCCACCCTGTACCCGCCTTGGTTTCCTTTTTTGGCAAGTTTCTGTACCCGGTGCGCCTACTTTTCGCGTTGTACAGTACCCGGTGCGCCTACTTTTCGCGTTGTACAGTACCCGGTGCACCCTTTTGGCTACCTTTTGCTAACATGCACCTCTTGGTGCTAATGTGAACCAAAGCTCACCTATAAAAGGAGGCTTTGAGTTCATTTGGAAGACACACCATTCCTACCTTGGAATTACACACATTAAGCACATTTCTCTCTTTCTTTCTCTAAAATTCTTTCTCTAGCACTACTCTTAGGAGTTAGAGGAGAATTATTCTTGTAGTTAGTTCATCTCTCTAGTTTCTCTCTCTAGCACTACTCTTAGAAGTTAGAGGAGAATTAGAGAGATATAAGTTAGCGGTTAGAGCTAGAGGAGCTTGTTTAGAATAGAACGAAAGCAAGAAACACATTGTAATCTTCGGTGTATGTTCGGAATTGTGTCAATTAATTCAAGTCTACTTTCTCTCTCATTTAATCCTGGTTCTTTCTATCCTTATCTATCTTAATTAATTACGTTTATATTGATTATGCTAGATTTAGTCATTGCCATGATTACAGAGTAGTATACTTGTTGTGTTTGCTTGTGATGTAGTTAGTTAATTATGGGATGATTGATAACTAAATGTTTAAGGTCGGTAGTATTACTTTGATCATCTTATTTCATGTTCTTGTTTGATTGTTGCCTTAGGGTTATCATAGTAGTAAAATATAACCGGCCTTAACTATCGTATAGTAATATGACGGCCCCTATTCGACTGTTATACAGTATAGCGTTGGAAACACTTTAGGTGTAGTACAAACATGTGGAAGCTGTGTAACGACCGAAGGTAGTTATATTACAAACTAATTTATAAATTGAAAAACCTAGTTTAATTAACCTTTCTTAAAAGACTTTTAAACTTCAAGTTAATCTATCGCCTTTCCACCAATAAACGTGATTACAACACCGTTTTACGACGTCCAATTAAAAGGTAGTCAGTCATTTGTGTCAATACAATTTGTCAAAGGTATGAAACTATGGAACCGCAAGGCTACATGGGGGATTATCGTAGGACAAGACATGGCCAAGGTTTGAAGCGGCGGAACCACTTAAAGTGAGGAACGCTGTGAATAACTAGGGGATTTATTGGGTAGTCTTAAGCAAGGGCTGGTTTAAAGTCATAAATAAACTGTTTACATATACAAATCTGTTAGGATGACGAGGAATCATTATATGATTCAATTATGTCTAGTACCTTAAGATTTCGTTCCCGTTCATATGAAAGTATCATTAAACCATATTAAGATTTTGCTTATTATTCTAAATACTTTGTATTGTTATCATAACCTAACTCCCGGTGTGACATGCTAATGAGATTTTAATTAGTAGGGAATCTAGTGTTTACATGCAAGTATTCAAGAGTAACAATTAACAAACATCTTTCAAAACAGTTTCTCCAAACATCATCCCATAACTTAATTAACGAAATCTCAGCAAACACTATCTTTATTTTATCTGCTTTACGTTTTACTTTTATTTCGCTTTTATTTTTTTACTTGCCTAAGTTAGTTAATATAAAAACCAAAACTCCCACTATTTTATAAACCATTCACTAGTTTGAAAGCCCTCATCTGCCTCGCCTTAGTTTCAATTCAGTCGGTTTGAAGAACGACTCTAGGTCATACCTACCACTTGCTCACCCTTAGGATTAGCATTGTTAGGGAAAACTTAGGCCCCGCAATTACAAATTTAAAACACCCACTGCTGGTGCCCGGTTAGTAATCGTTAATGACACCGACCTGATCGGGCGCCAACAGATGCCATGACTAATGCAAGTATAAGTTTTTCGAGATGAGAATACCTGGTTTCAGCATCTAATAGGCTTTTACTTACATAGTAAACAGGATGTTGTTGTCCTTCATGATCCTTCACGAGCACCGCACTTACAGCATTCAGGGACACTGATAAATAGAGAAACAGTGGTTCGCCATTCTCAGTCTTCATCAATAAAGCAGCTGTTGACAAATAATCATTTAGTTCTTGAAATGCAGCTTCATGCTTTTCTCCCCATTCGAACTTCTTATTCTTCTTTAGGATATCATAAAATTCCTTGCATCTGTCTGAGGATCTTGAAATAAAACGGTTCAGAGCTGCTATCCTTCCCGTTAACCTCTGTATATCTTTTGGACTTGATGGAGACTTTAGATTAAGAATAGCTTTAATTTGTTCTGGGCTAGCTTCTATCCCTCTCTTGGTTACCATATACCCCAAGAACTTTCCTGCCCCAACTCCAAAGTGGCATTTTGCAGGATTAAGCTTCATGTTGTAGTTATCCAGAATGTCAAAGGCCACCTTGAGATCCTGAAGATGATCCTCAGTTTTCTTTGACTTCACTACCATGTCGTCAATGTATACTTCCATTGTGCTTCCCAATTGTTCTTTGAACATCATATTGACTAGCCTTTGATACGTTGCACTTGCATTTTTAAGACCAAAAGGCATAGCAATATAACAATATATACCTGTGGGAGTTATGAAGGATGTGTCTACCTGGTCTGAAGGTTCCATCTGAATTTATTGAAATCCTGATGAAGCATCCATGAAGGTTAGGATCTCATGCCCAGCTGTAGCATCCACCATCGAATCTATATGAGGCAATGGGAAAGGATCCTTCGGGCAGGCCTTATTGAGATCCGTATAGTCCACGCACACTCTCCATTTCCCATTCTTCTTTTGTACCACCACCACGTTTGCCAACCATCTTGGAAACCTTACTTCCCTTATCATGCCAGCAGCAAGTAATCTTTCAACATCTGCCTGGATAATAGCATTCCTTTCCGGTGCAAATTTCCTTCTCTTTTGTTGAACCGGCCTGAAACTATTATCAATTCCTAGTTTATGAGTTATAATATCCTTAGATATACATGTCATATCCTCTGGCTTCCAAGCAAAAGTTGATTTCCTCTGATTCAAGAATTTTATCAGATCCTGTTCAAGATCCTCTGGGATGCTTGACCCTATAAACACCTTTTCTTCAGGATCCTTCGAGGTAAACGGCACTTCTTTGACGTCCCGCTCCTTCGTATCCAGGACATCCCATGACTTATTCTTTAATTGCTATGCTGACGGAGGCTTGGCAGTAGATTTCATTGACGTTGTATAACAGTCCTTTGCTTCCTGTTGGTCACTGCTGATCTTGACCACCCCCCATGGAGTTGATAACCCCTTCAATGTAAATCGGCAACCTAATATCACCAACTGTATTCTTTGCTTCTCCACTGAATCCTACCAACACAGTGGATCTTGAAGTGATCTCGGATTCCGGAATACCCATTATGTTGGTGCATTTTGTGTGTCAGTCAGTTGGTCAAACTATTGTAATTGTCAAAGTCAATTAGTCTACATATGTATAATGTTTAGTATGTATATTCGAGTCTGTAAATGAAATATAATTATAGAATATACATAGAATGGTGACATTGTAACTGGGCCTGCGACGTTGGGTCAGACGTCGCAAGGGTCTGGGCCTGTGACATTGAGCCCAATGTCGCAGGGTCCAGTAGGTCGACTATAAATAGCTAGTTAGAGTTTCAGTTTTAGGGTTGGACGAGTTAGAGAATGTGAGGCCGTTTTGAAAGAGAGGCAGAGAGAAAGTGATTGTAACGTTTTATACTTCAATTGTGAATATATACAAAATGTTAGATAATTATTTGTGTGTTGATTAAACGTTCAATACTCGTTTGATTTGGATTCCGCACTAACAATCGAGTTAACAATCTGATCAGATCCGGCATACGGGATCTACAAGTGGTATCAGAGCCGTGAATCAAGGATTCGACGGTTTCAGATCGTGATTTGAACGTTTTTAGTTTGATTCTCGAAGGTTTAATTGATTAATTTTCATTTCTGGGTTAGTTTGCTTGAAGAAATCGTTTCTGGAAGTGTAATTCTGGTTTTGTTCGTCGTTCGGTTTTCGAAATTCGTTAGGGTTTCCAAAATTTTCGATTTTAGGGTTTCGGAGCTGCTCAGTCGCGTTTTTGCGAAATTAGTTGCGACGTCGCGTGCGACGTAGACTCTCTGACCTAATTTGGTCTCTGCGACATTGCGTTGCGACGTTATACGCTACGTCGTTACTTTGACTCTGCGACACTGTGTTGCGACGTTATTTGCTACGTCGCTATTTTGACCTTAAGTGGTTACTGCGACGTTGGATTGCGACGTTATACACTACGTCGCATTTTCGATTCTTAATTGAGTCATCGGACTTCTACGACGTACCGCTGCGACGTTGCTAATTTTTCTGCGACATTACCCTCGCTCTAGATTCGTAAAAAAAATAAAAAAAAATAATAAAAAAAAATTTTTGGCGGGAAACTCCGAAAATTTTTTGCGTTTTCAAAATTTTTCCATACGCTTATAACTGTTCAATTTTAGTCTGGAAAATGTTTCATTTTACCCGGCCATTTTTGACGTTTTCGGACGAAATTTTAGCGGGAAATACGCGAAAATTTTGTAATTTCTACTTTTGTTTTTAGCCTTCAAATAGCTTAGTTTTAGTGTCGGAAAAGTTTCGCTATTCTCGACAAATTTTCAAAATTTTAAAATTCAATTTTGGAGGGAAAGTCGCAAGAGGCCAAATAACTTTCTGGTTTGAAGATGTCTTCTAAAGCTCTTATGCGTTACAATAGTGGAGCTGTTAGTGAGATTGAACCCCCCATGCTTACATTTGATACTGATTATGCTACATGGAGATTTGAGTTGGAAGCCTTCATATCTGAAAATGGTCCAGATATGTGGAACTCATTGGTTGAAAGATATGAAAGACCAGTAGTTGAAACAAAGAATTTAAGAGTATCACCACAAAAGTTTTACAAAGGCATGACCCTTGAGGAGAGAAAAGCTTGGGATACTGAAAGGAGAACTTATTCAACAATTATCAAATGCTTATCAAAGGAAGTTCAACAAATGTTCAAACATCATGAGATTGCATATGATCTCTGGCATGCTATTGAAAAATGTTGTGGTGGGTATGAAAAATACAAGAGAAATAGAGTGGAACTTGTCAAGAAACAGTTTGACACATTTGCTTTATTGTCAAATGAATCCTTAGAAGTTGAGTTCCACAGATACTCTCAACTTGTAAGAGAATTGGCTGAAGGAGGAATACTACTTACTAATGGAGAAGTAAACAAGAAGTTATTAGGTGCATTACCTAAGGATTGGGATGCCAGGGTATCAACTATGGAAAAAGATCCAGAAATTGAAATCATGGATTTGGAAGAACTCATTGAAAAGTTACAGGCTGATGCTCTTGACATAAAGAAGAAAGCACAAATGTCAGAAGCTAACAATCCTAGTCTGAATGACACTTCCAGACCCAATTTCAATTCAGTTACATCTCCTTCTGGCAGTACTTCATATTCTTCCCATACTTCTCATATAGCTCCTTCAAAGGCTACTGAGGATCATGCTACAATCTTTACAGCTTTCCTCAACACTTATGAGAATTTTTTTCTCCAAGAAGGCTAGTACTCTGCAGCTTACTGAAGAAGACTTTGAACAGATCGATTATGACGATCTCGAGCAAATGGACATCAAGTGGAGTATGGCCATGATAACCCAAAGAACCAAGAAGTTTCTTCAGAAAATGGGTAGAAAGAATTTGGATGATGATGGTGATACATGTCTCGGTTTTAATAAAAGCAAGGTGAAGTGTAAAATCTGTCAGATTTATGGACACTTTGCTAAGGAATGTGAGAAGGAAAAGTATCCCTCATCTGGTTTCACTACACCTTCAGCTCCAAAGACTCAAGAGAACAACAAAACATCACAGGCGATGGTGGTGTTTCATCAAGGAATGTTTGATTTCAGTACGCTTCAAGGAAAGGTTCAACATAGTGCCCTCTTGGCAAAGATACATGAGGTACATGATGAAACCGAGGAACCATTAAACTGTGTTTCATGTATTACTCTAGATGCTTCTTTAAAGATTTGCCAAATAGATAATGAAGACTTGAGAGAAAAAGTTGTTAAACTCACCGAGTCAAACAAGTTTTTGAAAGCCAATGAATTTCTTTATGAAAAACAAATTGAGGCTTATAAGTTAGACACTGAAAAATACAAGTCTAAAGTTTTTAGCCAACAAGATGCTATTAATAGCTATCTTAAAGAAATTGAACTTTTAAATAAAGAACTTGATGAGTTAAAGTCTAAATCTGAGTATTTTGATAGAAAAATCTCAACTTTTTCACAGTCTCAAAATGTCTTCGACGAAATCGTTAGCAAGCAAAGGACTAATAAGAATAGTAAGTCTCGACTGGGTTACTTTCCACCTCCTACTAACTACTATCCTTTGCCTGTTAAGGAGGGCACTAAAGATTTTGTAGCTGACTATTCAAAATGGCCAGCCACAAAATCTAAAGAAGCTAACGCTAATCCCAAAAAGCAGGCAACGGAGAAAACCAAACGGCCAGAGTATCCACTGCCTACTTTTGTTAGTACTGAGAATAAACCTCCAGTTAGTGTAGAGGAGGTTGTTGAGGTAGAAGATATAGCAGAAGAGTCTACCATTAAGGTCGAGAAAATAAATGTCAAACCTGAAAATTTCATCATTACAACTGAAAATGATGAACGATTTAAACACAAAGGCAAAGCTAAGGTTGACAACGAATCTCTCCACGTTAAAAATGTTAAAAAGGATTCAATATTTATTAACTCAACCTCGGGAACATCTACTTCAACATGTTCACCTAATAGTGCATGTTCAACAAATGTTCCTGGTCATAGACCTTCTGTGTATTGTCCTCCACCAAAACGATTTGAGGGAACTCATTGGAATCAATCTTATGTTCAGAGACGTTCTTGTTTTCGTTGTGGTCAACAAGGCAATATTATTAGGGATAGTAAGTTATTATCCCTAGATAGGTTTGGTAGAGGGATGCCAAGAACTTCCTCTTTCAGGAATTCTTTTTCAAAATCTTTTCCAAGGCGTTGTTCGTATTCGCCTGTATCTAGTTGTGCATCAAACTTGCCAAAACCTATGGCAAGAGTAAACAAAGTTGTGCCTAGTAGACTTCAAGTTCAACAGCACAACATTGTTGAAAACAAATCAGTTGAACCTAAACAGGTTTGGAAACCCAAATCCACAAACAACGCATCAATGAAATCTTCTGAGTTTTTAAAATATCATAAACTCATTGATGTGATGATTATGGATGACCATGGACAACCCAAGTCTATCAAGGCTTGGGTGTCCCATAAGTACTAACGTTTAATTGTTTGTGGTGGTGCAGTCAGGTTTTATTAGCTAATATTTTTAGTGACTGCAAGAATGTGGATTTTGTTGGAAGATTGTTTTTCAAGGTGGTTATGTGTGATGATTTGTGATTGGATGGATGAGATTATCAAAGTTTCGAGGTGGTAAAAGTGCTACAAGGCATTTGATTTGACTTGATATGTGATTTTGATATCTTTTTAATTTGTTAGTTATGCAACAGCCATTCTTTGTACTTCTTATTATCAAAGAAATGCAATGTTGCGAAATTTGTTAAATTAGAAATACAAAAATATGTTTAATGTTTTAGGGAGGATATAAGAATTTGCTGTTCAGGGGGAGTAATTTTAAAATATTAAAAATTCTGATTACTTGGATCAGAAATGTGAACAGCAAGATTCTTAAATTCTTGAAAAGACGTTGGATTGTGTCTGTAAACAACTTGGGAAATGATAATACATCAGATGACATGCACAAAATGGAAATTTTAAGGTTTATCCTTGATGTATCAGTAGGTTTATCTAGCATACTTACTACAGTTTTTATAAAAGTTAGCTTCATCATACGATGTATTGGTAGGCATGATACACACCGGTCTCTAGGTTATTAAGAAGTAATTCTAATACGTGTCTATGATCTTGTGGTAAACACCTTGTGATGTACGACTCTATGTCTTAATTCCTTAGCGTAGCTTGACATATTTCTATCTTTGGAACTTTTATCTGAAATCATTTGGGGGTTTATGCTAATTGTTCTCCTCTGTTGTACGTCGGTACAGAACTGGTTAACAGTTAGTGTAAACTTGGGGTTAAGCAAATACAAGTCAATGTACTTAAAATCTTAAATCTTAAGATACTGGCAAAGGTCACCGTTTGGGAATCTCCAAGTTCGGTTTGACTGCGATTGGTTTTGCTTAATCCTGAATCAACTCCTAAACAAGGTCGCTGCTTGGTAAACTCCAAGTTCAGTTTGACTGCGTTTGGTTTTGATTGCACTTGAATCCGGCTATGTTACTCTGTTGTACTTCCGTATAGACCTGTAACATTAGCTTGTTTCTTAAAAATGATCGTCCTATATCCTTTCTAAATTTGGAAACTATGTTCATGTCTGGGTTACAGGAGTATGTCTATGGTGGGGACCACAGAGAAATATTCATACTAATAATAAAGATTTAGCTTGCAGACACAGATGTAACTTGTTTAAGTGGACAAACAATATCGGTAATCGTCTTGAAATAATTTTTATAAAAAGTGTTTTAAATATGCTAAGTAAATTTAAAGTGGACAATTATACTGGTAATCGAGATAACACTTACTATTTGCTAATAATTGCATGTTGGCCTGATATGATCCCTAAGCGGACTTAAAACAATCCTATCCCCAATTTATTTTAATCTTTGTTATTTGCGTTTCCTTTATAAAGAAAATACAAAAAGATTTTATTTCTATGTTATTTTCTTCAAACATCACATATCTTGTTAAAGTCAAATATTGAAGATGTAAAGGATACCGGTTATTCTCCAAAGACTGTGAAGATAATTCTATTGGAGAAGCTGCTGATGATTGAGAGATGGTCACATAGTTTGAAGATCTTATTGTATGATAAATTTGTGCCAGTCACATGAATTTGGACATCAAGATTTCTTGGAAGACCATGCTATCTCAAAGGGGGAGTTTCTGATTGTCAAAGACATGAAAGAGTTTGTTGATGAAGACTAATTGAAGACTTATTTGACCAAGCTGCTGACAAGGGGGAGTTTGTTGGTGCATTTTGTGTGTCAGTCAGTTGGTCAAACTATTGTAATTGTCAAAGTCAATTAGTCTACATATGTATAATGTTTAGTATGTATATTCGAGTCTGTAAATGAAATATAATTATAGAATATACATAGAATGGTGACATTGTAATTGGGCCTGTGACGTTGGGTCAGACGTCGCAAGGGTCTGGGCCTGCGACATTGAGCCTAATGTCGCAGGGTCCAGTAGGTCGACTATAAATAGCGAGTTAGAGTTTCAGTTTTAGGGTTGGACGAGTTAAAGAGTATGAGGCCGTTTTGAGAGAGAGGCAGAGAGAAAGTGATTGTAACGTTTTATACTTCAATTGTGAATATATACAAAATGTTAGATAATTGTTTGTGTGTTGATTAAACGTTCAATACTCGTTTGATTTGGATTCCGCACTAACAATCGAGTTAACGATCTGATCAGATCCGGCATACGGGATCTACACATTCTCTTTAAAGTTTCTAGACGGATGATGTTGACTGAGCTTCCTCCATCAATCAGGATCCTTCGCACGAAATGGTTGGAAACATAGAGAGTAATAACCAAACCATCGTGGTGAGGATCCTGAACGTCTTCCAAATCATCCTCATCAAATGCTATGGTTCTCTCGTCTTTCTTCATGGAAGTCCTTGTAGGTTTATATGGTTTATCCGACTTCGACTCCCTCGCATGTCTCTTTGCTGCGGAATAAGAAGTACCACATATATCAGAGCCACCAGAAATAAAATTGATTACCTTAGCGTCTGAAGGCGGGGATCCTGCTCTAGTGAGGATCCTGCGATTATCCTAAGACTCAGGATCCTGAACTCTATCATGATCCTTGGCGTGATCCTTCTTTTTCCCAAGCAAATCCTTCAAGTATCCTTTGTTGAGTAAATGACTGATCTCTTTCCGGAGAGCTATGCAATTCTCGGTTATGTGGCCAAAATCCTCATGGTAAGCACACCACTTAGATTTGTCCTTCCATGCATAAGGTTTGTCATTCTTCTTTGGCCATCTTACCTTGTCTCCTAGATCCTGCAATGCACACAATATATCTGTTGTATCCACAGAAAAATTATAATCAGTTATTTTAGGATATTCTTCGTCATCTTCCTCAACAGCATTCACGCGACGATCCTCATTTCTGGTATAAGGCTTGCTTCTGTTTGGTCTGAATGAGGACGAGTCTGATTTCCTGTTAGGTCTATCATATGCTGATTGAGTCTCCACTCTTTTTTGTATCATTGCATCTTCTTCCAATCTGATGAACCTCAAAGCTCTATTTCTGACTTCATCAAGGTTCCTGCAAGGATTCATAACAAGATCCTCATAAAATGGGGAATCCCTTTTGATCCCCATCTTAAAGGCTTGCACAGCAGTAGGCATATCCAAATTAGGAATATTCAAGGATTCTCTCCCGAACCTTCCTACAAAATCTCGAAGAGACTCATTAGCTTTTTGGACAATTCTATATAAATCAATAGTTAGTTTTTCAAATGTTCTACTGCAAGAGAATTGATTATTAAATAAATTAACCAAATGAGCAAACGAAGTAATAGAGTGAGGAGGGACGTTCAACAGCCATTTTAGTGCGGATCCTGTGAGAGTAGAGCCAAAGCCCTTGCATAAGCATGCCTCTTTAAGATCAGAGGGAATTGGAATGATTTCCATCCTCTCCCTGTATTGCGCAATGTGCTCCTCAGGATCCGTCGTCCCATCATACAACTTCTTATTAGGTGTTTGAAATCTTTTCGGGATCTCAGCATCACAAATAGGTGGTGCAAATCTCGAGATTCTATGCGCCGTTGGAGCAACTTCTGGAATTGGTTGTACAACTCCGGGGACGCTTGATATCATATCTTTCAATTTCTGTATTTCTCTCGCCATTATAGGGCTAACTCCAGGATCCTGAAAATTGTTAGTCCCAACAGTGTTATTAGAAGTAAAATTATTGAACATGTTACCACCGTCAGGGATCCTGTATGAGGATCCTGGATTAGATTGTTGACCCCTTGAGGTAGAAACTCCTGTAGCATAGATTGGATCTGGGATCCTAGCGCTCCCCTGCATGGACAAGAAGTCTCCCTGATGCTCCATGGATGGAGGAGTGCCAAAATCAAGGATCCTGCTTCGGATAGGAGTAGTGACTTGAGAAGCGGGGACATTGTTCCTAGCCCTCATGTCCTCCACGTCCTTCCTCAGGATCTCGTTGCTCATCTCCATTCGTTGAAGCTGATCCTTCACCTGCGTAAACATAGACACAATATCCCGGTTAGCAATCATAATAGGGTCTGGATCCGAAAAGAATCCAGTCCCCAAAGAAGTGGATCCAGCCGAAGATAGCCTCTGATAGACATTTTGCGGCTGTTGTTGGGATGATGTGAGAGGTGGAGCAGGAGGAAGAGTGATTCTAGCAGATGATGATGATGGTACGGTGGATGATGTAGATCGTCCTTGGCTCGACATTTTTGACAAAAATCTTTGGAAAAGATGACTCAACAAGGATCTTAACAAAAGTTTGATCAAGCAAAACACCAATGTCCCACGGTGGGCGCCAAATTGTTTTGGTCAAAAATTACTAAAAGCAATTAAGTGATCAAAATTAGTTTGTGAGGTCAGGTGTATAAATTACTCTCAAGATAATTACGTAGAAACACGATTATCTCTATTAGTAAGTAAATATTTTGTGTTAAAAAGACTAATTGAATCCGTGGATCCTTGTTGAACAGATGATTTAATATCAAAACTCAAGAGCAGATTAAGGATAATTGCAATTTAACAATGAAAATGTAAGTAAAATGTGATCGAAGTAAAGTAAATGACAAATAAGCAAAATCGACACGATGATATACGAGGAAAGCCCTTGATCAAGGTTGATCGCCGGCACAAAACCTCGGGAAGGATCAAACGATCTTTGCCTTTGTAAATCTTATTAAAATAAAGGTAATGAATTACAAAGTAAGAGCACAAGGATGATCGGCTAAGTGAATGTGTGTGAATTAAGCTAAGTGTTGATGAAATTATCGTAAAATGAAGTAATAGCAGAGTGTTTATGTGATTTGCAGGTGTGAGTAGTGAATATTAGTTAACCTAATCGATCACCCAAGCCTCGTTTATATGCTAAGAGCGTTTAACAATAATTCCGAAATATCAGGAATCCTCCGAGGAATGATGAAGACCACCAACGTCTCTTTTGACTCTATTCCACACGTGCATAAGACTTCGTCTTCATAGAATCATATCAAAGCATCGCCACATAATCCGGAGCATATCTCATTAACGCGTCCTTCTCATGACCTGGTCAATACTCAAAGAAAATAAACACGTTAATCAGCTCGTGATCCTGAACTAATACGGGTTCAGGATCCTGAGCTATGTGTACCCCAGAATAAACTTAGGATCCTCACTTAAGGATCCTCCACGTTTTATATCCTGGACGAATATGTCAGATAAATATATCCTGACTAGGATCCTGCAATACAAATAACAAGAATATATCCAGGATCCTTAATTATATTAGTGATCCTTAAAACAGACTTACAGGCTATCATTATCCTCATATACAAATACAAATTACTTTCATACGTGGGACATGTGCATACGATGCTAGTTAGGATCCTGCAAAGGTTAGTAAAAATCTACCCACAACAACTTGTAAGTGTGGAGAAATTACAATTTTTAACACTTAAAAGTGTTGAAAAAATTTGTAACACATGATTTTCCCATACAAGAGAAAGTGTGGATAAATTGGGTATTACAAATTTTTTTTCCACACTTTAAAGTGTTGACAAGGTGTAATTACTTCACACTTTTAAGTGTAAACTTTTTTTTCACACTTATGTATGTGAAGATTGTGGTGATTTCCACTTATTGATGTAACTATTTTCTCAACAATTATAAGTGTGAATAATTTAACATAATTTCAAACATTTTTAAAAATTGTGAAAAAAAGTGTGAATAAATGATATGTTTGTTGTAGTGAAAAAACGAAGATGGCTGTTGAGAATTGGCATTTGCTCCAGGGTCAATTGTCTCCTTGAAACTAAACATGCAGTTATTGTCTTAAGTTAATACGGATGTCCAAAGTAGATGCTGATGGTGACATGTATATAGATTATCATAACCGTTTTATGTTGATTAGTGCTTATATAGTTTCAACTATTTCTCATGTGTCTTTATTAAGTATGTATGGTACTTGATCTATGGGGCCTACTAAAGATACTCTCTTTTTTCTCATCTCATACCCTTTCTAACTCATCTAATCAAGCACATCATTTTTTTTATTTTTTATTTTACTTTCTGGGTATACACCCTTCTTTTTCTAATTCCTAACCCCTGGTTAGTCTAAAACTGAAACTAATTCAATACTGAATTGGGATCGATCTTAGATAAAACTGGACTGAAAAATGACAGGACTGGGACTGAAACGGACCCGGGGTATACCCAAGACACCTAGGGGGTGTCTTTAGAATTCCCCTTATCTAACTATACTAAATCATACAATGATTCATATTCTCATCATTTTTACACTGCCTATAACCACCACTTTTACCATTCCCTATTTCACCGCATATTTGAACGTGCATTATGAATAGACAATTATTTATTTTAATGTAAACAAACAATTATCTCAATATAAGTTTGAGACTCTTTTCAAATAAAAAGAGAACATACGTAATATCTATCGATTATTAATTTACTCTTGTGGGCATCTATGCATTTACAATAGGTATGGTAACATTATCAACTAAAAAATTATGTTTCGATTAGTTTTACTTCATCCTACTTGATAAAATTAAAAACAGGTTTCGATATATACACACTTTTTTTAAATATTTTAAAAACATATAACTTTTCTACTAAAATCATGTGGTAGTCCGCGAATTCGCGAAATAATTTGTACACTTAGACCCCAACCGTTTGTGTCAGATGTATCATCTCAGCACTTCCCAGACCAACACACAACTAATGCAACAGTGTCAACAGGGACTACGGACTGTGTTACTTCAATTTTGTAGCCTCATATTTACCAAAATACATTTGTTTCCATCAATGCTTTTAAAAACGGAAATCGAATCGGACCGGAAAGGGCTCCGGTTCCGGTCGAACCGGCCCAAAACAGGCCATAACTCGTTATTTAAAAAAAAAATGGTCCAACCGGTCCGGTTCTCGGTTGAACTGTCCGGTTTTGACCGAACCGCCCGGTTCGTTGACCGAGTTGACTTCTCCCAAAACCGGTTTTTGCAGGCTCGGCTTTTCCTCAAAACCCGGTTCGCCTGGTCCGGCCGAACCAGTTTTCAAAACATTGGTTTCCATACACTAAAAAAAAAAGTGACGCGTGTAACACCCCCAAATTCGATTAGCGGAAGCATTTAGTTTAAGTATGGGGTGTCACAATAACAAAGCATGCATACGTATCAGAGCTTATGATTACAACAGAACAATATATATTAAGATGCCAAAAGTGTTAATTACAAAGTTTACGATTCATCGAATCGTATAAGTTAAAAATAGTAAGTTTACAAAAGTAGATTTCTGAAATATGACTAAAACAATTCAGTTATACTAAAGAAATCCATATGTTTCCAAAAAAAAGTTGGCATCCTAAAGCTTCACGGGTCGCCTAATTCTCCATGTGTGTTGGCGATCTTACATGCGCAGCTAATTCCCTGAAAAACATAGTAAAAGTCAACAACTAGGTTGAGTGAATTCACAGGTTTTATGTTTACACAAGTTATATCAAGTTTGTAGTACAGTCGTTATCCAAATCCGTTCGCAAATAGTATTGCCATAATAGTCGAGAATAAGTTTAGTGGAATGTTATCCAAATGCAAGTTTAGTGGGTTGTTCGCCCAAAGTATAAGTTTAGTGGGTTGTTCGCCCAAAACACAAGGCTAGTGGGTTGTTCGCCCAAAGTTTAGTTCAGTGGGTTGTTCGCCCAAAATATAAGTCTAGTCGTGTGCTGGTCGTTCTCCAGCGGTTTACAAACAGTACCGGTCGTTCTCCGGTTAATACGCACGGGTCGTTCTCCCGTTCAAATAAAATAGTTTAATACGCACGGGTCGTTCTCCCGTCCAAACACTGCTGGTCGTTCTCCAGCTAAATACAGTACCGGTCGTTCTCCGGTTAATACGTATGGGTCGTTCTCCCATTCAAATACGCACGGGTCATTCTCCCGTCCAGTGGCCAGTCGTTCTCTGGCACTAAAATACGTAGCTGGTCGTTCTCCAGCATTTACACAAAAGTACCGGTCGTTCTCCGGTATACCAAATAAGTTTAATAGTTTTCAGTCGTTTGCAAAACAGTTTACCGGTCGTTCTCCGGTCTAGTTAAAACAGTTTGTCGAATAAGTTATCCCATTTGTTCAGTGTATCAGTATGAAAATAATATTTCATAAACAAAGTTCGCACAACAGTTCAATAATTCAAAGTACTCTAACAGTTTGAGTAAAACGCGTATGATAAACAATCATGTAAGTAAAAGCAGTTATGACAATAAGTAAAACAGTTGACTACGTTTTCCACCCCTGTTCAAAAGCAGTTAAAAAGTAGGGGCTGTGAACTCACCTGTTGAGTTTAAGTAGTTGTGCGAGTGCTAGCAAACCTAAGCCCAAGTACAGTCTGAAATCTCCTAACGTCCTAAACGTACGAGATTTAATAAGTATGTGGATGTCTAACTAATCATCCATGCTAGTGTTCATACAACCAAGTCACGTCCAAATCGTTTGTTTAATGTTTATGTTTGTATTTCGTTGTTTGTGAAAATGTATACGACTCGTTGGTGATAGTTTGAAATCGTCATTTCGATAAAACAAGTATGTTTGTAATGTTTGTATAGTTCGTGTATCGTATAATATGTGAGTATTTGTTACCGGTTAAGCTCGACACTTAGTGGAAAAATAGTTTTTAAACTTCCTGTTTTTAGCGACGCAAGGTGCGACGCTGGGTTGTTATGCGACGTAGGGTGCGACGTAAAGGTCTGCGTCGCAGTTGTTGCGAATTTAATAATTGTGCGACGTAACGTGTTACGTCGCATACAGGTATTGCGACGTTAGGGTCTGCGTCGCAATTTGCGACGTTCGCAATTCAATGCGACGTAGTGGGTTGCGTCGCTATGTGCGACGTAAAGAAGAGTAATGCGACGTAAAGGCCTACGTCGCACTACTGTTTTTGGCCCAAAAGCGACGTAGTCGCCTGTTCGACGAACAGCTTAAAAATCAACGAGTTTTGGGTCGATTTGGACATTTTCGGTTGTATAAAACACTAAAACATGGTAATCTAAGTATACTAAACATGAAATATCAATTATAACTTCGAAATCTAAAGATTTGCGGGATTTGTCGGAAACTTACGAGTGTCGGATTTGAAATCCGAAAAGGTAGAAGTGTAGATCGGGATGCCGTGATCGTTTTATTCCAAAGGAGTATGGTGATTCTTCGAGTTTTAGTGTTAGTTTTCTTTGATTTTGTGTGATTTTTGGTTTGGTGGTGGTTGTAGTAGAGAGAAAAAGAGAAAGATGAGAGAGAGAAAGATGAAAGAAATGAAAGAAAAGTGGGAGGTGGAAGGTGGTTTTGTTCCACTTTCTGCCTCCGTGTTTGCGTTCCGTGTTTGTTTACCCGATCGTTAAATGTTATTTTATTTTAACTATTATGTTTTTAATTACATTTTCATTATTTTTTAATTAGGATCTTTTTATGAAACCAAATTAATAAATCTTACAAATTTCAAATCTTGTTTTATTTTAATTATCCAAGTTAACTTTTTGCGTTATAAACTGATTTGTAAATATTTTTGACAAAATATTTATTAGTTACTACGTTATTTAATAATTTCGTTTTATTAAATAATTTTGTTCACCAAGAGTCGCATATTTTTGTCGCGTCTGTTTGAAATTTGTTCAGTACGTAATTACAACTAATTACGAATACGTAATACTACGCGTATTATCTAGTTGGGCTATGCTAGACTTACCTCTAAAATGTGTTGTGAATTCACTCAAGTAGGGAATTAGCCTAATAATGCAAGTGATTAATGAAATTAATCGTGTTCAAATTTGCGAGGTGTTACATTCTCCCCATGTTAGAGAAATCTCGTCCCGAGATTTAAAATCAAGTCGGATCACCCGCGGCGTATGTTCTCCGATAAATCATGTCGTTAACAATAGTTTGCGTGGCGTTCAATTGTTACCATAGAAGTTCAATCAGTTTAAGTATGCTCGCGGCATAGTTCAATATGTTGTGTGTTTCGTTTCGTGTTCAGGGTTTACCAAGTGTTGTGTTTAAATCGACATTCGAGTAAAACGTATGTTAAATCGTAGCAGTAGTCGCTAAAACGTACCGTGCTAGTTGAGATCCGCGACCGTTTCTGGAGCCCGGAGGATGTATGCGCAGCTTGGGGCGTAGCCTTTGTTAGCGGCGCGGTTGTTGTTGTTCTGATTGTTGTTCCCGGGGTTGTTCTGGTTGTTGTTCAGTTTTGGACATTGGTGGCGAAAATGTCCAGATTCACTGCACTCATAGCACGCATTAGATCGAGGAGGAGGGTTGGTTTTGCAGTTTTGGGCCAAATGACCCCAGTTTTTGCAGTCTTGGCAGAAAGCACAATTGCCATTATGGTGCATCCCGCACTTGTCACATTTCGGTTTGTTGCCAAGATAGGTTTTGGGTCCAGGGTTGGTGATTGCAGCGAAGGCTCGGGTGTTTCCCGGGTTCCTGTTTTGTTGACCCTGACGGTCGTTACTCTCATTGTTCCATTTGCGTTTGTGGGTTCCAGAGTCGCCCGCATCAGTACGGGTAAGTTCAGCTTTCCCTGTAGTAGCTTTCAGGGTTCCAATCAAGACCGCGTCGTCGGTCAAGCTTTGAGCCAGATCAACTGCGCTCCTAAAAGTGGCGGGTTTGGAGGACATAACCATGCCTCGGATCTGTGGGGCCAAACCCCTGTTGTAACGCTCAATGCGTTTGTTCTCGGGGGTTACCATATGAGGCACAAGTCGTGCAAGTTCCTGGAATCTAGTTGTGTAACCGGAAATGTCAGCGCCGAACATTTGTATGTTCCAGAATTCGGTTTCAAGTTTTTGCATCTCGTTGGGAGGGCAAAATTCCTCCATCAACATTCGTTTCAGTGTCTCCCATGAGATAGAGTAAGCAGCTGGGCGTCCCATGATTTGCACCTGAGCGTTCCACCATGTTAGCGCTTTGTCGGCTAGAGTGCAGGTGGCGTATTTCACAATTTTGTCGGTGGCGCAGTCGCTAATGTCGATGACTGATTCCGTTTTCTCAATCCAGTGGACCAGGCCGGTGGCCCCTTCGGTCCCGGTGAAGGTGCTGGGTTTACAAGACTGGAAGGTTTTGTAGGAACACCCCTGCTGGGTATTGGTTGGGGTTTCGCTGTTGACTGGAGTGGCTCCGCTATTGTTGGTTAGGTTTTCACGATTGCGGCTGGCCTCGTACTGAGCAATAGCCTCAGCCACGCGGCGTTCGATTATTTGTTCGGTTGTTTCTGGAGGTGTAGGTGGAGAATTTCGTCGACTGTTTCGAGTCTTTCTTTGTTTAGGCGGCATGCTGACGTTCTGCGATGAAAAGATGCAGAAGTCAATGCCAATGAAAAATATGTGAGGAATGAAGTTTCACATATTTCAAGTTTGTCGAGTATCAAGAAAAATTTGTCGAATCCCCATCACGTATCTTACGACTATGAAACACCCATATGTACTTAGTATAATATAATCACGTTGGCCAGGCGTCATTATATGATGCCAAATACATACTTCTTTTCATCAACCGTTTAATCACGATCAGGTTCATATGAGATCAGAGTACAATGAACGAGTCGAATGTGGTGAATAGTTCACGCGTATCGAGTTATCGTAACGATAGTTTTGATGTATGTAAATGTATGTATGCATGTACGTTCTAGCCAAGGCTATAGTCTAGGTCTCTAGGTCGCAAAGTCACCTAAAGTTTCCTAGTTCGCTATAACCAATGGCTCTAATACCAATCTGTAACACCCCCAAATTCGATTAGCGGAAGCATTTAGTTTAAGTATGGGGTGTCACAATAACAAAGCATGCATACGTATCAGAGCTTATGATTACAGCAGAACAATATATATTAAGATGCCAAAAGTGTTAATTACAAAGTTTACGATTCATCGAATCGTATAAGTTAAAAATAGTAAGTTTACAAAAGTAGATTTCTGAAATATGACTAAAACAATTCAGTTATACTAAAGAAATCCATATGTTTCCAAAAAAAAGTTGGCATCCTAAAGCTTCACGGGTCGCCTAATTCTCCATGTGTGTTGGCGATCTTACATGCGCAGCTAATTCCCTGAAAAACATAGTAAAAGTCAACAACTAGGTTGAGTGAATTCACAGGTTTTATGTTTACACAAGTTATATCAAGTTTGTAGTACAGTCGTTATCCAAATCCGTTCGCAAATAGTATTGCCATAATAGTCGAGAATAAGTTTAGTGGAATGTTATCCAAATGCAAGTTTAGTGGGTTGTTCGCCCAAAGTATAAGTTTAGTGGGTTGTTCGCCCAAAACACAAGGCTAGTGGGTTGTTCGCCCAAAGTTTAGTTCAGTGGGTTGTTCGCCCAAAATATAAGTCTAGTCGTGTGCTGGTCGTTCTCCAGCAGTTTACAAACAGTACCGGTCGTTCTCCGGTTAATACGCACGGGTCGTTCTCCCGTTCAAATAAAATAGTTTAATACGCACGGGTCGTTCTCCCGTCCAAACACTGCTGGTCGTTCTCCAGCTAAATACAGTACCGGTCGTTCTCCGGTTAATACGTATGGGTCGTTCTCCCATTCAAATACGCACGGGTCGTTCTCCCGTCCAGTGGCCAGTCGTTCTCTGGCACTAAAATACGTAGCTGGTCGTTCTCCAGCATTTACACAAAAGTACCGGTCGTTCTCCGGTATACCAAATAAGTTTAATAGTTTTCAGTCGTTTGCAAAACAGTTTACCGGTCGTTCTCCGGTCTAGTTAAAACAGTTTGTCGAATAAGTTATCCCATTTGTTCAGTGTATCAGTATGAAAATAATATTTCATAAACAAAGTTCGCACAACAGTTCAATAATTCAAAGTACTCTAACAGTTTGAGTAAAACGCGTATGATAAACAATCATGTAAGTAAAAGCAGTTATGACAATAAGTAAAACAGTTGACTACGTTTTCCACCCCTGTTCAAAAGCAGTTAAAAAGTAGGGGCTGTGAACTCACCTGTTGAGTTTAAGTAGTTGTGCGAGTGCTAGCAAACCTAAGCCCAAGTACAGTCTGAAATCTCCTAACGTCCTAAACGTACGAGATTTAATAAGTATGTGGATGTCTAACTAATCATCCATGCTAGTGTTCGTACAACCAAGTCACGTCCAAATCGTTTGTTTAATGTTTATGTTTGTATTTCGTTGTTTGTGAAAATGTATACGACTCGTTGGTGATAGTTTGAAATCGTCATTTCGATAAAACAAGTATGTTTGTAATGTTTGTATAGTTCGTGTATCGTATAATATGTGAGTATTTGTTACCGGTTAAGCTCGACACTTAGTGGAAAAATAGTTTTTAAACTTCCTGTTTTTAGCGACGCAAGGTGCGACGCTGGGTTGTTATGCGACGTAGGGTGCGACGTAAAGGTCTGCGTCGCAGTTGTTGCGAATTTAATAATTGTGCGACGTAACGTGTTACGTCGCATACAGGTATTGCGACGTTAGGGTCTGCGTCGCAATTTGCGACGTTCGCAATTCAATGCGACGTAGTGGGTTGCGTCGCTATGTGCGACGTAAGGAAGAGTAATGCGACGTAAAGGCCTACGTCGCACTACTGTTTTTGGCCCAAAAGCGACGTAGTCGCCTGTTCGACGAACAGCTTAAAAATCAACGAGTTTTGGGTCGATTTGGACATTTTCGGTTGTATAAAACACTAAAACATGGTAATCTAAGTATACTAAACATGAAATATCAATTATAACTTCGAAATCTAAAGATTTGCGGGATTTGTCGGAAACTTACGAGTGTCGGATTTGAAATCCGAAAAGGTAGAAGTGTAGATCGGGATGCCGTGATCGTTTTATTCCAAAGGAGTATGGTGATTCTTCGAGTTTTAGTGTTAGTTTTCTTTGATTTTGTGTGATTTTTGGTTTGGTGGTGGTTGTAGTAGAGAGAAAAAGAGAAAGATGAGAGAGAGAAAGATGAAAGAAATGAAAGAAAAGTGGGAGGTGGAAGGTGGTTTTGTTCCACTTTCTGCCTCCGTGTTTGCGTTCCGTGTTTGTTTACCCGATCGTTAAATGTTATTTTATTTTAACTATTATGTTTTTAATTACATTTTCATTATTTTTTAATTAGGATCTTTTTATGAAACCAAATTAATAAATCTTACAAATTTCAAATCTTGTTTTATTTTAATTATCCAAGTTAACTTTTTGCGTTATAAACTGATTTGTAAATATTTTTGACAAAATATTTATTAGTTACTACGTTATTTAATAATTTCGTTTTATTAAATAATTTTGTTCACCAAGAGTCGCATATTTTTGTCGCGTCTGTTTGAAATTTGTTCAGTACGTAATTACAACTAATTACGAATACGTAATACTACGCGTATTATCTAGTTGGGCTATGCTAGACTTACCTCTAAAATGTGTTGTGAATTCACTCAAGTAGGGAATTAGCCTAATAATGCAAGTGATTAATGAAATTAATCGTGTTCAAATTTGCGAGGTGTTACAACGCGGACGATAACATACGTCGTCAAACAGACTCAAAACAAGGGACCACTCAAAATCACACACCCATGCCAATGGTGTCACTTTGGTGACACACGTCATTTTGTAGACTAACATATGGGAGCGGTCTTACTATAACACCCCTCATTTTCCAAAAATAATATTATATTGAAAACACGGAAGCGAAGAGAATTAAAACATATTTAATTACTATATGTTAGGACAAAAGTCATAACCCGATCATAAGTTAAGTCATGACAAGTTAAACATGTTTAACAAACACATAATACGGGTTATTATATAAAACTTAACATTAATCGTTACAAAACATAATCAGAGTAGCAAGCTGTCAAAACATTCCCCAGCTCCTAGAGCATCTACTTTCTGCTACTCACCTATTCAAAATATAATCTGCAGAAAGTAAATACGAGGGATTAGCACAAAGCTAAGTGAGTGAGTTCATAACACAACATATAACTTAGCATAATCATATAATTGCTTCAAACAACCGCAATACGATATTCAACAAATCAACAACAACTTAACGAGGATCGGTGGCTCTGGGGATAACCATAATGCCCGGGTGGCTCCCCAAGAACACTTACCCAACCATATCCGCATGGCCATACGGACGAGACCGATAACTAGTGATAGTTGAACTCAGATACAGAATCAATACACACAACAAATGAAGTACGACTCTGTATCATTCATTCAACCCCTGCCTAGTTCAACCAACCATTTAACAACTCGTTGACCTCGTTAACAACTGATGCCCGAAGGCCAAACACATAGCACATAGGTTCACAGTCAACAATGTATATCAACTAAGCAACAAAACATATGCACGTTTATTCGTTGCAATCAAATGATCATAACTAAATTAAATGGTGAGCTCTGAATCCACTCACCGATACCTTCGCCTTCAACTACTCAGATTCCTGGTGCAACTTTGTCTTTCAAAGGATCTGAGATTCAACACCAATGAAAAGTTAGTAATCACAATCGTCCAAATATAACTTATAAAAGTTCGACACATTTGGAACTCAAAACTATAAACATCAATATTACCAACTACTAATCATGCTTATTTAATCATAATGCATCATTTAGTTATACATATCAACAATTGAAACACATTCGAAAAGCTAAAAATCAAACACCCTGGAACAGCATGAAGCCGTCCGGCTTCCCGGGAAGCCGCCGGCTTCCCGACCCCATCCAGACCAAATCGTTTACCCGAGCTAGAAAAACGAAGACGTTTAGCAGGAAGCCGCCGGCTTCACCTCAAGCCGTCCGGCTTCAGAGGAAGCCGACCGGCTTCCCTTGATCTGCAGGTGATGATCAGCACGATCATAACACAGCCCAGAATTCCAAATCACAAACACCAAATACGAATCAATTATGCAGAATACTCATGTTACTAGCTTCTAACACATTCAAAACATATTTCTAATGCTATACCAACCTCTATTAACAACCATAACATCCAAAACAATTAATCAAATCCTCATCAATTTGGTATATAACTTATGAAATATGAATACTTACAATGGATAGATAAACACGAAGATAATAACTAGATGATGATGATCATAGTAGAAATCGCACTTCAATTCACCTTTCAATTTGATGATTAGATCCTATATTTAAGTTAGGGTTTATGGTTTTATTTGAAAGAGAAGATTGGGAAAGGAATTGGTAAAGTAAAATGAAAAGATCGGCCCATCATTTTAACCATTTAACATTGAGGTATTTAATACCCGCTCTAAAACTATTGTCTGGCACTTAATCGCTAAATGCGAGAAATTTATTTTATAATACCATCAACTTTCATATTTTAAAATAAACAACATTCCACTAACCACAATAAGTCCTAAGACCTATCTCACTAACTTTCATAATTAACAATTATATCACAAAATTATTTAAAACAATTAAATACGCAATTAAAAATAGAAAAATACCAGGCCACTGGAGAGGATGTTACAAATCTCCCCTCCTTAAGGAGATTTCGTCCCCGAAATCTCAACACCATCAAACAATCCAGGATATCTGGACTTCATTGACTCCTCAGTCTCCCAAGTCAGGTTGGACCCTAAACTATGTTTCCACTTTACAAGCACCATAGGAATTTGTTTCTTCCTAAGTTTGGTAACCTTCCTATCTAGGATTTCTATCGGTTCTTCAACCAACTTTTGAGTTCTATCAACTTTTAAATCCTTCAAAGGAAGTATTTGTGACTGGTCCTCAATGTTACACCTCCTCAAATAACACACATTAAACGTACTATGAATACCCGAAAGCTCAGGAGGAAGATCCAACGTCACTGACTGGTCGTTAACCACTTGTCGAATCTTAAACGGACCAATGTATCTAGGTGCCAACTTTCCCCGTTTTCCAAATCGGATTACACCTTTCCACGGGGAAACTTTAAGATAGACTAGTTCACCTTCAGAAAATACAACCGGCCGCCTTTTCAGATCAGCATACTTTTTCTGTCTATCACGCGCGGCTTTCAACTTTTCACGTGCAATTGCTACCTTATCCGCGGTCATTTGTACGATGTCGGGTCCTGCAAACTGTTTCTCACCGGCTTCCAACCAACATGTCGGTGTTCTACAACGACGGCCATACAACATTTCATACGGAGGCATACCGATACTCGAGTGATACGAATTGTTATAAGCAAATTCGACCAACGGAAGATGTGAATCCCATGAACCTCCATATTCCAACACACAGGCACGAAGCATGTCCTCTAAGGTTTGAATCGTTCGTTCTGATTGACCGTCTGTTTGAGGATGATACGCTGTACTTAGATTTACACGGGTACCCAATTCTTGTTGAAGACTCTGCCAAAAATGCGAAACAAAACGGGAATCTCTGTCTGACACAATTGACACTGGAATACCATGTCTTGATACAATTTCATTAAGATACAACTGGGCGAGCTTAGTCAAAGAAGTGGTCTCACTCGCAGCAAGAAAATGTGCGCTTTTTGTCAACCGATCAACGATAACCCAAACCATGTCATTACCTCGAATGGTACGCGGCAATTTAGTTACAAAATCCATGGTTATATGTTCCCATTTCCATTCGGGAATTTCCAACTGTTTCAGTGATCCGTACGGCTTTTGATGTTCAGCTTTAACTTGCGCGCATATATGACAATTACCAACAAACCGTGCAATGTCAGTTTTCATCGTGGGCCACCAATACAAAGGTTTTAAATCGTTATACATTCGAGTACTACCGGGATGAACAGTTAACTTAGACTTATGAGCTTCATTCAAAATCATATCCCGAATTCCACCAAGTAAAGGAATCCACACCCGAGACTTAAAAGTTTTCAATCCTCTAGAATCGTCCACTAATTCATCTTTTCTTTTCAACATAATTTCAGACTTTAAGTTATGATCCAACAAAGCTTCTAATTGTACAATTTTGATTTGATTTATCAAGTCAGAGGAAACATTTACCTTCAGATAAAAGATTCGATCAGAAACACCCTTTCGGCTTAGAGCATCCGCAACCACATTAGCTTTGCCTGGGTGATATCTAATTTCACAATCATAGTCTTTGATTAATTCAAGCCATCGTCTCTGACGCATGTTCAACTCTTTTTGGGAAAACACATACTGCAGACTTTTATGGTCAGTACACACAACACATCGAGTTCCGTACAAGTAATGTCTCCAAAGTTTTAGGGCAAATACAACCGCTGCAAGTTCTAAATCGTGAGTGGGATAATTCTTTTCATGCGGTTTCAGCTGACGAGAAGCATAAGCAATAACTTTATCCCTTTGCATAAGAACACAGCCCAAACCCGAAAAAGAAGCATCACAATAAACAATGAAATCCTCTGAACCCTCCGGTAATGCTAACACCGGTGACTGACACAACATTTGTCTTAACGTTTGGAATGCATGCTCCTGACGATCAGTCCATACGAATTTCTCATCCTTACGGGTTAATTTGGTTAAAGGACCGGCAATTTTAGAAAAATCTTTTATGAACTTCCGGTAATAGCCCGCTAATCCAAGAAAGCTCTTTATTTCCGAAGCAGACTTTGGGGCGTTCCATTTCATCACAGCCTCGACTTTAGTTGGATCCACTATCACACCATCTTTACAAATTACGTGACCCAAAAACTGAACCTCTCGAATCCAAAATTCGCACTTAGAGAACTTGGCATACAACTGTTCTCGTTTCAACGTATCAAGAACCAATCTTAAATGCAGAGCATGCTCATCTTCGGATTTCGAATACACGAGAATATCGTCAATGAAAACAATAACAAATTTCACTAGTACAAAAATGAGATTTGGTCACACATAGCCGGAATTAAATGGCCACACATTTGAATATTTATGTGACTAAATGTACCAAAATAAAATTCATGTTATTAGTTAGCCACATATGAACTCCGATCGTGTGACCATTCGGGAATGTATTGCCACACCTTCAAACATTTATGTGGCTAACGGTCACAACTATTTTTTGACTGTTTATTTAGCCACATATGAATTGGAACGCGTGACGAATGAAGAGTAAGTTTGAAGCATTAGTCACGATATACATATAAAATGTGACAAATCTATGTCACACACTTGAATCACTGTGACCAAATGCCATAAATGGTCACATGAGGTAACTGTTTATGTGTCTAAATCATAGTGTCAAGTTTGTCACACATGATTTTAGTGTAGCCAAAATCCAGTACATATGGTCACATAACTATTATGTGTGTCTAAACTTTATCGTGTGTTAGCTTGCCAAAAGCTAATGTGTATAGTCACATTTATTTCTAGCACGATCATGTGACTATATCGATTTATAATAGCCACACCATATCACAAATTTGTATCTAAATGATGTTTATGGCCACACGCTAGGTGATTATATGTGACCAATATATTTATAACAGTCACGTCGTTAAATATTCATGTGGCTATTATTTAGGGCAAAAATGGGCAAAAACTATTATGATTAAATTTGATATTAGTCACATTGAGTCTTTGTGTGTCTAATTCATGAGACTTTAAATGGTCACATGAAGTAATTGTTTACGTGACTAAATCATATAGTCGCGTTTGTCACACATGATTTCATTGTAGCCCAAATCCGGTACATATGGTCACATAACTTATTATGTGTGTCTAAAGTTTAGTGTGTGTTAGAATGCCAAATGCTAATGTGTATAGTCACATTAATTTCTAGCACGATCATGTGACTATATGGCTTTATAATTGCCACACCATATCACAAATGTGTATCTAAATAATATTTATGGCCACATTTTAGGTGATTATATGTGACCAATATATTCACAACAGTCACGTTGTGAGATATTCATGTGGCTATTATTTAGAGCAAAAATGGGCAAAAACAATTATCATTAAATTTGATATTAGTCACATTGAGTGTTAGTTTGTGTGTCTAAATCATGAGACTTTATATGTCAAATGGAGTAATTGTTTATGTAACTAAATCATAGAGTTGAGTTTGTCACACATGATTTCAGTATAGCCAAAATCCAGTACAAATGGTCGCATAACTTATTATGTGCGTGTGTTAGATTGCCAAAAGCTAACATGTATAACATTAAGCTATAGCAACACTATTACCCATCATATACCAGATGTTTTATTGTTTCCAGTACATAATTGCAACATTTTCTGCTATCAAACCTGTACTTTCTATTTTTTTTAAAAGGCAACAACACCATAGTCATAATCTTTAATATGCATCTACGCTATAATTTGCAAAAAAAAAAAAAAAAATACAACACATTACAATTTACTTTCAATCATAACAATTACTACATCAACTGATAATAGTATATTATACAATGACGAATACATCCACAAGACTAGCACATAAGTATGTCTAATCATCAACAAGAAAAACGGCAACTAGAATCTTTTAAGTGGTCAAATCCTCTGGCATATGTAGTTCTTCCATATGGTATGGCTATCTCAAATAAGCATAAATGCATCTGTCTCTTTGTCCACCAAAACAATTTAGACCTGGTGAATATGACATTGATAACGTATATGGTTAGTATTTAATTTTGGCATGAACTGATAGGAAAAAATTACCAAGCAGAATAGCGAATTAAGTACAACCTAAGACAAGCTAACATACATGGAATCTCAGGAAAGATTCAAATATGAAAAGAAAAGTTATACAATTATAGAGATTCTAATACTTATTTTAAATCATAACACGAACATAACTAGCTACCTATTTCCCATTTATGTGTGTAGAAAAATGTGCAATAATTAACTAGGATTTTATTTAAGCTAACCAATAAAGAAAACCAAGTCCACTCGTACACAAAAAAACAAGCAATTAAAATGAATAATACTTGTTTAATTATTTATTCAACAGCCGTTTGTTTTTTTTATTTTTTGAAAGCAGTCCTATACCAATATTAAAGTACAAACAAACAAGCTTAATCATGCGACGTGCAAAACGCATATAGGCAAACCATGGACAAAAAAGAACTTCAACCATTGAGCAAGAAGGGTTATGGTGAAGATATTAGTTTGCTTTTAATTCTATACGGATTTATATGGGTTAGATTTTGCTCAATTCATGACTGCTGCCTATTGCATATTATTCACAAATGGATACGGAGTACTAAACAGATCCAATTCAACTAGCGCATTCAAGTTACTCAGAGGTTGTGAAAGGAAGAAACATGATCATCTTAGCAAATATCCATGTATTTATGTGTGTAAAGCAGACTGTAGACATGAATAAGCAAAAAGAGAAGAAGATAAGACATACCTGTTTTTTAAAGCTAATTGTTGTTGACCATTCTTGACAGTGCTTGTTTCAACATGAACACCTGTTGCCAACACACTCATTATTTCAAATCTATACAAAGCTAATATTACTTCAAATGAACTTATAAAAGTTGACATAGCATCTCAAAATATTACAAAAATCTCAACAGACACAAATCAAAACATGGTACTGGGGCACATAACCAAACACTTTAATTCAAGTATGTGTAAAAAAGGCCAAACAAATTAAACTTTACTCTATCTATGCCCTACTGCACAGTCGCAAAAACAAGTAATATATGAGTACTTCAAAGCCTTCCAAACGAAACTCAAGAAATTCGAAAAATATAATCGCTAAATTATCGTACTTACATCCCCACAGGTGGTACCAATCGAACCAAACATAAGAATATCAATTAACGAAAAAGAAAAGGAAAAAGAACGGACCTAGTTATTTAATCATAACTAACATGATACAAATCGGACGTGACTTACAACGTGAGCTGATTGTAAGCCGTTTGTTCTAGAACAGTAATTGAAATGGGATAGAATCAGAGGAGTGGTAATTATATTAGGGTTTCAATTGATTTGGGTTTAATTGAACTATTGAATTGAATATGATAGTATCAAAACAAAACAAGCGCTAAACTACTAAACAATTTGATTCATCCGCATAGGCATACAAGTAAAAGAGAATAAGGCGGTTTCAAAATCAAGAGTACGAGAAGGAAGACGAAGCGCGGTATGTTTTTGATTTTGGGGAAAAACTTAGAGCGGGAAGTGAAAAAGAGTCCCAGGCAAATAACTTTAATTAATTATTATTAATTCATATAAATTATAATTATTACAGTAGATGCCATTAATTAACAATTATGATTAAATTAGTTAGTTAAATAATTAAATTAAATAAAGATTTATCCGATCATATGTATTGGAATATGGAAGTACTTATACTAAGTTGTCAACAATACAATTTACCCTTTAATGAAAATTTATGTACGTGATTTTATATTAAGATAAGGCCAATACTACAATTTTCCCTTAATTATTACTCCGTTCGTCCTAATTTTATTGTCCACAGACAAAAAACACACGGTTTAAAAAAAGTGTACTAGTCGTACTATGCAACCAATAAAATTTAATCTCTCACAATGTTTTGATCGGTTGAAAGTGTAAAGTGGACAATAAAATTGGGATATCCCAAAATGAAAATGTGGATTATAAATTTGGGACGGAGGGAGTATCAGTATATATATCTTTGAATGTTGCTTGTAAATATAATTAACTGTCAACATAATTATATTTCCAAGACAAGATGTATTGCATTGCACGGGAATGCACGGACACGAATCTTTAATTAAATTGCTATAGTAAGTTTATTAATTTTCTTTATTAAATTTGCAACACTTTGAATTAAGTATTGTCTTGCAACATGAATACATCAGTTTGCAACATTTTGATAATGTCCTATATTTAGAATATAGGACATTATCATAAGTTTAATAATTGAATATATGATATATGACATTATTTTAAGTTTAATTAATAATGAAATATATGACACATGACATTACCAATATCACATATGCCACTATTAAACTTAGGATAAAATTAATTCATCATTTTGGAATATATGACGTTATTCTAAGTTTAATAATGGAATATATGATATATAACATTACCAATATCACATATGCCACTATTAAACTTATGAAAAAAGTAATTCATCATTTTGGAATACATAACATTATCCTAAGTTTAATAATGGAATATATGATACATGACATTATAAATATCACATATGCCACTATTAAACTTAGGATAAAATTAATTCATAATTTGAGCATATATAACATTATCCTAAGTTTAATAATGGAATATATAATATATGACATTACCAATATCACATATACTACTATTAAACTTATGATAAAATTAATTCATAATTTTGGAATATATGACATTATCCTAAGTTTAATAATAGAATATATAATATATGACATTACCAATATCACATATGCTACTATTAAACTTATGATAAAATTAATTCATAATTTTGAAATATATGACATTATTCGAAGTTTAATAATGGAATATATGATATATGACATTACCATTATCACATATGCCACTATTAAACTTAGAATAAAATTAGTTCATCATTTTGGAATATATGATATTATCTAAAGTTTAATAATGGATTATATAATATATGACATTACCAATATCACATATGCCACTATTAAACTTAGGATAAAATTAATTCATAATTTTGGAATATATGACATTATCCTAAGTTTAATAATGGAATATATGATATATGACATTACCAATATCACATATGCCACTATTAATCTTAGGATAAAATTAATTCATCATTTTGGAATATATGACATTATCCTAAGTTTAATAACGGAATATATGATACATGACATTACCAATCTCACATATGCCATTATTAAACTTAGGATAAAATTAATTCATAATTTGGGCATATATGACATTATCCTAAGTTTAATAATGGAATATATGATATATGACATTACTAATATCACATATGCTACTATTAAACTTATGATAAAATTAATTCATAATTTGGGAATATATGACATTATCCTAAGTTATATGATATATGACATTACTAATATCACATATGCTACTATTAAACTTATGATAAAATTATTTTATATATATTTAAAAAATAAAGATCAATATTAAAAAATCATTTTATATATATATAATTAATTAAATACTTCGCAAAAACAAGTCAAAAATTATGTAAAATGGTATAAAATTATCTAAAAAAATAATAATATCATTTACATAAAAAAATTACATATATATATATATATATATATATATATATATATATATATATATATATATATATGTGTATGTGCATACAAATATAAATTCTCCTTTTAACGCTCACTAAACCAACACGTACCTTCGCAATTTTAATTCCCCCTTTTATTTTATTTTCCCTCCTTTTACTTCACTATCTAGGGTTTTCGAAACCCCAAACCCCCAAAATCACACCAATTTCGTTTCTTCGGATCAAAATCATGGCCGTAAATCTCAGTTCCGGCTCAATATCGATACTGTCGAGCAGTGAATGGCATTCGTTAGGCATAAAACCGGTGCTTCAGGTCATCGATGTTTCAACCGTGCAGACGCAAACCGGTGGTGGCGGTGTAGAAGGTAAGGAGAGATATCGAGTTTTGTTGTCTGATGGTTCATTTCATCAACAAGGAATGCTTGCTACTCAACGGAATGATTTGGTTAGATCTAATCCCTTTGTTTAATCAACACGATTCTTATGACATAATTAGCCCTATATCTAACAGAAAAAACATACTCCGTATAATGTTTTTACTTTGATGAAACCTCGCTATGTTCTAATTCCAAAAGTAACTTATAACAATTGAACTCGACCAAAACAAATCTCGGTACTCTAAAGTCTAAATAAGTAATATATTACTCAGTAGAGAAATTTGATTATAATTTATCTGGTAGTAACAAAGTCTAGTTAAAACAGCCATTATTCAAGTAACTATTATATTAAACCCAACTCTGACAATTGTTTTCAATTAATTTGACCGTAATTTTGCTTTCACCATTAGATTACTGCAAGATATATCTAGATAAATATTTAGATCGCTTTGCTTTGATCCAGTCTGTTTTACCCGTTATTATGCCTACTTCGATCCTGATTTCCACTAATCTAGATATCTTACATAGATACCTGTCCGGTGGTTAAAAGTGTCGTGGTTTATGTAAACTTTCAGATCTATACCAACTCCGATAAACTGAGTGATGCTGCACTCATACAGAGAAAGATATTGCATACAATTGAATTATCAAAGGTTTGGATGCTGACTTTACTATTGATATCATTGATTAATGTTCCATTTTATCTTTGTTACTGCAAGGGTTAGTCCCGTTAACATAGTTTTATAATTTCTAACGTTACATAATCTGGCATGATATCCTCTTTTATCAAGGTCTTGAATTTAGCTTTCCTATCCTAAAATCTGCTTTATTTCAGTCAGTATCTTTTCTTCTCTGTATGGCATATGATTATAATAGTTTTAAGCTTATCCTTGGTCTAATCCTACATCTTTGTGCTGTTAAAGTGTTGGCAATATAATGTTTGTGCTATTCGTCCGGGTTGGGATTCTTTGGAAACTGTGATTGCAGCTGAAACCCTTGCATTGATTCTTCAGTCATCAGGGAGTTTAAGTGAAGCAAAAGACCTTCTTCAAAGGTGAATATTTTTAAATCTGTAGTAACACCTGTAATGAAAGGGAAAAATTGTTCGAGTGCTTTCAGTGTGTCGCCTAGTTGGTTCTGGAGGAGGATTTTATTAGGAAGTATCCCACATGTAATCCCCACCCGAGACATGGATGAACTGAATATATAAATTGGTTGGTTGGGCCACCCTCAGAGATGGCCGCTTAGTGAGCTGACTTACCACTCACATGACTAACCTGAGGTGGTCTGGCATGGGCTGGTTAGGGTTATCATAACATCAACTTTTAGGAAAAACTGTTTGATATTGTGACTATTTTATGTTGTAGATGTCTTGATTCACGGAGAAGGTTACTTCCCGAAGACCATATTCAGGTTTCATCTATTGCTCCGCAAATCACTTGAAAAAGTTCTATCTGGGCAAAATGCTCATTTACCTTGTAGGTTTCACAAGACACCAGTTGCCTATTTTGAAATTTTAAGCACTAGATGTTTTGTCCTTGCTATATTCATTATGTCCAAGCAGTAGCTCCATCTACATTGTGCTTCTTCTACATATTATGTTCCAAATTAGTGTCACATGGCGCATCAATGTACAGTTTTGACATATAACATTCATAGATTCGATGTAGAACTGACATGATTTACCAGCGTTAAGTATGCTGAAACAAATATATTATCTTTTCTTATGTCTATTTACCTTTTCAGATCATTTAGATGTTTGGAAAATGGATAACTAATCCTCATTTAATATGTCAGATAGCAGCAACATGCTTCACATGGCAAGGGTGGAGATTCTTTTATACAGCCAAATAAGCGGGGATAGTTCTAGGGCAACTGTAGTGATTGGCAATGCAAAAGATCTTCTAAGCAATGAGATAAGGTTTGATTGACTTGATTCAGCTTTTTAGTTGTTATTATATATGTTTATCTGTTCACTGTGGTCCTGCTTGTTCTTAGAGTTCCTTTTTTAGTATCGCAAGGGATTGTTATGAACTCCGTTGGACTTTGATTTTATATGTTCCCTTCATGCTTATGCTTCCTTTAGATTTTTGTGTGCTTCAATTGCTTGGTAATAAAGTTATCTGGGAAAATTTTTAATAATGCTATGATGACATATATAGTACAACGTCCTATTATTGTGTACTTATTCCTCGTAAACCTATCAGCCTCTGTTTGAAGAATGTCTATAACATTAGTAATTTTTTGTTTGTCTCTACTGGTAGTATTTCCTCAAACCTTGATATTTGGATTCTGTATAATTATAAGTTTTTATATTAATGTTGTGTTGTTTATACATTACTTGCCCTTTGACAGGGTAGCTCGAGAGGCTTTGGAGAAGTTGAGAAGACTAGGAGCGAAGCGTAACTCTAATGAAGTATCTATAGGATGGATACATATTTTGAGCGTACAACTTTGCTTATACTGGTCAGTTAAAGCACACGATAATAACTATGTAGTTCAATGGTGTAATGTACTTATCTTGGTAAATGTAATGCAGTTGCAAGCAATAAATGCTTTGAAACAACTGGAAGTTACGAAGGCTGAGTTACAGAAACCTGTGGTTAGTACTTCTACTTTTCTTAGTATATTATTTTTCTGTAATTATTATTATTATTCTGTGTTGTCAGTTACATGGTCAAAATCAAATGCAATTTTCTCAGTAGCAGTTCCGGGGAGGGCAACTACCTTCTGAGTTATTCAGTATGGCATGGCACAAAATCAATTAAATCAAGGAAATCAGTTGAATCGTCATTTGAACCAAGTGTCTAGCACTGCCAAATAAAATCAAGGGTCTTGGCGTGGATGTAGCTTATGTGGAGACAAGTATTTTATGCAATCCAGTTACTCAAACCTTAAGAACAATTGTTCTATGAGTGTTGTTTTGTAAGTGTTTAGTGGAAATATTTGAAATAGTTGATTAGTTAATCTTTGTAGCCGTTTGATTAGATGTAGAATTCATATTGTTGTATTCATTTGATTTCTAGAATGGTTAATGCAATTTGACACAAATTATTGATTTGTTATGTGACTAAAAGATACATTTACATAATATGGTTACACTTTGTGGCCACTGTTCGATTAATTCGTTGTGTGACTAAATGTTACAAAATGCCACACAAACATAAAATTTAAGTAGCCATTGGATGAACAATAGTCACACAAAATATATGTTTACTTGACTTTAAAGAGCATATGGTCACATTTATTAACACTTTTGGCCACTTTTGTCTTAATTTTATGTGACCAAATAAAAAAACAATTGTTGTGTGATTGAATATTACAAAACGTCACACAAACATAAAATTCAAGTGGCCATTCGATGAACAATAGTCACACAAAATGCACGTTTACTTGACTTTAAAGAGCATATGGTCACACTAATTAACACCTATGGTCACTTTTGGCTTAATTTTATGTGACCAAATCCCAAAATAAAACACTCGTTGTGTGACTAAATGTTGCAAAACGTCACACAAACATAAAATTAAAGTGGCTATTGGATGAACATTAGTCACACAAAATACACGTTTATTTGACTTTAAAGAGCATATGGTCACACTTATTAAAACTTTTTGCCACTTTATGATTAATTGTATGTGACTAAATCACCAAAAAAAACAATCATTGTGTGACTAAATATTACAAAACGCTACACAAACATAAAATTCATGTGGCCATTGAATGAACAATTGTCACACAAAATACACATTTACTTTACTTTAAAAAGCATATGACCACACTTATTAACACTTTTGGCCACTTTTTGCTTAATTGTATGTGACTAATTCCCCCCCAAAAAATGCGTTGTGTGACTAAATATTACAAAACGTCACACAAACATAAAATTCATGTGGCCATTGAATGAACAATAGTCACACAATACACACATTTACTTGTCTTTATGAAGTATATGGTCACACTTTTTAAAACTTTTTGCCACTTTATGATTAATAGTATGTGACTAAATCACCCAAAAAAACAATCCTTGTGTGACTAAATCATCGCAAAGGCCACATATATTATATATTCATGTGGCCAAAGGACGGACAATAGTCACACAAAATACACACTTACTTGATTTTACCAATCATATGGTCACACTCATTAACAATTTTGGCCACTTTTTGCTTAATTGTATGTGACTAATTCCCTAAAAATACATTCGTTGTGTGACTAAAAAATCGCAAATGCCACATCTATTATATATTCATGTAGCCAAAGGAGGAACAATAACTACTCTCAAAAACCGCTCATGTGACTATAAAGTGTGTACGGTCACTAAAACTGATTCAACCAAAATAAACTTGTACCCGATTAGTCACACATTTTATGGTTTTGGTTACTGATTTTGAATGGATACGGCCACTAACTCGCTAATGTCACCGTATGTACCCTATGGTCGCTCGACCTTTCGTCACACCTACGTTAAAAAACCAAGTGTGACTATATGCATATCGTCACACTTTTTTGGTGTAACAAAATCGCAATTTTGTTCTAGTGTTTATCCAAGAAAGGTCGACAAACCCGATTCATTAAATCCATAAATACCGCTGGAGCATTCGTCAAACCAAAAGGCATAACCAAGAATTCATAATGACCGTACCTAGTACGAAAAGCAGTCTTTGGTATATCCTCTTCACGAACACGAACCTGATGATAACCGGATCTCAGATCAATTTTAGAATACACTGAAGAACCCTGCAACTGATCAAATAAGTCGTCTATTCTAGGAAGAGGGTACTTATTCTTTACCGTTCTCTTGTTCAACTCTCTATAATCAATACACATGCGCATAGACCCGTCTTTCTTTTTCACAAATAATACTGGTGCACCCCACGGCGAAGAACTAGGTCTAATAAAATCCTTATCTAGCAGTTCCTGTATCTGATTCATCATTTCACGAATCTCAGAAGGCGCTAACCTATAAGGAGCTTTAGCTATAGGCGACGAACCCGGCACAAGATCAATACGGTACTCAACTTCCCTAATTGGTGGCAACCCAGGTAACTCATCAGGAAATACCTCAGAGTATTCACACACAACCGGTACATCGGAAATAACTTTTCTTTCAAGCTTAGCATCAACTACATAGGCTAAGTAGGACTCGCAACCTTTGGATAATGACTTCCTAGCCTTCATCATCGAAATTAGAGGAATAGACATACCATCCCGTTCTCCTCGAGCCACAACGTATGACCCATCGGAGATTGGGATCCTAATCAACTTTTGATGGCAATCAATGCTAGCCCTATTCTGACTTAACCAATCCATACCAATTATTACATCAAAACTAGGGATTGGCATCAACAAGAATGAAATAGGGAAATTTTGGTCATCAATCACAATATTAGCTCCAGTCACCGAGGTGGTAACAGGAACTAGTTTACCGCTAACAATTTCTATTTCTATGGGTTTTGTTATCACAGTAGGCACTAATTTCAACTTGTCGCAGAAGCATACAGATATGAAAGTACAAGTAGCACCAGAGTCAAATAAAACACGAGCCGGTACAGAGTTTATAAAGAATGTACCAGTTATAACATCTTCTGTATGCACAGCCTCATTGACTGTCATTTGAAAAGCCCGACTGGTTGCTGGTGGAGGATTCTTCCTTTTCTGACCGGAAGATGCCGAACTCCCGACCGAACCAGACCCCGATTTCCCCGCCTCTGGACATTGACCCACTCGATGTCCCTCCTTCTTACAAGTCCAACACACGAAATTCGGATAACGACAATTTCTTATCTCATGACCAAGATCACCACATTTCAGACACTTATTTGTTTGCGGAGTACACGGCCCTGAATGTCTAGATTTGCATGTACTACACCAGTTCAAACTTCCCGACGAACTACTCTTACTAACATACTTCTTTGTCTGACGATTACCTTGCCAATTTGATTTCCCTTTACTAGAGAAATCCGCTCTAGACTTTGAAGAATTATCTCTAAATCGTGTTTCACGAGACCCTCTAATGTCACTATCAACTGATCGAGCAAGATTAAAAGCCTGAGATAAACTAGTGGCTAGTCTCACGGTAGTACGATAGTTATGGGGTAAAGTATCCACAAACTGCTCTATCTTCGTCTTCTCCTCCGGAACCCATTGTTGTACAAATCGAAGTTTTTCCGTAAATTGAGCTATCAACTCCTCCATGGTCATATTATCCGTTAATTGAAGATTCACAAAATCCCTCCTAATTTGTGCCATATGGAAATCAGAACAATATTGATTACGCACTACCTGATGAAATTCATTCCATCGTATCGATTCCTTTTGTTGTGGAGTAAAATGCCCGGTAATTGAATCCCACCAAACCATGGCATCATCTTTCAGGCACTGCACAGCAAACTTGACCTTGGATTCTTCCTCACAACTAATCACATCAAACTTGCGTTCCATATCTCTTAACCAATTTAAAGCCACAGTTGGATTGGTACTTCCATGGAACTCCGGTGGTTTGCAAGACATAAAAGTCTTAAAAGTACACATCTTATTAGTCTGAGAAGCTGGACTAGCACCAAAAACCGAGGATTGTTGTTGTAAAAGTTGCCTAGCTGCAGTTTCCTCAGCTTTCCTTTTGAACTCTCTAAGAAATATCAATTCATCTTCTATCTCATGTATATACTCATCCCTATTGGTTTCTTCACCCCCTTGATGAGATGTACCTTCACGAACATTAGTCACAACAGGAGGAACAACATACCGAGAGGCATTATTGGGGTTGGGGATCGGTTGTTCGTCATCTGCCATTTCTGAAATCAACACAACACTTGAAACTTGTTAATCGTTAGTACCTATCTACTAACAATTTCACAACCAATGCTAAATCCCATACCCAGGAATGTTTGACATACCACGCTACAGTTTTGGGATTGAACATTCTACAATGCTCAATTACCCCAAAACCATGCTCTGATACCAACTTATAACACCCCTCATTTTCCAAAAATAATATTATATTGAAAACACGGAAGCGAAGAGAATTAAAACATATTTAATTACTATATGTTAGGACAAAAGTCATAACCCGATCATAAGTTAAGTCATGACAAGTTAAACATGTTTAACAAACACATAATACGGGGTATTATATAAAACTTAACATTAATCGTTACAAAACATAATCAGAGTAGCAAGCTGTCAAAACATTCCCCAGCTCCTAGAGCATCTACTTTCTGCTACTCACCTATTCAAAATATAATCTGCAGAAAGTAAATACGAGGGATTAGCACAAAGCTAAGTGAGTGAGTTCATAACACAACATATAACTTAGCATAATCATATAATTGCTTCAAACAACCGCAATACGATATTCAACAAATCAACAACAACTTAACGAGGATCGGTGGCTCTGGGGATAACCATAATGCCCGGGTGGCTCCCCAAGAACACTTACCCAACCATATCCGCATGGCCATACGGACGAGACCGATAACTAGTGATAGTTGAACTCAGATACAGAATCAATACACACAACAAATGAAGTACGACTCTGTATCATTCATTCAACCCCTGCCTAGTTCAACCAACCATTTAACAACTCGTTGACCTCGTTAACAACTGATGCCCGAAGGCCAAACACATAGCACATAGGTTCACAGTCAACAATGTATATCAACTAAGCAACAAAACATATGCACGTTTATTCGTTGCAATCAAATGATCACAACTAAATTAAATGGTGAGCTCTGAATCCACTCACCGATACCTTCGCCTTCAACTACTCAGATTCCTGGTGCAACTTTGTCTTTCAAAGGATCTGAGATTCAACACCAATGAAAAGTTAGTAATCACAATCGTCCAAATATAACTTATAAAAGTTCGACACATTTGGAACTCAAAACTATAAACATCAATATTACCAACTACTAATCATGCTTATTTAATCATAATGCATCATTTAGTTATACATATCAACAATTGAAACACATTCGAAAAGCTAAAAATCAAACACCCTGGAACAGCATGAAGCCGTCCGGCTTCCCGGGAAGCCGCCGGCTTCCCGACCCCATCCAGACCAAATCGTTTACCCGAGCTAGAAAAACGAAGACGTTTAGCAGGAAGCCGCCGGCTTCACCTCAAGCCGTCCGGCTTCAGAGGAAGCCGACCGGCTTCCCTTGATCTGCAGGTGATGATCAGCACGATCATAACACAGCCCAGAATTCCAAATCACAAACACCAAATACGAATCAATTATGCAGAATACTCATGTTACTAGCTTCTAACACATTCAAAACATATTTCTAATGCTATACCAACCTCTATTAACAACCATAACATCCAAAACAATTAATCAAATCCTCATCAATTTGGTATATAACTTATGAAATATGAATACTTACAATGGATAGATAAACACGAAGATAATAACTAGATGATGATGATCATAGTAGAAATCGCACTTCAATTCACCTTTCAATTTGATGATTAGATCCTATATTTAAGTTAGGGTTTATGGTTTTATTTGAAAGAGAAGATTGGGAAAGGAATTGGTAAAGTAAAATGAAAAGATCGGCCCATCATTTTAACCATTTAACATTGAGGTATTTAATACCCGCTCTAAAACTATTGTCTGGCACTTAATCACTAAATGCGAGAAATTTATTTTATAATACCATCAACTTTCATATTTTAAAATAAACAACATTCCACTAACCACAATAAGTCCTGAGACCTATCTCACTAACTTTCATAATTAACAATTATATCACAAAATTATTTAAAACAATTAAATACGCAATTAAAAATAGAAAAATACCAGGCCACTGGAGAGGATGTTACACTTACTAACACCTAAGTTGAGTTTTGTTAGAATTTAAAGGGAAAGATTGAATATGTATTTATCAAAAAGTCGAATAGTAAAATGTGTAAAATATCATGCTTTTGATTGGTCAATATCACTCAACTTTTGGAGTGTTGACAACATGTTTTTCTCAATAATAATAATAATAATAATAATAATAATAATAATAATAATAATAATAATAATAATAATAATAATAATAATAATAAATTAAATATAATATAGGAAACAGTGATGATAGCTAAAATGTCATAAATAATTTATTTATTTAATAAGACTGATTTAATTAAAGGGAAATGCTATTGACTGCCATTAGGGCTGTCAATAAGTGAATTTATTGAAGTAAAAGTTTCCTTATATAATCAAAATTATAATTAATACACCGAAGTTTTGTATTTAGTTTATTGAAACGTCCCTTTTATATGTGAAGTATTAATTATGATTTTTGATAATAATAATAAAGGAAAGTTTGAGTTTAATAAATAAGTTCAAGGGTTCTTATTGACAGCCCTAAGGGCTGTCAATAACATTTCCCCTAATTAAAATGTAACTATTTTACGTATTTTGTTAATTAATTCATTTTCCCTTTATCTAATATACGAGTATCAGTTTGTTATTTTATTTAATATTAATAGAAATTATATCCCAAATTTTGTATGATAATAAAACAAACAAGCTGTTTTCTACCCGCGAGTTGCGGCGGAACGAAACATAATTACAATTTTTGGCAAAAATACTATGCGCGTGTTGAATATAAGAAATAACATATCAAAATATTTATACTTTAATACTTGTTATTATACATGGATCTTACACTTGATAACAATAACATTAACGTCAATCTTATAGTGAAAATTGATAGACTGGACATCATCTTAAATTATATATGTAATAATAAAGGTGGAGGATCCAAGGGAATGCCTATTTTAAGGAGAAGGAGAAAAAGGTCTATTTTTACTGCATTTTAAGATAATTTTTTTGTCATTTACGACAACTATATAATTTGGTAATACAAATTTGATAGAACAGTACATAAAAATGTTAAGTTAAATTATCACTTACAATTATTTGTATAATTTTGTCGTAATAAAATTAGCATAAAACTTTGTTGTAAGCAAAGGAGAAAAAATGTATAAGCTATTAGTTAAAAAAAGAAAGAGAAAAAATTAAAGCTAAAATCTAAAGGGGGAAAATGGGAACGTTTATCGATTAAAAAAAGAGTTGAATATGATATAAAAAATTTGAATTTTTAAAAGCTCGCATAATATGTGTAAGTGTAATCTGCATAATTTGTAAAGAAAAAGGTGTCCATATCAATAAACACTATATAAGTTTTGTCAAGTTAAATTATTGTTCACAATTAGTTGTATAATTTTGTCGTATTAAATTTAGTATAAAACTTTGTTGTAATGAAAAGGACAAAAATGCATAAGATATTGGTAAAAGAAAAAGGGAAAAATTTTAAAGTTAAAATTGAAAGGGTGAAAATAAGAAATGTAAAAATGTAAAGGGTAAAAATTTTGCAAAAAGTCAAAAAAAAAAAAAAACCCTAGTTATTCTCTCTCTATGTGGCGACTGTACGGCTCTCATTAACTCCATAGATTCCGACCAATTAATTTCATAAAACTTCCCTAAAATCCATAATATAATCAATGAATTCATCTCAAGTTTCTACTGAATCTCTTAATCGTCCACCTGATCCTCCGGATTTGGTTAATTCGTTACCATTTCATACTCCTGTATCTAATTTGGTTGACACACCATCTGTAATGAATCTGAGTCCTGCTCAATCTAGAGCCCGATTGAGAGCTACAAAGCGTGAATCAATTGAAGGTAATTTGTCTCAGGATGCTTCTGTGGTTATGAAGAAAATTGGAAGGCCCAAAAAGCGTAAGCAGAAAATGAAGAAGGGTGCTGTTGAACAAGGGTATTCTGATCCAGATCTCTCAGCGAAGAAAACTAAACAACATGATATTCCGGTTGTAAGTCTTTCTGATACTGCAATTGAATTTCAAGTGGGTGTGTCTAAGGTTCCTGTTGTACAAGCTGTTGAGGTTCAAATGAATGATTCACAAGGTTTAGAGTCACAGGATATACTGGTTCAATCTGTTCAGGAAACAATTGGTCACGTTGATGCTAAAGCAAATGCAGAAATTAAAAATATTAAAGGTTCAGGTATAAATTCTAAGCATAATAGTGATGTTATGATGCCATCTATTGAGCATAATGTTATTTATGAGTCAGCAGCTGGATATATTACTAATATGTTTATGGATAATGTTAACTCTGAGGTGAGTAATGGTGAAGGTGTGATGATGTTTGCTAGTAATAAACATGCTGTTAATCATGGGAATTTAAAGGGTAAGGGTAGTGTGGGCAGAGGTAATAGGAATGGTAAGAATGAAGGTGCTGGGGTTGGGAATTATGCGTTTAGTAATGGACTGAAGATGAGTGGTACTAATGAGAATATTGATAATATGCAAGTCAAGGGTGACCCATTGTCTAATGAATCACATAAGCAGGGATTGAATGGTATTCAGAAGGAACAAGTGAGTGCAGAGAAATCAATTGAGGGAAATAATAGGCAGAATGTGTGGTCAAATGTTAGAGTTTCATTTGCTGATTTGTTGAAGAAATCTAAAGAGGATAATGAGGTTAGGATGGAGTATATTCCTCCTATTAAGTTGCCAAATGGGCAAAAAAGAGTTCAGTTTACTGTTGAAGAGGTTAAGAAAGGAGGTAGTCAATTTAGTCTACAACTCTATGGTTATTTTATTGGCACTTCTATGGATTATCAAGTGGTTAATTCAAATTTAAGGAGAATGTGGCGTGCTTATGATATCAAAGAGATTACAAAGACGGCTGCTGGGTTCTACCTTTGTAAATTTAAAAGTGAGCAAGGTATGAAAGCTGTTCTTGAGAGTGGTCCATGGCTTGTTGAGGGAATACCATTGTTCTTGAATCAATGGGAACCTGGGGTCTGGTTAGAAAAGATTGAGCCTCATAAGGTTCCTTTGTGGGTATGTATTCATAATATGCCAATTGAATTGTGGAATGGTAAAGGGATTAGTAAACTAGCAAGTAGTATTGGTAAGCCTATATTGATGGATAAAACGACAATGGATAGATGTATTACAAAGAATGGTAGGCTTGGATATGCTAGAGTGTTAATTGAAGTTAGTGCTGAGGATGAATTGCCAGGTCATGTAGAATTTGAATTTCCAGCTTCTGGTCAATTTCAGGCTAAAGTTGGGAAGGTAGAAGTGACATATCAATGGAAGCCACCAATGTGTACTCATTGTGCTGTTTTTGGGCATAGTTTTAAACAATGCAAAGTAAGACCAGTGACAGATGAAGAGCAAGCTGAAAAGGTGTTAAAACAGGCTTTGAGGGTTGATGAAGGAAACAATGTTGTAGGGAATCAACATAACATGGATGATGAAGGATTTCAGAGTGTTGGAAGGAGAAATAAGGTTGTTGATAAGTTGAACTTTAACTGGAGGCAGAGTATTGGTAGTGGTAATAATAGCATGCATAGTAAGGGTTTTCAATATGTGGGGCAACAGGGGAATGGGAGTCAGAAGAGGTCAGGGTTTCAAGTAAAAGGGGTATTACTAAATAGAGGAAGTGTTTTTAACAGAATAAGGTTTAATCAACAGGTGAACAAAAATCAGAATTCTGAGAGCAACAATGGTCATGTTGTGGGTAATGCTAAGGAGAATGAAGTTCAAGGGAGGAAGGTGGAGTTGGATGATCAAATAGAAAGTAGGTCTATACCTATTGACATTAGTCACCTTAAATCCAAACAAGTGTATTCTAATCAGGAGGCATAAACTAGTTCTGGGTATAATAATAAAGTGAATCAACATGGAAGTAAGGTATTTAGAGTTGTTAAGGATAACAGAGGGAAACAAGAGGTGGTTGGGTCTGGACAAGAGGATAGAGGTAATGTTAAGGTTGTGATTGAACCATGTGTTGTGCCTGTGTCTAATCAATATAGTGTGTTGCAAAATGCTGAGGGGGGAATGGAAGAGGATGACTCTGATGATGATTGGGATGTAGAATTCAATATGTATGGGCATCAGAAGAAAGCTGTTATGGAATTTTTGAATAAAAATATTGTACCTGGGAGTGATGTAATTAAGGGGTGGGAAATAGGCCAAACAGATTTTTTTAATGCTTGTTGTGAGAAGTTTGGTTTACCTCAAATTCCTGATCCTGAAGATGTTTTGTCTGAGGAAGATGAAACTGCTATGATGATGAGTATGGAAAAAGATGATAATGATAAATTGAATCAGGGAATTGGAGCTAATGTGCAGCTGGTTTCCAATGATGATTAAAATTTTAGCATGGAATGTTAAGAGGGTTGAATAACTCTTCTAACCAGAAAGAAGTTAGTCAATTTATGAAGGAAGGTAATTTCAGTATTTGTTGTTTTATTGAGACACATCTTACTAAAGGTAATCTGAATAGGGTTGGAAATAAAATGTATGGGCAATGGAGGTGGATTTCAAATGTTGATTGTTGTGAGGGTGGTACTAGAATTATGGTGGGTTGGGATCCAAATTCTGTAAATGTAATGGTTTTGGATCAACATCAGCAGGCTATACATTGTTATATTGAACCTGTTGATGGTTTAAAAGGTTTTTTTTGTTCATTTATATATGGGTATCATAGATTGACTCCTAGAAAACAGTTGTGGAAAAGTTTAAGAAAACATGGTAAAGTTGTGAATGAGAAGCCATGGGTAATTTTGGGTGATTTCAATGCAACTTTAGATCCATCTGAGCACTCTGCTGGTTCATCTGGTATTATAAATAGTACGAATGATTTTTTGGAGTGTGTGAATGAGATTGAGGTTAGTGATCTTAGAATGTCTGGGTTAAAGTTTACATGGAATCAAACACCTGGGAAGGTTGAAGGTGTGTTGAAGAAATTAGATAGGGTGATGGGTAATGAAGGATTTATGACCGAGTTCCCTTGTTCAAATGCTCAATTTATGCCTTTTTTATCATATGATCATTGCCCTTGTGTATTGAATATTCCTGAGGTTGAAAGGGCTAAACCAAAGCCTTTCAAATTTCCAAATTTTTTGACTAATAAGGCTGAGTTTCTGCCTACTGTTGAGAGTGTTTGGAAGTTGGGTGTGGATGGTTATTCAATGTATAGAGTGGTTACTAAATTGAAGATGTTGAAGAAAGAGATTAGGAAGTTAAATCAGAAGCAAGGTAATCTGTTTGATAAAGTGAAGAAACTAAGGATTGAGTTGGAAAGAATTCAGATTGCAGTTGCTACTGATCCTAGTAATAAGGTGTTAAGGGAAGAGGAAGCAGTGTATGTGAATGCTTATAAAGATGCAATGAGAGATGAGGAGTTATTTTTGAGACAGAAAGCAAAAATTGAATGGTTGAAAGAAGGGGATCAGAACACTAAGTATTTTCATAAGGTTATAAAGGGTAGGGTGAATAAAAGTAGAATTGATGCTGTGGAGGATTTGAATGGAAGTTGGTTTCATGGTTTGAATGTTGCTGATCAGTTTGTGGCTCATTTTCAAAATGTATTGGGTAACAGGTCTGATGTTGTGCAGATTATGGAGCCTGAACAGTTGCTTACTACAAGAATATCACAGGATGATGCTTGCATGATGGTTAGATATGTTGCTGATGAAGAGATCAAGGCTGCTTTATTTGATATTGAAGATGATAAGGCTCCTGGGCCTGATGGGTACTCTTCTAAATTTTTTAAGAATTCTTGGCATATAGTTGGAAATGATGTATGTAGGGAAGTTAGAGAGTACTTTCAAAATGGTAAAATGTTAAAGCAAGTAAACTCTACTATCATTGCTTTGGTGCCTAAGTCTAATACTCCTCAAAAGGTATCAGATTATAGGCCTATTGCATGTTGTAATGTCATCTATAAGTGTATTAGCAAGGTCATTACAAATAGGATTAAAAGTGTCATAGATGTAATTGTGGATGAGAATCAAAGAGCATTCATTCCTGGTAGACAGATTAGTGATAATATTTTGTTGAGTCAGGAATTGATGAAGGGTTATAGAGAGCAATTTAGGAAGGGTAAAGGTCCAGGAAAATGTGCTTTTAAAATTGATATTCAGAAAGCTTATGATTCTGTGGAATGGGTTTTTCTGGAAGCTTGTTTGAAGTATTTTGGATTTCATCCATTAATGATAAGGTGGATTATGAATTGCATATCGTCTACATCTTATACTATGTGTGTTAATGGTGATCATAAAGGTTTTTTTGAAGGAAAAAGGGGTTTGAGGCAGGGTGATCCTATGTCACCTTATTTGTTTACTTTGGTAATGGAGGTGTTGAATTTGATGATTAAAAGACAAATAAGGGAACATCCAGAATTTGAATATCATTGGAAGTGTAAAGGGGTTAAGCTAACACATCTGTGTTTTGCTGATGATTTATTGTTGTTTTGTCATGGTGATTCAGCTTCTGTTAGTGTGTTAAGGAATGCCTTGGATGAGTTCAGTGGTGTTTCTGGGTTAGTGCCCAGTATGGGAAAGAGTACTGTGTTTTTTAGTAATGTTCCAAGGTCAATCAAAGAAAGTATCTCTGAGATTATGCCTTTCAATGAGGGTAAATTGCCTGTTAGGTACTTGGGGGTGCCATTGTTAGCTACTGGTTTGAAATCTAAGGATTGTATGGTGCTAATAAATAAGGTTAAGATGAGGGTTTCTGATTGGAAGAATAAATCATTGTCTTTTGCAGGGAGGTTGCAATTAATTAATTCTGTGTTGAGTTCACTGCAGGTTTACTGGGCTTCTATGTTTATATTACCAAAGAAGGTTTCTGGGGATATTGAGAGATTACTTAGAGGATTCTTATTGTGTCATGGTGAATTTAAAAGAGGTAAGGCTTGAGTTAATTGGAAGGATGTATGTCGACCAAAGGTTAATGGTGGGTTGGGAATTAAGGAGTTGAATACATGGAATGTTGCTTTAATGGCTAAGCATGCTTGGAATGTTGTTGCCAATAAAAATTCCATTTGGGTGAAATGGATTCAAGCTGAGAGGTTAAAAGGTAGGAATTTTTGGGAAAGTAATGCTTTGAGTAATGCTTGTTGGAGCTGGAAGAAGGTCATGCAGATTAGAAAGCTCCTTAGGAAGTTTATTGTATATAGATTGGGGAATGGTATGCTTACATCTGCTTGGTATGATAATTGGCATCCATTAGGCCCATTGGGGGATTTTATTGACTATAAGGAACTTTATGCAGTTAGGATGCCTAAAACTGCTAAGGTTTCTGATATTGTTGTTAATGGAGAGTGGGTGATTCCTGATGAGTGGAGAATAAAGTATAGTTATATTTTTGATTTCCCTCCTCCTTTGTTGATTCAGAACAGAGCTGATAGTGTCAAATGGAAGACAAAGAAGGGTAAGATAGTTGAATTTGCTGTTAAGAAGGTATGGTCTGATTTAATTGAAGAGCATGCTAAGGTTAAATGGGCTAAGATTGTTTGGTTTAGCCAATGTGTTCCAAGGCATGCTTTTATTACATGGGTTGCATTACATGGTAAATTGAGAACTCAAGACAAATATATGAGAGTTGAGGGTGCTAATGTTATGGTATGCTCTTTTTGTGAGTCCCAAATGGATAGTCATAACCATTTGTTTTTTGAGTGTGATTATCCCAAAGATGTATGGAGTCAAATGAAGAAAATGTGTAAATTGGAATCTGCTCCTAATGGTTGGTTGGAAATTGTTGATTTCCTTCAGAATAGGCCAATTAACAAGACTATATGGAGTGTGATTCAAAGACTTGTGGTTGGTGCATGTGTTTACTTTATTTGGCAAGAAAGAAACTTGAGACTGTTTCAGAGTAAAACCAGACCAGTTGCTACTTTGGTGGAATACATTAAGAGTTTTGTGAGGATGAGGTTGTTGGGGCTAAAGATTTTATTCTCTAAACAGGCATTGGAGGCTTCTGTGTTGTGGGATTTCCAGTTGAAAAGTCAGCAGAGTGATACTTGTAAGTCTAAACCTCGCCATTAAAATGATTTTTCAAAAAATATATTGTGGGGGGTGGATATGGGATGGTGATATAAGGGGAAGATGGGTAGTTATGTTACCTTGCTATCAAGTTAATTCTGTGTCTATGAGAGTGAAATATGTGAGTGGTGTCAAATTTTATAATTGCCCTTTGCTATCTGTTTGCTTATGTTGCAGGGTAACATTTTTAGGATATAGGGTGATATATTCTGTTTTCTTGATGCTGGAGGTTAGCATCTTAGTTTTTACCCTGGGTGATATAAGGTGGGCTGTGTGTTTTATATCTGAATTTTATTTTACCCTTTTTAAATGTCATAACCTATGTTTAGGGCTTATTAGGATTGTCAATGAGATAAGTTATGATTTGCTAAAACTGCTAATTGAGGTAAGGTGGAGTTGTAGTGCCTTATGGCTGAAATGCAGTCAAGAGTTGATGATGCATATCATGGACTTGATCTATTGGCTAGCTGGTAAGGAGGGTTTTTATGCCTTGAGTCTGTTGTGTTCTAATTGGGTGGTTGGGTTTAAGGGAGTTATAAGGTGGAGATGGGTAGGTCTTAAATCTCTGTTTTCATATTTTTTGTGTCTATACTTCTGTGATTATTTTAAAACTTTTAAGTTTGTATCTATTCACAAGCTTAATTGGTTTTTCTGTGTCAAATTATATGATCAGAGATGTTTAGGATTGGAGATTTTGGAATATATGCAGGGGTATGGCATTCTTCAATTATTTAAAGGAGTGATAAGGTTGGAAAATTTTCACTTTATCCTTTGGAAGAACTTTGAGCTAAAACTTTCATTTGGAGGTGAGATGGTGATGTATTTGGTGAGCTATTCTGTTAAAGGCAGTGATAGAAGATGCTTTTACGTTTCTGATGATGAGCAGAAAGCTATGAACCATATACATGCACTAGGCTACCATTTGTGTCTTGATCATTCCTATTTTTGGAATGATTACAGAGTTATATGTCAATGTTATAACTCTTCTTGTCTAGGTGTAGAGTTTGATGTCTTTGTCTTGTTGCTCATACAATGCTGGTTAATTGTTGGTGGATGGTGCTTGATAGGGAGTGTAACTGTTGCTATTTGGGGTGGTGTTTATAGCTGTAATTATATTCTGGATATAAAGATTGTGGGTGTGACTTGTTATAGTCAACTAGATATATATGGGTTTATAGTTTGGGTTGCTTGTGGTATTGACCATTTTGGTATGGTTGGTTTGAGTAATATTGTTGCAAGAATGTCAAGGTTTGGAATAGATGGTAGGTGCATTGTTATGGCTACTAGTTATGTAGTCAATGACTTTGTTGGTTATTATGTTATTAAGATTGATTGTTGTATGATTAGTAGTTTTGCTGTTGCTGTTGATTTGAGGGCTGCTGGTTGCATGGGTTATGATGTTTATGGGATTGAAATTCGATTGCTGGTTTGTAGGTTTAATGGTCAATTACTGCAAGTTTGGTGTGCATACAAAACGGTGGAATTATATGTTGTTCAAAATGCAGGTTTGACTTTTTTAGGTCAAATGTGCAATTGGAATGGATTGGATGGGTTGAGTGGATTTGTTATTTTGCTTTATGCTGGATTTATAGTGATGTGGCAGAGTAAATGGATGAAAGTGATGGGGATAGATGTGGGTCAGTGGAAGCTGATGATAATATGTAAAATGGATTGTTTGAAGTTTTTGGGTCAACTTAAAAAGTGGCAAGTAAGATGGTCTTTTTTACTGACATGTAATTTGAAATCAAAGCTGGATGTGGAATGCTGTATGTTTGATAGTTGTAGTGATATTAAAATGATGTTTGAATGGATGGGCTTATTAAATTTGGTAGAAAAGGCTGTGAGTGAGTGGGTTAGGCGACAGATGGCTCAGAGTGATGTTGGGCCTGTTTATTATGGATATGGGCTCTGGAATGGGTTTAAAAGAATGATGGAATGGGCTGGATTTGGTAGTATGCAAGAAGTCAAGAACAGATGAAGCAAGGTGGGTCGCAGGATTGGGTTTTATCTGCTATTAATCAAAGTGGGTCAAGGAAAGATGATCTTGGGCTTATATTTGTTTCTGATGGGCTGCCATTTGGGTTGAAGGATATGGGAAAGAAGTTCAGACGTCTTGCATTTTGGTTCATCAGTAGCAATTTTGTTAGGAATTATTATTTCATTGCTTGTATTGATTTAAGTTTGAGTATTATAGATATTATAGGTTATTATGTATTTGTTTGGGATGTGCATTAACCATCCCCTTTGGGTATGCCCAAAGTTATATTTGTAAATAGTTTATTTTATTAATATAGTTTTTGGCGGGGTTTGTCCCCTTTATCAAAAAAAAAAAAAAAATGTAAAGGGTAAAGAATGGAGAAGTGATGATAGTTCAGACGAAGAAATTGAAAAATAGCTAAAAGTTGAAGGGTAAAAAATGGAAAAGTTCTAAAACGTAAGGGTAGAAATTAAAAAATTAGAGGGTAGAAAATGAAAAAATACAAAAAGTTAAGAGGTATAAATTAAAAAGTTGCTAAAACATAAAGGGTATAAAATAAAAATACGCTAAAATTTGAGAGGTGTAAAATGGAAATTTTTGAATAGTAGCAATCACCTTCCTGTGATTAATAAGCTTCATAATAACATAGTGTATAGTGTCCATATTATATGAGTAATGAGTTTAAAAGACAATAATATTAGAGAAGGTAAATCCAACTTTTTGTACCCTTGGGCTTGGACATATAAAACTAGGTTCAGTCCTTTTTTTATTATCCCATTTGGGCCGAACATAGATAATATATCCACAAATGTTCATCTAGTTAAATTCGGCCCAATACATTAAAGTTTGGACGTTTAAATTTGGGTTAATTATTTCGTTATACATTTTTTTATTTTATGACTCGAACTGTGAAAATTTTATTGTATGTATTGAACTTGTAAATATCGTCATGTAAATTTTCCTTTTAGGGTAAAGCTAAAATTGGAAAGTTTTCGTTTTTGTCAATGCCAAAAAAGGAAAGTGTAGATACAATTGACGATATTTACAAGTTCAATACATACAATAGAATTTTTCAAAGTTCGACTCATACAATAGTAAAAAGTGTAAAGTGTAATACATTACGAAATAATAAACCCTTTAAATTTTAAGGATTGATCATTTTTCATACACCACTTATTTTGAACATTTAATATACTTAACGTCGTTAAACCTGATTTGATAGCAAATTAGCAATATCATATCGAACCGTGTGTTTCCGATTTTAGTTTCGATTATAACGGTTTATATAATCGTACATATAACTTGTATAGTTGTGTGTTTGTCATAGTAAAAAATTGCTTGTATTATTTTTCCATGAATGCACATCTAGTCTTTTCGTTGTAGTGATAGTTGTAGGCAGCATCATTAAGATAGTGTAAACCATTTTATATGCAAAGTTGGTTCATATAAATATGCGGTTATTCGGTGACACTTATTCCGACTACGTCAATAGAAGGTTCATCAAGCATTTCATGATCAAATCTTTCGATGTAAACACTTGAGTTGGAGGAGTAAACTATCAAGTTATGAAGTTGCTGCTTTCAACATTAAACGAGGGGAGTTGATAGATACGACACAAAAAATGATTAGTACAACACACTGTACAGCAGTCACAGCTCGCAGTACAACCCATTATAACATATTTTTGGTGTTGAAATCAAAATTATGTGGTGTATTTATCACCTCCCTAAACAAGTTTAAGAACAAGTTCAAAGCAAAATTTCAACTCAAGTGTTTGATGTTCAAGAATACGAAAGTTCAAATTCAAGTGAAGCTCCCTTTTCAAATTTAGTATTTCATGTTCCAAGTCATTCCAATTTTTTTATTTTTCTAATATTTTTTGTAATATATTTTATTCTTTGTTGTTATTGTTGGGGAGTTGATATATATATATATATATATATATATATATATATATATATATTATCTATTTTAAGGTAACTAAGATTTTACCATGGAAAACTAGCTTTTTTGTTCTACATCATAATATCAAATAAGTAGAATTTTAAATAGCTTGAATTGTTCAATTTGATAAACATTGTCACTATTCTAGAATTGACATAATTAAAATGAGTTACATTGACCTCAAACAAAGGATAGTCAATATGAGAAATTTATTAAAATTAATTACTAACTATCTTTGGCGTAATTTACTTGATAAGAATACATGATATTTGTTTAAGTAATAATTAAATCTTTAATCATATATTATTGGGTGGAATAAATAAATATGAAATGAGAAAAACGACAACCTCGAGTTCTTTTATTATATTTATACATTTTTGCCATGATGTTGATATTTTAAAAATCATCACCTACTCCCACTAATTTTCATTTATAAAATCCGGTTAACTATTTTCTTACTTATAAAGGAATCTTGATTAACATAATTTTAATTAATCAATTCAATTTGTAGTAATATGAAGTCATCATCATCATCAAGTTTACCCAATCCTGCTAAAAGCGGGCTATGGGGAAGGTAAAATGTAGACAGCATTTCCCCTACCCTAGGGTAGAGAGACTGCTTCCATAAAGACCTCCGGCAAGATTATGAGATTATTTTAAGAATTATTTTATTAATTTATCTATTTTGAACCAAGCCTTAACATATAACCCAAAGTACAATATTATTAACAAAAGGTATTTCAACCAAACGGATTCTATTTACGGAAGCTCAATCACCTTCAAAGGACTCTATTTACAGCTTCTCTAGTTTTAAAGATTTATTAAAGAATCCAGTCGTTGGGAAGGAAAAAGCCCTGACTTACCTTAAATTTGGCTAAAAAGGGCATCACCACAACTAATACTAGTAATTCTTTGTATTAATCTTTAAGCCAAATAGCCGACCTTGACGTGAAATATTCCGACCATTGGTTTTCATTACCTTATATATGAATGTTTAAATATAGAAATGCAAAGTATAAAGAATTGGAAGTCCCTCACCCGATGCCCCGTTGCGAAAGCAAAAGATCGCTGCTAAGTGGCCGAATTACATGTAGTCAAACAGCATCAAGTGGCCTGAGTATTGTTAAAACGTATTCTTGTTACTGAGGGTCACAATCAACCACCAATACACCTCCACCCCGGGTAGTAACCCACTCTAATACACGAGTTACTTAGAACCCCTATGTCATACTCAGCCGGAATGAAGCAAATTCCGTGTGAACAACTGCTGTAGTAGACTGGCGGCGTAGCAATATTTAAACCAAATAGTCGACCCTAGCAAGCAAGTATGGGCGGTAGGCGGCGGTAGTATCAGCTCGCAGTGGATGTGTTTCGGACTTCGTGAACGTTCTCCCCAGAGCAATTGATTAGTGTTCCTGCATCAGAATAAAAGAACGAAAACAGTAACAAAACACAAGAACCATCCTGCGAACAAACGGCTGCACTTGGAGGCGGTGAGAATACTATTATTATATTCTCTTAGATAATAATAATAATAATAATAATAATAATAATAGTAATAATAGTAATAGTAGTAATAAAATTAATAATAATAATAATAATAATAATAATAATAATAATAATAATAATAGTAGTAGTAGTCTAGATAATATAATTATAACACCCCTCATTTAGCAACTATTTAATATTAATAAATCGGAAGCGCATGTCTAACAAACCATTTATAATTTGCATCATTTCTATTATTACATAAAATTCAACTTATTTTTAAAATGTAGTTTGACAAAATGGGTGTTATATCAAACAAAAGATATCATTGATTTATACAAATCAAATATCAGAGTAACGCTTCACGGTCAAACATTCCTTCTAGTCCAACTTCTTGCCCACCCAAATATATCAATAACCTGCAAGAAGTGTTATGTGGGGGATTAGCATAAAGCTAAGTGAGTAGATAACTAATCAACAGGCTAACTTAGCTCAACAACTTTGCATACAACAATTAACACATAACCAACAAAATAGACAATACCACCATTTAGCAAAGCAACAGGGCAACTGTTCAACTGGTCAACTTATCATCAAAGCAACTATTCAACTAATCAACAACACCATAATGAGGATCGGCGGCTCTGGGGATAACCATAAACCCGGGAGGCTCCCCAAGAACACTTATCCAACCTATCCGTATGGCCATAACGGACGAGACCGATAGCTAGTGGTTATTCTCAACTAACACAGGAGGTGTGTTAAACCTTGAATAACCGACTAGCCCAACCAACAGTTCAACAACTCGTTGACCTCATTAACAACTGATGCCCGAAGGCCAACAACAAGTCCAGTGATCACATAATCAACAAATCACATATTCATCAGGTCAACGTTATTATATCAACCATATTATTACTAACTATAATAATCATCATGGCAACTACAATAGTAATAATATGTTACTTGTTGTAACCAAACTCGTTACAACCAAGTTATACTGAGGATTAGAGATCCACTCACCGACCACCTCAGACATCCACTCAGTAGTCTAATATCACTGAGCCTTCTGCACATCTGACAATACAGTAGAATAATACAAGTTAGTTACTTGTCTCAAAATATATATAACATTATTCCAATATTACAAGCAACATCTTAACGACATAATTCACACTTACTTATCAAGTTTATGCTCATTAAAATCACAACCACATTTAATCAACTTTTACCATCCCATTTAACATGATTACACCTTCAACAAGGTTATTATCATTATCATCAAATATCATTAGTTCATTCAAATCCCCAACACAATGTTTCATAAACTCTTATCCACATAAATGCTAACTTTTCCCTTTTATTATTAACTAAGTGTTCTTAATCATAATTAATATCAATTTCCATCATATAATCCATCATGGTTATAATAATCCTCAAATTCTCAAGAACACCCAAACAATTTCACAACCCTTAGTATAATCTATGTAAATCATCATCTTTAATCAATCATAAAATGATCATTAACAACACATAATTATTTATACATCATTAACTCAAGCTTAAAAGCTTTGATTATAACATAATCAACTAAACCCTTAAACTTTCTACAAAATCATACACTAATTCTCTCATTTCTAAGTTAGGGTTTAGGTTATAATTATGATTTAAACACCAAATAACAATTATATAATCCTTTCATGCCTTAAATTCATCTCAATCATCACAAACCTCAAGAACACCAAACAAAAATAACTTTTAGCTTGAATCTTGCTACTTATCATCATTAGTGAGTTTATCTCACATCAATTTCACCAATCTAAACCCTTAATTCGAATTATAATCAAGAACATCAAAGAACCCAAATTCTAGGGTTCATAAATTTCAAGAAATTGAGACTTACATGTTGATTAGAATGATTAGAGGATGATAACCTTTGATCTTGAAGCTTGAATTCGAATTTGGCATCATTAATTTGATGGAAGGAAGTGATTTTAAGAGTTAATCTAGGGTTTAAATGATTTATGCATATATGTATAATACGTACGTATGTATATAGATAAGGAGTCTTCAACCGACTCAAATATGAGGCTATCATATAATTGTTTAAATTTCATTCCTCGTACTTATCGTTGTCTGGAACTTAAAAATCATTTGCGAGGGAACACTATTTTATTTTACCGTCAACTAAATAAAATTAAAACAACCAATAATTTATTAGTCACAATAAATTATTCGACTATTATCACTATTTATTTCAAATAATACAACACACCTATTTTCTGACACACTTAATAATAATTCGCAGTCAGAAAATATTAAATACTACTAGACCCGAGAACTGGGTGTTACAAATCTCTCCCCCTTAAAGAGATTTCGTCCTCGAAATCTGATCACACTTAATCAACCTGGTGAAATAGAATCACACATTACATTTCACTAATACTATACTTTTCATACAACTTATACATCACATGAACACAAAATGTATCTATATATCAACATATACTTATATAGGTATATATTATTTCATCAACCAACACACTACTAGTGTGTATTTCAACTGAATTCATATAAACACACAAGTTGTGTTTTATACACCACTTAATTCAACTATCATCTAATACATATATCATACCACATTCACATATCCAAATGTAAATGTTTCTATTAATTTAATTGACCACTTACATGACCATTCATACTTAGTCATGCAAACAATTAAAACCCATAATTACTGTTTACAAATGTAACACATGTCCATGTGAACATTTTAATTTTACAACTATAATATCCCCACTAACGACAACAACAACAACATCATCAATAAGTGGTACTGACTACTACAACATACACATTAACAACTAGCAACTTAGCTAACAACTATATATTTCTTTAGCTATCAACTTGCTGTGAATTTTCACTTTTGCAACCAGTTAATTACAACCTTACAACTAGTAATTATAAACACGACTAGGTTATATGAAACCCTTTACTTGACAGAAATCTACAATCATCTAACCATCAACAAGTAAGAAAATCAGTAAGCAATAGGTAGAGGTCAATTATTTTATTGTTACAACCAGTTTCATATAATCAACTAGCACCCTTTCACAACAACTTGGATGCTAACTCAACACCTGTTAATACCAAACATCATCATTGGTATCTCAACAACACAAGGTGCTGACATTAGTTATCTATTCAACAGTATTATTCATATTCAACTTACCTCTACTTTGCTTAAATCAACTTTTAACTCTTACTATCGACAATGCATCACACATACACATCAAATGTGCCATAGATATCACATTAGCAACAACAACTTAGTGGTTTATTACTCTTTTATATTAGTCCATCATTGACTATTTATCAATTACAGATCAACATATCTTACCGGATATTTTAAAACCACTTAACTTTATCTGGTACTTAGTGACCTCAACAACTCCATGTGAACTGGCATAATATAAATACGTTGGCCAGACGTCGTCATATTATGTCAGTCACACCTCATTCTCAGGCCACTTCGTACCATAAATCTTCAAAATTATTAATGATTACTCTTATACCTTATAACCACGATATCAACAATTTACACAACCTGTGATTGCAGTATATCACCCAATATTGACTTGTCACCATTTCAACTTACTACTTTTAATATGAACTACTCATATTATCATGTATATATGAACAATATAAGCATACTACACCAATATCTGACACAAATACATCAATCAACTTCTTTATTACCCGATTCAATATTAAATATTATTTATACAACTTAATACTTATAGTACATTTAATACTAAACATTTCATCAATAATATATATAACATTCAACACATACTCATCAATCCATGTACTTTTAGTCAAATTATAGGTAAACACTTCATTTCATGTTCAACTATCACATATATATAAGTTCATGCACTTATATCCTAATTTTCTTAAAATGTTTATTTCAGCACTTTATAGCACTCTAAGTAATCCAATTACTTCATCACATTTCAATTAGTCCACATAATATAGTTCATATGATTATCTAATCGATGTTTACTAATTCTTGCTAGTAGCAATCAACAATACCATTTACTGGTATAATTTGCAGTTAAATAAACTGCCTACAACCAACGCATACCCTATAAAATATGTGGACCTCTTAAATCAACTTTTAATATTGCATATAGTCACAGGAATGATCTCTGGGCTCAATGAAACAAAAGCCCAATACAAAACGTAAGCTAAAAGTTCAAAATAAAGTCCGAAAAACAATAAAACGCGATTTTCGGGCCCCAAACGACCCCGAAGTGCCGAAAACTGACAGGGCTCATGGCGACGCGATGAGCTTTGACCGTTGAGCTGTTTTTGAGTGGACATGTAAATTTCGTCTGAATCGGACACCGAAATTTTCTAGCGGAAATTTCTACGTCAAACGTTACGTCGAACGTCGAAAAACGTAAAAAAATATATTTTAATCCTGTAAATACCCACAAACCGCCGGCTTCTACAGGGAAGCCGCCGGGTTCTATATAGGAGCCGCCGGCTTCTGACCCCCAGCCGCCGGGCGAATTAAATTTTTGGTAACAGAAAAATTTTGCCGTATAAAAGCTATAGCAGCCGCCGGCTTGGGTGACTAGCCGCAGGTTTACACCCTCCAGCCGCCGGGTTTACACCCCCAGCCGCCGGGTCCCAAGTCTGCACAGCAGCCTGCACAACTTAGTACAAAAATGCGAAATTCAAACGTGCCTATCTCACAAACCGTAAAGAATTAAGGTCTGAAATTTTGCAGGCACCTTTACTATGCCAAAATAAAACTTTCCCTTTTTACACTTTTTCAATTTTCACATTTTACGTGAAAACGGACGTGTAACTCATTTTAGGCCATTTCCGACCATTTAGTGGACACGCCATATTTCAAATGGCTTGGTTTCAGACTTCAACCTTTTACCAACATATTTCTATATATATTTAAGACGTGTGGGCATATTCATCACCCCCATATACCCTTCCTATCGTATTTTCACTCGTTGACCCGTTTAGGGGTCCAATTGGGCACTCTTAAGAAAATAACCACATTGACTACTCAAATCATTTTCATCACCTTTTACTACTATCTTTATGACTTAAAGTCACTTTAACATTCTTTTTAATCAGACCACTACTCATTATAACCTTTTGACCATCAAGTGACCCATTTGGGCACATTGACAACCCTTTTTGGGTTTCAACTCATATTACCACTATTCAAACAACCATTCCACATTACGTTGACTATTCTAAGTCCAACAAACTATTTTTCACCATTAGTGGCATACTATTACTCTAAAGCACCAATTCACATTAAAATCACTATATTTAGACCAATCACAACAAGTTTTCCAATTTCATGATCACTTTGACTTTTCACCACTTGTCAATACATATAAGTTTGGTTGACCACTTCGACTTCATTGCTTTTCTACTTTTAGTATATATATCATAATTCAATCACAATCATGATCATTATTAATCATATTAACACATAAACATCTTGCCACATTCATCACTTTATGACATAGTAAATTCCAAATTCGACTCTACTAATTTCAACCTTGACTTTTCTGTGTCAAACATACAATTCCCAATCAATGGACACTTTCTCATTTAAACAACAACAAGACTCCAAATTACCTCGATTGTGCTATTCCAACCATCTCATTTCACTACATGGAGTCATATCAACTTTGCTAATCAAAATTTACTACTACACTTAATTATATTACTTCCAAATTATTGTCTTACAATAGTAAGTAATCCCACATAACAATTCATACAACTGATTTCATATTTCAACTTCTTATTGTAGACACAATTAATTCCACATAATACAATTATTACAACTTATTCAACAATGTGTCTACTCAATGCAACAATATATTACACCTTCATATGATGTTAAACATCTTATTTAATATCTCATCATCATATTGACAAGCAACAATCATCAAGGACTCATCACTGAGGAGTCATAGCAGTTTAATCCAATTTACTCTACTAATAATCATATCATGGCAAATCAAACAATTCAAGCTTATTAAATACACCAAGCTTATTAGAAAGTACCTGATACATCTAGGCCCACAAGTATTGAGGAATCATTGAGAATACCCTTGGGTTCCTCATGTTCCTCCGTCTCTGCAACCAAAACAACAATCTTGGAAACTTGTTATAGGTTAGTACTTATTCAATAACCACATTTTCATACAACCACTAATCCCACACCCACTGGAATGTTTGACTTGACACAACCATAGATTTGGGATTGAACACATTACAATGTCCAATTCGCCCAAACCTATGCTCTGATACCAACTTATAACACCCCTCATTTAGCAACTATTTAATATTAATAAATCGGAAGCGCATGTCTAACAAACCATTTATAATTTGCATCATTTCTATTATTACATAAAATTCAACTTATTTTTAAAATGTAGTTTGACAAAATGGGTGTTATATCAAACAAAAGATATCATAGATTTATACAAATCAAATATCAGAGTAACGCTTCACGGTCAAACATTCCTTCTAGTCCAACTTCTTGCCCACCCAAATATATCAATAACCTGCAAGAAGTGTTATGTGGGGGATTAGCATAAAGCTAAGTGAGTAGATAACTAATCAACAGGCTAACTTAGCTCAACAACTTTGCATACAACAATTAACACATAACCAACAAAATAGACAATACCACCATTTAGCAAAGCAACAGGGCAACTGTTCAACTGGTCAACTTATCATCAAAGCAACTATTCAACTAATCAACAACACCATAATGAGGATCGGCGGCTCTGGGGATAACCATAAACCCGGGAGGCTCCCCAAGAACACTTATCCAACCTATCCGTATGGCCATAACGGACGAGACCGATAGCTAGTGGTTATTCTCAACTAACACAGGAGGTGTGTTAAACCTTGAATAACCGACTAGCCCAACCAACAGTTCAACAACTCGTTGACCTCATTAACAACTGATGCCCGAAGGCCAACAACAAGTCCAGTGATCACATAATCAACAAATCACATATTCATCAGGTCAACGTTATTATATCAACCATATTATTACTAACTATAATAATCATCATGGCAACTACAATAGTAATAATATGTTACTTGTTGTAACCAAACTCGTTACAACCAAGTTATACTGAGGATTAGAGATCCACTCACCGACCACCTCAGACATCCACTCAGTAGTCTAATATCACTGAGCCTTCTGCACATCTGACAATACAGTAGAATAATACAAGTTAGTTACTTGTCTCAAAATATATATAACATTATTCCAATATTACAAGCAACATCTTAACGACATAATTCACACTTACTTATCAAGTTTATGCTCATTAAAATCACAACCACATTTAATCAACTTTTACCATCCCATTTAACATGATTACACCTTCAACAAGGTTATTATCATTATCATCAAATATCATTAGTTCATTCAAATCCCCAACACAATGTTTCATAAACTCTTATCCACATAAATGCTAACTTTTCCCTTTTATTATTAACTAAGTGTTCTTAATCATAATTAATATCAATTTCCATCATATAATCCATCATGGTTATAATAATCCTCAAATTCTCAAGAACACCCAAACAATTTCACAACCCTTAGTATAATCTATGTAAATCATCATCTTTAATCAATCATAAAATGATCATTAACAACACTTAATTATTTATACATCATTAACTCAAGCTTAAAAGCTTTGATTATAACATAATCAACTAAACCCTTAAACTTTCTACAAAATCATACACTAATTCTCTCATTTCTAAGTTAGGGTTTAGGTTATAATTATGATTTAAACATCAAATAACAATTATATAATCCTTTCATGCCTTAAATTCATCTCAATCATCACAAACCTCAAGAACACCAAACAAAAATAACTTTTAGCTTGAATCTTGCTACTTATCATCATTAGTGAGTTTATCTCACATCAATTTCACCAATCTAAACCCTTAATTCGAATTATAATCAAGAACATCAAAGAACCCAAATTCTAGGGTTCATAAATTTCAAGAAATTGAGACTTACATGTTGATTAGAATGATTAGAGGATGATAACCTTTGATCTTGAAGCTTGAATTCGAATTTGGCATCATTAATTTGATGGAAGGAAGTGATTTTAAGAGTTAATCTAGGGTTAAAATTATTTATGCATATATGTATAATACGTACGTATGTATATAGATAAGGAGTCTTCAACCGACTCAAATATGAGGCTATCATATAATTGTTTAAATTTCAATCCTCGTACTTATCGTTGTCTGGAACTTAAAAATCATTTGCGAGGGAACACTATTTTATTTTACCGTCAACTAAATAAAATTAAAACAACCAATAATTTATTAGTCACAATAAATTATTCGACTATTATCACTATTTATTTCAAATAATACAACACACCTATTTTCTGACACACTTAATAATAATTCGCAGTCAGAAAATATTAAATACTACTAGACCCGAGAACTGGGTGTTACAATAATAGTAATAATAATAATAATAATAATAATAATAGTATTAATATTTATTTTAGTAAGGTACTAGTATGTCCCCAAGCATAAGATATTGCTCTACCACAATATTGTAGATGTAGTTCATGAGAACTAAAAGAGTATTTAGTTTAGTACTGTATCATATTTGTATTGCTTTACCGCAATATTGTTTTGTATCAGTCACCCGTGATATTGTTTTGTATTTTATGGAATCATGTATGCCAATGTGTATCCGTAGCAACATGGCATGTCCGAATAGTGTATCGTAACATCATGTACTAGTCTAGGTTAGTAATAATAGAACCTTGGTGTGAAGATGCTTTTAGTCCCTAGAAAGTTATACCTGTAACAATTCCAGGTGTTTTATAGGTCTAGTACACTTAACACACTTGAAGTATATTGGAGAAGCACATTGATGTTATAGTCTAACATGTTTATTGATTGATGAAGTTGAGTACATTTAGGTTAACATGTTAAAGATACATGTCGCCACTAAGCTTAACTTCTATTATTTTGATAAAGTGTTGAAATATAAAAATTACATAAAGTTACACCCAAACTTCGAACAATTCGATCCATAAAGCTATAACTAATAAAGGACCACCAAAACCAAAGTACACAATTATCCATGGAATCATTTCTTTAAATTCTTCGGTAGAGGCATTACTCAATGCTATGATTATAACGATAATCATCAAAAGAACCAAGTACAGAAACGGATTCAACATATTTGAATTGAGATAAATGCACAGTTAAGAGTTCAAAGCGAGAAATTTTGAATGTGAAGAGATTGTGTGAGTTATTGATTATGAAAGATAGTATGTTGAATGAGAAGTATTATGTTGTATATAAAAGGATTAGTTGGGTATAAAGTAGCCGTTGGCTACGGTAGACTAGCCGTTGGCACCGTATACTAGTCGTTAGGAACCTTGTATAAATCAAGGACTACCGTATACTAACCGTTAAAATGGAGTAATATGAAGTCTTGAATAATAATTTCATTTGTACATTCTCGTCTTCAACATTAGGACAAATAGAGGTAGCAATTTTAGACCCATTGGTTAATTATGGACCAATTTGGTTAATTTTTAGGAGGGGATGAGTTTGTTGGGTTTCCTCCCTATTTTTTGGATGGATCTAAATGGGTTTTTCAATATAACCTCTAATTGTGTAACAATTAACCAACGGGTTTAGACAGATCTAGCGGGTAATTTTTTTTTTCACCTCATTTTGTTTTTTTCATTTTTCACTAGAATAAAAAAAAAATTTGTGAACCCGATGACCCGACCAGACCCAAGACCCATTTGACCCGGACTCGTTTATACCCATCCTTCTAAATGACCCATCTAAACCCGGATCCATTTAAACCCAAACCCATCTAGACCCGTGACCCGATCCGACCCAACCCATTCATTTTACCACCTCTAATGACAAACAAGATCCGGATGTCATCACTTGTAAAGGTACGTTCACTAGTAATGTTACATTTTTTTTATATCGAAAAACAACGGCAACTGAGTATTGATTAGTTTAAATTTGAGATGCAGCGGCCGTGGTAAGGGAGGTTGGTGGACTGATCACGCAGGAAGACATATATGTCGATCCACCAAGAGGATCGGAAGTTAGGGTCAAGATGATGTGTGCGAGTATTTGTCATAGTGACATCTTATGTTGCAATGGCATACCATTTGTAAGTTTTTCAAATTTGTTCCTTAGATCATTTTCCTTCAAGTTTTGAATGATCAAGCTCTAATAGTTTAACTAACATTGTAGCCTTTGTTTCCGCGTATTCCTGGACATGAAGGGGTCGGGTACGTATGCCATAATTTAAAATTCGAAATGATAATGATAGTTGTTAAAGCTATCATTAAAAACTTACTAATGTATGAATGATAGTACTGTTATCATGACATCCTCATCCTCAAAGTATTTGATGTTGAAAGGCTGAAGTACAATCATTTGGGGAAGTAAGCTTCTAATGACAACCTTAAGGACTATTGTTAGCAAAATGATTATAAAAGAAAGCAATAGCTTTTCGGATTAGTTACATAAAACAAGGTTGGATGCAGGATGGTTGAGAGTATAGGAGAAGGTGTAAATTCGCGAGTGAAACCTGGCGACATAGTGATCCCACTCATTATTAGCGAATGTGGACAATGTTCGAATTGCAAATCGGGGAGGACTAACTGTTGTACTGTCTATCCTTTTGGCGTGAGTGGTCTCATGCTCGATGGCACTTCTCGAATGTCTATTGTTGCGAGTGGAGAAACCATCTACCTCCTCTTTACTTGTTCCACATGGTCTGAGTGCATGGTTGTTGATGTAAATTACATGTTAAAGATTGACCCGGAGATGCCTATAGCCCATGCTAGTTTCCTCTCATGTGGTTTCAGTACTGGCCTTGGTGCCCCTTGGAAGGAATCCCCGATTCACAAGGGTTCCTCTGTTGCTGTTTTTGGCCTTGGCGCAGTCGGTCTTGGGGTACATATCTTAAACTTTGCTTATAAAAGTTTATACATGTGAAATATCACATGTTACCGAACGATATATATCAGCAAAAATTTGAATCTGTTTAGTAGATTTTGAATATAGTCAATTAAAGCAAAAATTAAATATATATGAAGAGTTCATTACATGTTTTCTTCTTCACTGTATATTTTGACTCGTTACCCAACCAGCCAAAAGTGTCATTGTTGCTACTACTAAATTTTACCAACTGTATATCGATCTAAAACGATATTCAGGTAATAAAAGGTGCGCAAATGCAAGGGGCCTCAAAGATTATAGGGGTGGATATGAATGAAAATAAGGCAGCGAAAGGAAAGGCATTCGGAATGACTGATTTTATCAACCCTCAAAACCATCCTAACCAACGCGTTTCAAATTTGGTGAAAGCTATGACAGACGGGATAGGTGTCGACTACTCCTTTGAGTGCAGTGGAGTAGCCCCCTTGACTAATGAAGCCCTTGAGGCCACTAAAATGGTACCTACATAAGATACAATCTACAATTATGATAATTTCAGTTCCTTTTTCGAAAACATGAAATATGTCACTAGCTAGTACTAATGAACAAGGTATATGAATGCCACAGGGACTAGGTACAACTGTATTGATCGGAGTTGGGGTAGAAACGAATCGACCCCTTTCAGATATAGCAATAATGCCTAGTCGAACTTTGAAGGGATCACTCTTCGGAGGGGTCAAATCACAATCGGATCTTCCGGTTCTACTCCACAAGTTTATTAAGTGTATCATTAAGGTCACCAACTTAACAAACTATCATTTAGGTCTTTTGGATATCAATACTGTTATAAATTTTTAGACAAATTGGCCTTTTTGACTTTAGACAGAGAAAAATATGACCCCAAACATAATCCCATTGAATTTTACACCTTTTTTTTTGTTTATATTTCTAGTGAAACGTATATTTTTTAATTCATAATATTTTGATTCTTTATTTACTCCCCATAATATAATTTAAAAGTTGTTTTGATGTTTTGACCAATTTGATTTTGGAAATGAGTCAAGGATTTTATTTGGTTATTAAAAGGATTTAATTAGGTGGATTTGAATTTGAATCATGGATATTTAGGGGTAATTAGGTAAATTAAGCTAGGATGTAGAAACTTATTGCGTGGACAAATTTGGAGAGATTAGATCGATGGTTAATAAGTAGGGAGGTTAATGAAATGAAGGTGTGGATTAACTTTAGAGGGATTTATTTATGGTTGTGTACATAATTAATACTTTGTTATAATAATAAGAAATAAGAATACATGATATTTGTTTAAGTAATAATTAAATCTTTAATCATATATTATTGGGTGGAATAAATAATGGAAGTTGATAAATACAACAAATAAAAGTGATTAATACACCAACAGTACAACTGTTATTGCATACAGTACAAGTACTTATAGCATAGTTTTGTTGTGTGAATAACTTTTATTTGTTGTATATATCAGCTCCCATAAATAAATATGAAATGAGAAAAACGACAACCTCGAGTACTTTTATTATATTTATACATTTTTGCCATGATGTTGATATTTTAAAAATCATCACCTACTCCCACTAATTTTCATTTATAAAATCCGGTTAACTATTTTCTTTCTTATAAAGGAATCTTGATTAACATAATTTTAATTAATCAATTCAATTTGGAGTAATCTGAAGTCTTGAACAATAATTTCATTTGTACATTCTCGTCTTCAACATTAGGACAAATAGAGGTAGCAATTTTAGACCCATTGGTTAATTATGGACCAATTTGGTTAATTTTTAGGAGGAGATGGGTTTGTTGGGTGTCCTCCCCATTTTTTGAATGAGTCTAAATGGGTTTTTCAATATAACCTCTAATTAATCATAGCTTTCTTAAAAGTTTATAATAATAATTTCAAATAAGAGTAATATGGTAATCGCGATCAAACTTCTCTATCTATTTTTGGGAGTGAACAATTAATTTGGGACGGTCAAAAAAGGAAACATGGACAATAATTTTGAACGGAAAGTTAATATATTCAATAGACCAATTACCAATGCGCTTAGAAGATAGAAACTATCTTTACACACTTATAAAGAGTTTAATCCATTTCTTTAATATATTAGATGTTTAAAGAGCGGAATTGACATGAATGCCCTTACATTGAGCAAAATAGACTAAACTACCCTTAGCTTATTTTATAAACAATTTACAATATTACATAAATATTTTCATAAATATACAACTGTACTTTTGGAAATAACCCAAACCCATAAATAAAATGAATTGTGGATATCGAAAATGAGAATATACGTATATATTTAATTTATAAAACTATAAACTTCTAACTACATATATATGTAATGAGATTAAATATAATAAAATTAAATATAATAAGTACCCGTTGTTTTACATGGCATGTGCTAGTTTGAATAAAGAATTAGATTGTTATACCCTTCAAATTTAGCATAAATTCTACATCATCCCACACACTTCTTTAAACTTCCCCAACAACAAGAACACATCCAGAACATAATGGCAAAACAAGAAGAGTTGATTCTGCTTGATTTATGGGCAAGTATTTTTGGCATGAGAGTAAGAATTGCTCTCGCTGAAAAGGGTATTCCATATGAATTCAGTGAACAAGATTTAAGGAATAAGAGCCAGCTTCTTCTAGACTCCAACCCGATCCACAAAAAGATCCCGGTTCTCATCCATAACGGCAAGACCATCTGTGAATCCAACATCATTGTTCAGTATATTGATGAAGTTTGGAATGATAAAGCTCCATTGTTACCTTCTGATCCCTACGACAAAGCTGTTGCTAGGTTTTGGACCGACTTTATTGATAAAAAGGTAACTTTGACTTTTCTTGACTTTTTTAGTTTATTATTGTCGTCTTATCTAAGAGGATGTAAGTTTGTGGTTTTAGATTTAGGAGGTTGTTATTCTGGCTCTAGTGATTGCAAAGTTTTGATTTTGGTTGTCACACATCATTCGAAAGTGTAGTAATTTTCAACTTTGTTCTTGCTATTGTACATGACTTTATGGTGATTGTAGGGTATTATACCTTATTATGAAATTACAAACAAATCTCATGATTAATTGATATGATATCAAGATAACATCAACAAGTTTTCAGAATATTTTCACTTTAGTTATATCTCATGACATCTAGAACCCACTAAATATCCACAATAGATTATATTTTCATGTTAAGGGTTTAATTTGTTGACTTTTTTTTTATCCAACTTCAACTAATCCCATGGTCTTATAAGTAAATAAATAAATTATATATATACTATAAGTTATTGGTAATCTATTATACTTATATTCTTCTATACCGAATTCTAATTGCCAAACTATGATATTTGACCTTACAATTAAGTTACATATTGCATCTACATATCAACTCGCACCAAATTTTTAAAAGAAATAACATTTCATAGTTGAATTTGATTTTATAAAGTTTTTAGTTGTATGTTATATGGTCATAATACAACACAAAATAAAAGTAATTGTTGTCAAAAATATGTTGATCCAATAACAATAACTATAATTTCATTTTCAATTTTTCACATTTCGACTCATCGTCAAAAGTCTAAACCCCTCGCAAGGCAAGGGGCATTCAAATCCTCGTTCAAGAGATTTCATATAGAGCGGTAGAGGGTTAATTTGTCTTCTATTTTGGTTGACAAATTAGAAAGTGCAGGATGGTAAAGAATTAGGAAAAATGATGGATCTAAATTAGACTAAAAAATATGAGACTAATATGTGTCAAATTGGACTAATAAGATCCAGAAAGAGAATAACTAATGGATGTAGTAAAGCTACTTTTAGGTATATCGAATCGTATATAACATTACTCATGAATTAGACATGGATCATGTCTTGACTAAATCCTTATTTCTTTTCCAATTTTTGTTTATTACCTAAACAATTTTTATTTTCCCGCCAGTTATGTAGAAATTATGGATTTACTTTTTAATTTGGGAATCATATTTCAAGCAAGGGTTTTTTTTTTACTTTTTTTTTTGGTACACTTTAAACACATTTGGTTGGAGACAAGTCTTAAAATTCATAATCAACCACTCATCCAACCACTCATCCAAGAGAGTTACTTTGTACTATCATGGTGTAGTTTCTTTGCAGAAAGTCAAACATGTCAATGTTGGTTAAAATCTTGTATAAATATTTTCTAAAAGATCAGTGATGAGAGGGTGTTTGGGGGCTTATTTTGAAAGCTTATTAGCTTATGTTAATACAATAAGCTCAAGTTTTAGTGTTTGAAAGGACTTATTTACTAATCTTATTTGATTATTTAGTAGGGGATTTCAAAGGTTCAAAATAAGCTTCAAAATTTTAGCTTATATTTGCTTATAAGCAATAAGCCTTCAAAATAAATCCCCAAAACACCCCAGATCAACTTGAAGTCTCTTTGCAACTTAAAAGGATGTCCCTTATTGAATTCTAATTCTGAATTTTTTTATACCCTTGTCATTGATGAGAATGTTATAGGTGCTTATGTAATCTACTATCTAACTTAATGGTATGGAAATGTAGCTATACCTAATTGGGAGGAACTTGTACTCAACAAAAGGGGAAGAACACGAAACATCTAGGCAGGAGTACATAGATTGCCTTAAATTGCTTGAAGGGGAGCTTGGAGACAAGCCTTACTTTGGAGGTGAAAGGTTCGGGTACCTTGACATATCTTTGATCCCATTTTATGCATGGTTTAAAGTCTACGAGACCTATGGGAAAATCAACTTTGAACAAGAGTTCCCGAAATTGATGAATTGGGCTAGAAGGTGCATTCAGGACGAGGAGAGCGTGTCTAACACTCTCCCTGATGGGCTAAAGATCTTAGAACTTATTCAAATTAGGAGGAAGAGGTTAGGATTCGATGAATAGAAATTACGCCATATGGACAGAAAATACTTAGATGTGTGTTTCTGGAAATAAGGGTTGTGGCACTTGTACTCGAATTTGTTCTACTTTTAGATGTAATTGTTGCTATGTTTACATTCTCAATTTGCATATTATTCGACACTAATGGTTTGATTCCATGTACTGTTTTGTGAGATTCAAATAAATTGAACAGAAGGTGACTTCGAGAAGAAGCGGTTCCTGTAGGAGAAATCTTATTGGGACTGTCTTCACCGGTTTCTTTCTTCAACTTGAAATTATTGTATGCGACAACACCCGCAATGGTTGCACCAACTATATATCACTGATGAGAATTCATTTTATTTCAACCACTCTACAGTAACCACTTAGAGTTGGCATGATGGACACTTGGACAGGTTTGATAATAGGGTTTAAAGGGGCTTGGGTATTGACAACTCGTTATTTAATACAAGTCGAAATATCAAATAAAATTATTGACATATTATATATATATATATATATATATATATATATATATATATATATATATATATATGGGTTTAGTGTCTGGGAATGTATCAAACTTTGATCAAATCTCTATTGTGTGTATCCAACTTACATTTGCTAAATTTAATGCATCCAACTTTCAAAAATGTCTATTGTGTGTACTTTGATGACGTGGCGATGATGTGTCACTCTATCCTAACGCCACGTGGCACGCTCTGAGCTCGCCACATCATCAAAGTACACGCAATAGACATTTTTGAAAGTTGGATGCATTAAATTTAGCAAATGTAAGTTGGATACACACAATAGAGATTTGGTCAAAGTTTGATACATTCCCAGACACTAATCCCTATATATATATATATATATATATATATATATATATATATATATAGTGGGAGGTTCAAATGAGAACCACTTTAAAGTTGAGAACTGTGAGAACCACAACACAAAAAATAGTTATTAAATCAGGTGTTTAAAAATTGCTATTTTGGAGGATGAAAAAATTCCCTCAAATTCTCAAAAATCATTAATAACTACAACATGGTGATATCCACACACTACCACCGTGTACACCCCAATCACCATCGATCACCACCTATGCAAACACACAACTGTGAATATGAGCAAACATAACCTAACATTAGTGGAAAAACAACAAGTGATTCGACTTGATTACTGGACAAGTATATATGGTATGAGGGTTAAGATAGCTCTTGCTGAAAAGGGTATCCCATATGACTACAGAGAACAAGATTTGAGAAACAAAAGCTAGCTTCTTTTGGACTCCAACCCGGTTCATAAGCAAATCCCAGTTCTCATCCACAATGGCAGACCCATCTGCAAGTCTAGCATTATCATTGAATATATCGATGAGGTTTGAAATGATAAAGCTCCATTGTTTCCTTCTGATTCTTATGATAAAGCTCGTGCGAGATTTTGGCCTAACTTTATTGACAAGAAGGTACTTTCTAGTTTTCTGATTTGTTATTGAATGAACACCATATTATCTGGTTTGTATTGGGTGAGTATAATTTGATTAAAATATGATCAATTTATTATTCGAACTTAGATCTAACTTCATGTATGAAAATGCAGCTATACCAGATTGGGAGGAATTTGTGCACTCTAAAAGGGGAAGAACATGAAGCTTCCTGGAAAGAGTTCATGGATTGCCTTAAATTGTTCGATGAAGAGCTTGGAGACAAACCTTACTTTGGAGGTGAAAGTTTCGGGTACCTTGACGTATCTTTGATCCCATTTTATTCATGGTTTCAAGCCTATGAAACCTTTGGGAAATTCAACTTTGATTATGAGCACCATAAATTGATTGCTTGGGCTAAAAGATGCATTCCGAACAAAGAGAGTGTATCTAACACTCTTCCTGACTTACAAAAAGTAGTTGACTTTGTTCAATACTTGAAGGAGAAATTTGGAATCGAAGAGTAGAACTTGCAGCATATTGATAGAAAATACTTACATATGCTTTCCTATAAATAAAGATGGTTGCACTCAATCGTAATTGCTTTATTAACATGTATTTCTTGCTATGCTTACATTTACATTTCTTTGAGGTTTAAATCTGTTAACTTTCTGTAATGTTGGGGAAGAAGTGGCTTTAGTAGTAGAAAGGTTGGAACTTTTATTACTTTCTTCACAGGCTTCCTTCTTTAACTTGTAGTTATTTGATGATACGTAGATTCACAGATACGGATTATAAGTACAGAGCTATGAACTAATACAAGGTTTACGTATCTGCTGACTAGTATCACTGAATTAAAATAGAGATATAACCGAATGACAAGAATGTGGTTGACAGTAAGATGTGAACAGAACTTAAAAGAAGGATGATTTCTCGGGTGGCGATTCCCAATTTGGTAACATATATTATGCATATAGTTTTACGCCACATATCTCAAACGAGAACCGAGTTTTATAATAACATGGGGAGGATACCCAATTAGAATTCTTCATTCTCTAACTACATATACGAATATTAAGTATTTAGAATGGGAAGTGAGTGTCATTTGCTTCTTGAGGCCATGTCTATTTATAGCAATAGGAATAGATTCCATATTCTTTATTCCTTGTATCTGTCCAAACAAAGGGCGGATGTATTTTAATATGAATGTATCATGTATATCAAGATTCTCATGACATCATATATATTTTACTTTTTGATTTATTTTATAGAAGTTAATAAATTTACTCTTTGTTAATACTTTATAGAGATTTAATATATTTGTTTATAGGGGTATCCTATCATTATTGTATGCAGCAACACCCGCAATGGCTGCATGAATAGTGCCCAAATGTTAGTATTTATTTTTTTCCAACCACTTTATAGTATGCAAAACGAGTCAGATTGGTTGGGTAACATACTAACATGTCAAAACGGGTAGAGTTAAGTTGATCTGTAGTATGATTCTTCTTTCTTTAAACCTTTTATGATATACAAGTGATGCATTGAATATGATCAAGGAAATGATATTTTACAATAATCATTAAGATACTTTTTTTATAAGATTTGGGAGATGGTATACATTAAAAATAGACTTTAATTAAGTGACTTTCAACTCATTTGATCTTGTCCCCTTTCAGCAATTTTTCAATTATTTGAGCCATTTATATGTAAACTGGTCGAGATTATTGCCTATGTACCAAAGATTACATATTGCATAGCCAAAGAGATTGACCATATAGAGCTTTGTGTCGGCAAAAAGAACGGCTAATCTTTAACGACCCCAGCAACATAAATGGTTAATGCATTCATATGTTGTATCATGAGAAAAACCGAGAAATTGAGAGCAAAAGTACATAGAGAATTGAGAGTTAGCAAAATAGGTTGAAAGCTCCACGACTCCATCTTCGGCATCTCAATTCTCAAGAAAGATCCATGAACAAATAAGCAAACATCGCTGCACTCCGAACCAAATTTTTGCTAACATAGGCAGAAATGAAATTGTCTGAACATAGACATGGAATGATTGAAAAAATAACAATAAACAAGAACAAATCTGCTAGATTTAGACGTTAAAGATGAAGATATATGCCTGCAAGGGCTAGTAATACATTATTGATATTCGGGTAGTCAAATTAAGGAGCTATGTATATTTGGACGTAAAATTTATGTTCGTTAGTCGATTATTTTATCTAGCGAGGACAATAAAAATACCTAAAACGTAGTGATCAAGAGGGAAGTGCCTTTTTAGGGAGAAGAGGGAAGCGTTAGTAAGCATATTACAACTATCAATCAAAACATCAACAAAAAATTATTTTTACCGGTAAATAGTAATCAAAATCAATGCTATAAAGAATATTTTAACGAATGAATATCATTTTTAAGTTATAACATTAGTTGATGAATTTTTCTTTAATAAATTGTTAATATTCACTGTGATGAATATTAACCAATATGCATCACAATGCATATTAAAACTTCACATTATTTGAAAAATATTTTTATTGTTAATATTCATCACAATGCATATTAACTAATATTCACCACGATGCATATTAACGGATTTGGATCTAATATTCATAAATCGATGTTATAACTTGCAGAAAGAATTTATCAAGGAAGCTTAACATTCATACCATCGATTCTGATTAACATTTACTAAATTTCAGTTTGCTTTTTTCGAGATTTGTATGAATGAAAGCAATATGCTTCCTGATGAATACTAACGCTCTGGAACGCTTCCCCCTTTCCCCCAAAAATGCACTTCCCTCTGAATCATTCCAATATATATATATATATTAGTTATTAGACCCGTGTATATACACGGGTGACATTGTCAATAATTTAAACCCCATATGTGGCAAAATGAATGGGTCAAGTCAAGTTACGGGTCAAGATGGGTTTGGGTCTAAACAAGTCCGGGTCTAGATGGGTCATTTAGGGGATGGATCTATACAGGTCCAGGTCAAATGGGTCTTGAGTCGGGTCAACCCATCGGGTTTCAACCAAACTTTTTTTTATTTCAGTGAAAAATAAAAAACTGAAATTAGAGATCAATGGTCTAGATTAATTTGAAATAAGTACACTTACTACCCCTAATAATTTTTTGGTAAACTTTACCATTTATAAAAAAAACCTAAAATTTTCAAAAAATATTTTTGGATATATTTAACATACTATATATTATAGGATAATAGTTTTCCACAATGTTTTAAAAACCGAAAACCGGATCGAATCGGAATGGCCCCCGGTTCCGGTTCAACCGGTTTGATCGCCCGGTCTGACCGCTATGTTGATGAGTGCTGGAAAGTATTCATGCCTTTATAATTTTGTCATTTTGTGTATATGCTATGCTACCAACGGATAGAACTCTCACCTATTTTCCATTTCATTTCCAATTCCAATGCACCTCTTTATTTGTGCATACACTTTAACTTTACAGTCAACATCTTCAAAATGAAAACATAAACATTATTCCCCATATAAATTACTAAAATAATAAATAATTTGAAAAATGCTCTCACACAAACAAAAAACTTAAGAAAAACAGTACTAACAACACAACATTGTTTATACCGGAAGGCATACCGGTTGATATTTTTAGGTAAACAATGGGTCACATCCCATATAGAGCTAATGTAGGCTGAATCATTTAGTTTCTATAGGAGACTGATAGAGTCTAGTTCACACTATGATACTACTGTCCGTTACAAACTGTATGAACATAGAGAAATTACTACTTTACTTGAGGCTACTAGTACAAAGTGTAGCTACACCTTAGTGACTGACCGACCTTGTCCTACCGACAAAATGGTCAACTACTTTACAACACACTCCCTCTATTTCTTTAATGGCCAGTAGGGCGTTAGCTTAACAAGGGGAGGGAGGTAATATTAGAATGAGGTTATAGCACTCACAGTAGACTCACACACTTTCTTAGAGGATGCACAGACAATTACTATACACAAATTTCGGGACGAAATTCTCCTAACAAGGGGAGAATGTGACACCCGGTCAAAATAACCCAAAATTAGCACCTAATTTAAACTTTTAAAACACGTAATTACATACGTGTAAGTACTCAAGTACACAAGTATTATATATATAATTATATATATAAACCGAAATGATTAATTGAATAATCGCAAATACACGAACCAAACAAAACGTAGAAACCCAAAATAAAAATTGGTGAAAAACATTTTTAAACAAAGTATTATTATTGAGAATAATAATTACGTACTCCGAAAATTATTTAAATACATTTTAGATACAGAAAACTATCCGTCAATCTGGACAAAAACAAAGATACATTTTTATACCCTGTTAAAGGTATTTTTATAAAATGCTTTGATTAAAAACATATACGAAATAATATTTAGAAAATTTTTATTTTTAAATATTACACTACATTACGATCGGGTACGCAAACACGGGTCGGAAAACACCCACCCACCTCAATAATTGAGGCCGGTTATATTACCGGACCTCAATTATTTTCACACACACGCACACATAATCTTGATCTCTCTCTCGGCTCACTCCCTTTCTCTCTTTCGGTTTCATTTCAACAACAACAACAATCAATAACAACAACAACAACTTCATAATCATCATCATCTAGTTACTTCATCATCATCATCATCGTGATCTTCATCATCATCAACATCCGTTTCGTTTTAAAAATTGTAAGAAACCATTCCGATTTCCTTTTTATTTCATGTTTAAATTACGTAGTATAACATGTACTAGCTTAGTATTAAGATATTGGTTGCGGAAATTAGATTTAGAACTGGTTTTGTATGTTTTCTGCACGAACAGACTCGAACCAGACCTCGGAATACGGCGTATTCAAGGGAATACGGCGTATTCCCGCCCAGAAAACATTTTTTCCCGCGTCTCCTCGGAATACGGCGTATTCCAGGGAATACGGCGTATTCCCCTTCGAAACCAATGAATACGGCGTATTCGGGTGAATATGGCGTATTCCCCACACCTTGAACCCAATCCGACTGATGAGACATTGAATACGGCGTATTCAAGGGAATACGGCGTATTCCCCTAAAAATCACTGAATCCGGCGTATTCAAACCAATCCGGCGGATTCCCTTCTTTGGACACCGATCCGGCGGACAGTTTAAGGATCCGGCGGATCCAACTCACTTCCAACAAATTTTCGTTTTATAAACTAAGTCTCGATTTGTACAAACACAATACTAATTGTAAACAATACAATGATAAAATATACAAATACATTTATACAAAGTATATTTTCTTGGAACATTTGTAAATTATATTTTTCAAATATAATTGTAACCCGATACTAACGGGCCGTACGTTTTTACAAACTACAAACTTAATTGGATTTCAAATGCGTAAACATAAACACTCGACAAATACGTTGAACATAATCAATTAAGTGAACAATTACACGAATGAATTACTAGGCGTACACTTACAAATATATAATCTCACGTGTTTAGGACACTAGGGGATTACACTTGGAATACGTGCGCACTTTAGGATTGCTTGCTCATCAGGTGAGTCTCACTGCCCCTTTTTACTGTTTTACTTTGGGGGAGGTGCATCGCTTGTTTACTGAATATATTGTTTACAAAAATATATTTGTTACTGCTATTACATGTTTACTGTGAGTAATTGTTTACTGAAATTACTTGAAATATTAATACAAGTACAAAATGTATTATTTTACTGATTTGAATACAAGTACAAACTGTATTACTTTACTGACTATAATACAAGTACAAAATGTATTATTTTACTGATTTGAATACAAGTACAAACTGTATTACTTTACTGACTATAATACAAGTACAAAATGTATTATTTTACTAATTTGAATACAAGTACAAACTGTGTTTCTTTACTGACTTTAATACCAGTACAAAAGGTATTATTTAACAAACTATAATACAAGTACACAATGTATTATTTTACTGATCTGAATACAAGTACAAAATGTATTCTTTTACCGACTTTAATACAAATACACAATGTATTATCTTACCCACGTATTGCCTTACTGAACTGCATGAGTTTCTATTTGATCCAATGAAGTCCTCTGAATTATAGTCGTCAGTTATACGATAAGCGCGAATTTTAGTATATGGATCCATATGGGACTGACAATCCCCGCCTGGGGTGGTAGCGCCACCACGAACCGCAAGTGTCTAAACAGGCGTTTCTTATTCGTTTCATATGAGTATTTTTGGATTAGTACTCACGGGGGCAAAATTACAGACGTGTTAAGCTTCGACTATAATGGCTCATGGCATGGCAATAAATTGACCGACTACACCAACTTTACTGTGTTTGTGAAATACTTGATTTCTGACTTACTACTATTGTACAATTATACCTTACTGTTTTACTATCGTAAATGATTTACTTACTGATTTACGCAAACTGTTTACTACTGTAAATACAAACCTGTGAGATTCACCAACCTTTTGGTTGACCTTTTTAGTGATGTATTCTCAGGTACACAGCAACAGTAGGGTTGCTCTGTAAGGATGGCCGCAGGATATGCTAAGCTAGAATGAGTCGCATGCATAAACACTTGAAGATTTTATTGGCATAATCTTTTGTACTTTGATTATGTGTTTAAAATCTTTTGATTAACTTTGCGAACTCGCAATGATGTACTACTTATAACTTAAAACCTTGTACTACTTTTGTTATACTGTAATGTATTTCTAAAACGTCTCATTTAGAGTCGTTTGCTTGTACTTTGGTGTTTTGATATTTGATAAGTGACACCCAAAACTCGCTTCCGCAAAGCATTAAATTTGGGGGTGTCACAGATTGGTATCAGAGCCTAAGGTTATAGCGAACTAGGTTGCATTTAGTGGGCCTAGACTATGACCGTTAGGCAGTATTCCTCATTAGATATAACTGGTTCAGGGATTTCATCATACGAGTTTAATTTAACATAGCCTGATCAACTATGTACAATTAAATGAAGATGATGTAAGATCTGAAAGGGGTTATGTTAAACAGGAATGCAATAGTTGACTCTGACCACGAGAGAACCGTGACTTGTACTTGTTCTGTGATAGACACAACTAGGTGGATAATAAGTATATATAGGTTACACCTATATGATTAGGCTAATTAAGATCCTCCGATATTTAGTAACACACTCACTGTACAAACATACTTTAGAATAGGCCTGTGGTAAGTTGATCGAGTCAGGAAAATAGTACCGGGATGTGCCCTAGTAGAGAGGGTCATCTCTTCGAAATAGACTTACCTAGGTAGAGATTGAGAACTGTGATACTTTATTCTACACGAACTGGTCATCAGAGGATCGTCCTTCTCTCACCTATCATGTTTAACATCCGGATTTCTGTATTTCTCTAAGTACACCAATTTCCTATCTCCCTATCACATTTCGCATAACTTCTGATATCTGTTCGGACGTAATATCCCCGACAGCTCTTGTAAAACTCTAACTCTTGTAATCTTTTGAACTCGCATGTTAAATGATTACAAATTTCGTTATTCTACACCATTGATTGTCACTTGTGTTGTAATATATTACTGTTATATATGCAACTACGATAATCATACTCTTACACAAAAACTCACATTTTTCCTGGCTGTTATTGAAGGAACATGCCACCGAAAAGACAAACTTTCAGCGCGGCTGAACTCGCACGATTTGTTTCTCAAGGAGTGGCTGAAGCTCTAGCTACCAGATCATCACCGTCTGTGAACGATGCTCCTGTTGCTAAACCCTGTAGCTACAATGATTTTCTCAAGTGCAAACCTCTGAACTTCAAGGGCACGGAAGGTGCCATTGGATTGGTCAGGTGGTTTGAAAGGATGGAGTCAGTCTTTAGGATCAGTAACTGCTCGGAAGACTGTCAAGTTAAGTATGCCACCTGTACATTTCTGGAAAGTGCTCTGACATGGTGGAACTCGTACATTCAGTCTGTGGGAATTGATGCTGCATATGGAATCCCATGGGAAGAACTGAAAAGGATGCTAAGGGATGAGTACTGTCCCAATGAGGAACTACAGAGGTTGGAAGATGAATTTTGGCACTTGACAGTTCAGGGAAACGACATCATCGGCTATACAACCCGATTTCAGCAGCTCGCTCTTCTCTGCCCATCTATGGTAGATCCTGAACGTAAGCGGATTGAGAGGTACATCCGTGGACTCCCGAAGGATATTCAAGGGAATGTTACTTCGTCAAAACCTGGAACTATTCAGAGTGCTATTCGTATGGCACATGAGCTCATGGCGCAAGTAGTCAGGCGCGAGACACCTGCAACACCTACTGGAAATTCTGGCAAGCGTAAGTGGGAAGGGAACCCCAACGCCTTCAACAAAAAGTTTGATACTGTTTACCCCACTGGCTCGGGCGATAGGAAGGAGTATCAGGGCAGAAAACCCTTTTGCTCAAAATGTAGCCTTCATCATGATGGTACGTGTCCTTGCACCAATGCAAGAAATTCGGGCACGAGGCCAAAGACTGCAAGACAGCCGCCACTGCTACCAACACTTCTGCACCCAAGACTTGTTATGAGTGCAATGGTACCGGGCATTTCAGGAAGGATTGCCGTCAGCTGAAAAACAAAAACAACAACCCTGCTCGAGGAAGAGCCTACGTACTCCGTGCTAGGGAAGACCCAAACCCTAGTCTTGCTGATTTACTCAACGATGGTACATTCGCTTACCGATAACCCTACTACCTCAATGTTGTTGGCTTTACTAAAATTTTATTTATTACTCGATACTACATTCCGTAGCTTAGATCCTATGATTGAGATAGGATTTGTATACATATCTGATTAGACTATTATGTGATATAGGTATATATACATATATAGGTCTCAAATGCGTACTACTCAATGGGCTATTATATACTGAAGGTATATGATTAGGTCTTATCTGATGATACCTTAGTTATTACTTACTCTACTAAAAACGACAAATATAGCTACTTCAGTGTCCTTTGATATAAGGATCGAAACTTTGTACTTTCTTACAACTACTACCTTTGCCCACTAATAGCTGATGAGAGTGTCAACAGTGAAGAAATGAACTCTCGAGGAGAAATCCTGGCAAGCAATGTCAGTGAGACTAAGTTTAAACCACACAACACTAAGGGTACTCTTACACGTAACAACTTAGTTCTATACGAGACTAATAGAATTTTACTCATACTATGACAACACTGACCGTTACCGACTGCCTGAATACTGAATGCTGTGGTAGAGCTTACTTGTTGTTTGAATACTTTTATGTTTCCCTAGATTCTAAGTGCACAAAAGGATTAGGGAAAGAGGACAATTTAGATTCTGTAGTTTCTTTAAGAGACGATGTTTAGCTTGCATAAGTATTGGGATAACAAATCCTACATTGTTTATACCGGAAGGCATACCGGTTGATATTTTTAGGTAAACAATGGGTCACATCCCATATAGAGCTAATGTAGGCTGAATCATTTAGTTTCTATAGGAGACTGATAGAGTCTAGTTCACACTATGATACTACTGTCCGTTACAAACTGTATGAACATAGAGAAATTACTACTTTACTTGAGGCTACTAGTACAAAGTGTAGCTACACCTTAGTGACTGACCGACCTTGTCCTACCGACAAAATGGTCAACTACTTTACAACACACTCCCTCTATTTCTTTAATGGCCAGTAGGGCGTTAGCTTAACAAGGGGAGGGAGGTAATATTAGAATGAGGTTATAGCACTCACAGTAGACTCACACACTTTCTTAGAGGATGCACAGACAATTACTATACACAAATTTCGGGACGAAATTCTCCTAACAAGGGGAGAATGTGACACCCGGTCAAAATAACCCAAAAATAGCACCTAATTTAAACTTTTAAAACACGTAATTACATACGTGTCAGTACTCAAGTACACAAGTATTATATATATAATTATATATATAAACCGAAATGATTAATTGAATAATCGCAAATACACGAACCAAACAAAACGTAGAAACCCAAAATAAAAATTGGTGAAAAACATTTTTAAACAAAGTATTATTATTGAGAATAATAATTACGTACTCTGAAAATTATTTAAATACATTTTAGATACAGAAAACTATCCGTCAATCTGGACAAAAACAAAGATACATTTTTATACCCTGTTAAAGGTATTTTTATAAAATGCTTTAATTAAAAACATATACGAAATAATATTTAGAAAATTTTCATTTTTAAATATTACACTACATTACGATCGGGTACGCAAACACGGGTCGGAAAACACCCACCCACCTCAATAATTGAGGCCGGTTATATTACCGGACCTCAATTATTTTCACACACACGCACACATAATCTTGATCTCTCTCTCGGCTCACTCCCTTTCTCTCTTTCGGTTTCATTTCAACAACAACAACAATCAATAACAACAACAACAACTTCATAATCATCATCATCATCATCATCATCGTGATCTTCATCATCATCAACATCCGTTTCGTTTTAAAAATTGTAAGAAACCATTCCGATTTCCTTTTTATTTCATGTTTAAATTACGTAGTATAACATGTACTAGCTTAGTATTAAGATATTGGTTGCGGAAATTAGATTTAGAACTGGTTTTGTATGTTTTCTGCACGAACAGACTCGAACCAGACCTCGGAATACGGCGTATTCAAGGGAATACGGCGTATTCCCGCCCAGAAAACATTTTTTCCCGCGTCTCCTCGGAATACGGCGTATTCCAGGGAATACGGCGTATTCCCCTTCGAAACCAATGAATACGGCGTATTCGGGTGAATACGGCGTATTCCCCACACCTTGAACCCAATCCGACTGATGAGACATTGAATACGGCGTATTCAAGGGAATACGGCGTATTCCCCTAAAAATCACTGAATCCGGCGGATTCCCTTCTTTGGACACCGATCCGGCGGACAGTTTAAGGATCCGGCGGATCCAACTCACTTCCAACAAATTTTAGTTTTATAAACTAAGTCTCGATTTGTACAAACACAATACTAATTGTAAACAATACAATGATAAAATATACAAATACATTTATACAAAGTATATTTTCTTGGAACATTTGTAAATTATATTTTTCAAATATAATTGTAACCCGATACTAACGGGCCGTACGTTTTTACAAACTACAAACTTAATTGGATTTCAAATGCGTAAACATAAACACTCGACAAATACGTTGAACATAATCAATTAAGTGAACAATTACACGAATGAATTACTAGGCGTACACTTACAAATATATAATCTCACGTGTTTAGGACACTAGGGGATTACACTTGGAATACGTGCGCACTTTAGGATTGCTTGCTCATCAGGTGAGTCTCACTGCCCCTTTTTACTGTTTTACTTTGGGGGAGGTGCATCGCTTGTTTACTGAATATATTGTTTACAAAAATATATTTGTTACTGCTATTACATGTTTACTGTGAGTAATTGTTTACTGAAATTACTTGAAATATTAATACAAGTACAAAATGTATTATTTTACTGATTTGAATACAAGTACAAACTGTATTACTTTACTGACTATAATACAAGTACAAAATGTATTATTTTACTGATTTGAATACAAGTACAAACTGTATTACTTTACTGACTATAATACAAGTACAAAATGTATTATTTTACTAATTTGAATACAAGTACAAACTGTGTTTCTTTACTGACTTTAATACCAGTACAAAAGGTATTATTTTACAAACTATAATACAAGTACACAATGTATTATTTTACTGATCTGAATACAAGTACAAAATGTATTCTTTTACCGACTTTAATACAAATACACAATGTATTATCTTACCCACGTATTGCCTTACTGAACTGCATGAGTTTCTATTTAATCCAATGAAGTCCTCTGAATTATAGTCGTCAGTTATACGATAAGCGCGAATTTTAGTATATGGATCCATATGGGACTGACAATCCCCGCCTGGGGTGGTAGCGCCACCACGAACCGCAAGTGTCTAAACAGGCGTTTCTTATTCGTTTCATATGAGTATTTTTGGATTAGTACTCACGGGGGCAAAATTACAGACGTGTTAAGCTTCGACTATAATGGCTCATGGCATGGCAATAAATTGACCGACTACACCAACTTTACTGTGTTTGTGAAATACTTGATTTCTGACTTACTACTATTGTACAATTATACCTTACTGTTTTACTATCGTAAATGATTTACTTACTGATTTACGCAAACTGTTTACTACTGTAAATACAAACCTGTGAGATTCACCAACCTTTTGGTTGACCTTTTTAGTGATGTATTCTCAGGTACACAGCAACAGTAGGGTTGCTCTGTAAGGATGGCCGCAGGATATGCTAAGCTAGAATGAGTCGCATGCATAAACACTTGAAGATTTTATTGGCATAATCTTTTGTACTTTGATTATGTGTATAAAATCTTTTGATTAACTTTGCGAACTCGCAATGATGTACTACTTATAACTTAAAACCTTGTACTACTTTTGTTATACTGTAATGTATTTCTAAAACGTCTCATTTAGAGTCGTTTGCTTGTACTTTGGTGTTTTGATATTTGATAAGTGACACCCAAAACTCGCTTCCGCAAAGCATTAAATTTTGGGGTGTCACACAACACATGGCCAAAACCGGTTTTTCCTCACCCGAAAATCACAATAATAATGTCCGACCGATCGGACCGGACCGGTCCAACCAATTTTCAAAACATTGGTTTTCCATCCATTACAGTAACGGTCTCTTTTCGTATATATTTTTAATTTTTAAAACCCTAAATGGAGCCCATACACATAAAATAAAATAAAAAGTGACCGCTCTTCACTTCAATTTCATAAGGGAGTTGATATATATAACAAACAAATCACTCCATACAACAAATTGTATAATTATTAAAGCTAGCAGTACAAACATTGTGAAACATAAAATTGGTGTATGAATAAACAAATGTTTATTTATCACCTCCCATTTCATAACCCAAATTTTCACCATGACACCATCCTCTACCCTACATTGTTTTATAACTATTCCGGTCACAATCATCAATGGACCTCCACCTTCCTTAGCAACAACCTCATGTTGCATTAATTGATCGAATTAATCTCATATATCAATTGATTTTAATTTAATCCATACTTCGATTCAATCACTTTTTTTAGTTTATTTTTGAGTTTTTGTTTTGAGCTTTGTGTTTGGCTCGTTGCATTTTTAAGGTCGTTCGAATTTCTATAGCTTTTTAGGGTTCTATGGTGTTCATGAACGTGACAGTTTTGGCTTTTTATGAAAATTGAATTTTTCTCTCAATTTGTGCTTAACAATTAAGGTGAATTTATTCTAACGACGGTACTATTTCGAATCAATGTACGTTAGAAGGGATTATTTCTGGGTATTTTTTAAATCAACAGGTGTAATCTATATTTCGTCACTATCATAGTGATCAAGTGTATTTCAGAAGATTTCCTAACATGTAAGTTACTGATATTATAACCACTATGTTTATATAGTTGTCAACAATTAGCTATAATATGATTCTTTATCCGTTCTCTCCTCTTAGCTAAAGTTGTTAATTGTTAGTAAAATGTGTTGTTTTTCCATGAGGCGTTTTTAATTTCAGCTCTTCTGATGGTGTTTTTGGTTCTATATCCAACAAATTTTAGTTTTTCGATTTCTTTATTATTTTGACGCATATCTTTCAGTCAATTTCATCATATTAAATATTAATTATTTTAATATATTTGATATACTCTATAATGTCCGTATATTTACTAACATGGTTCTTACTTTTTCTTATCTATACGACTATATAATATATTTGAGTAAAAGTATTAAAAGGTTTGAAGTCTTCGATCATCAGAGACTTGGCGGACGCAAGACGCAAGCTTGCGACTTGCGTAAGGGTTTGATCGGCTACTGTTCGTTGACTCGGACATTTAGTCGGACACAATGCGGGACGCAAGACGCAAAAGCTCCGGACGCAAGTCGCAAGCTTGCGTCTTGTGTCTTGTGTCTTGCGTCCGAGTAGGGTAAAATGCCAAAAAAAAAATTGGAGAGGGCAAAACGAAATGTACTTGCGAAAAAATGGCAAATTTTTTAATTTTTGCAATAATATTAGAAAAGGTAAATCCAACTTTATGTACCCTTGGGCTTGGACATATGAAATTCAGTCCTTTTCTTTATTATCCCATTTGGGCCGAACATAGATAATATATCCACAAATGTTCATTTAGTTAAATTCGGCCCAATACATTAAGTTTGGACGTTTAAATTTTAAAGACCGATATATTTCATACACCACTTATTTTAAACATTCAATATACTTAACGTCGTTAAACCTGAAGTTGATAGCAATATCATATCAAACCGTGTGTTTCCAATATTAGTTTTGATTATAAAGGTTTAGATAATCGTACATATAAGTCGTATAGTTGTGTGTTCGTCATAGTAAAAAATTGCTTGTATTATTTTTCCGAGAATGCATATCTAGTCTTTTCGTTGTAGTGATGGAGTTGTATGCAGCATCATTTCATTAAGATAGTGTAAACCATATTTTATGCAAAGTTGGTTCATATAAAAACGCGGTTATTTGGTGACACTTATTCCGACTACGTCAATACAAGGTTCATCGAGCATTTCATAATCAAATCTTTCGATGTAGATTGGGTTCGTAGCGATTCATTTATACTAGATCTGGAGGAGTAAACTATCAAGTTATGAAGTTGCTACTTTCAACATTAAACAAGTTTAAGAACAAGTTGAAAGCAAAATTTCAACTCAAGTGTTTGATGTTCAAGAATAAGAAAGTTCGAATTCAAGTGAAGCTCCCTTTTCAAATTTAGTATTTCATGTTCCAAGTCATTCCAATTTTATTATTTTTCTAATATTTTTTATATATTTTTTTCTTTGTTGTTTTGTTATTGTTGTTGTGTATGTGTGTGTTAACTTGTACAAGTTTACGTTACATGTGTACAACTTTGGTGTCATTATTGCTTTATTTATTCTATGTGCTTAAACAAACTTTGTCTTGGAATAGCATATTTAGTAAACTTGATTCTTATCTATACACAACCAAGCGTTATTTATAACGCCCCTCATTTAATATCACAATATAATATTAAGCTTGGCGGAAGCGAATACTTGAAATACATATTCTATTAGAATTCTGTTAGAAATTTTCGCAAACCTTTATACAACATGTTTAACTATTTAATAAACATAGTTAACTTGTTTACAAACCCGGGGCATTATATACTACAAAACATTATTTATTACAAACTGGATCAGAGTTGCAAGTTTCAAACATTCTCAGCATCAAAACATCCTTCCTGACTACCCACATAATATACATCACCTGCAGGAAGTAAATTGAGGGATTAGCACGAAGCTAAGTGAATGAATTATCAACTACAATTCAATTTAGCTAGCAATTTGTTCACAATCAATAATGCAACAAATATCGTCAAGAGGAACGGTGGTTCCTAAGGACCCTGTGCCAGGTGGCCCCATCAGAACACTTAAATCAACTGTAGGCCAAAACAGTGATTAACCGCTAACTAAATGCTAATCTCCATCAACACATGTACGCAACCCTGTGTTGACCAACATTAGCAATCAAGTCCAACTGACAATCTAGTTGACCTCTGGATTTATCAATCAAGCTCACAGGCTAATCAAACTACCAATCATATGGTATATCATTTCAAAGTTAACATACTATCAATAGTAATCCTATAATTACTGATTGAAATCAAACTGACACAACCAAATCAAACTGTGAGTTTCAAATCCACTCACCTGATTCGTCTCAGTTACTTACTCAGCAGTCTTATCTCGCTGAGCCCTTGGATTATCTGAGAACATAAAATCAATCATAAGTTAGTAATTTGTTTTCAACTAATGGTACTTATGTAATTAAACACATTACATAAGTAATCACATTATTAATCAATTCCAAACATAAGTAACAATAATATCTTTCTACAAAAGTGCCACTAAAACATCAATAAAGTGCCACTAAAGGAATATTATATACAATACTCAGTCGACGTTAAACTTCTTTACTAAGTCTCATAACTCATTAGAATTATCCACATTATAACATATATTTTCAATGGATAAGTGCCACTAAGGTACCACCTAAATGCCACTAAAGGAATATAACATAAGAAGTGCCACTAAAAACACCATCTTCCAAACACTTATGCATTTTCAAATTTTGCAAAACTCATCAAATTTATTCATTCAAACGCGATCCAGGCAAAGGGTGGTGGGATCGCGTTCGTCAGTTAAAAAAATTCTGTGACGAAATTTCACATGGTAACGCGATCCGGGTAACATGAGCTGGATCGCGTTCCCAAGAAGAAAATGTTCTGTAACCGTTTTTCATATAGCAACGCGATCCAGGCAAAGGGTCAGGATCGCGTTCCTACGCGTTTCAGCTCTTATTCTGACCTGCAAACACACAGCTCGAACCCAATTACTTCTATCACCATTTTAGCTCAATAATTTCAGTTTGTAAACCACCAAATCACTCAAATATCAGTATATACATACACTAACACTTCATTCAAGTTCCAAATCACATATACTTCAATAATTTGTATGATCACTCTCAAAACTCAATTCAAACATTCAAACACTTACCTCTTAATATTAGAACAAGATGATTATGATGATTAGATAGCTAAGATCAAGATCAAAATCAGCTCAAGATCACAACAAACTCTTTGATTCACTTGATTTCTAGCTTTAGGGTTTAAGGGTTTTGAGAGTTTTAGGTTTTGGACAAATAAGGAAAGTAAGAACTTTCCTAAAAGGGAAAGGTATTTAAGTCGGTTAACTTTTACACCGACCCGCATCCACTTAAAACTAGTCCCTTTTCAATCTATTGCCTGGAACCTAAAAACCATTTGCGAGAAACTTATTTTATTGCACCGTCAACTATAGTAAATTAAAACAATCAATAATTTACTAAACACAATAAGTCCTAAGGCTTATTTAATCAAGTTTCGCAATTAAACACATTTTATCAAATAATTTCTAATACAATTAAATACATCAATTTAAAATTTAGAAATTACCGGACCAGAAGAGAGGATGTTACAACTCTCCCCCCCTTAAGAAGATTTCGTCCCCGAAATCTTATCACGATCAAACAATCCAGGATATCTGGATCTCATACTATCCTCAGTTTCCCAAGTTAGGTTTGAACCTAAACTATGTTTCCATTTCACTAACACCATGGGAATCTGTTTCTTCCTAAGTTTGGTCACTTTTCGGTCAAGAAGTTCAACTGGTTCTTCTACTAACTTCTGACTCTGATCTACTTTCAAATCTTTCAAAGGAAGAATCTGAGATTGGTCTTCAACATTACATTTCCTCAAATAACAAATGTTAAACGTGTCATGAATACCAGCAAGCTCTGGAGGAAGATCCAATGTAACAGACTGATCATTAACAATCTGACGAATTTTGAACGGTCCAATATATCGAGGAGCCAATTTGCCACGTTTCCCAAACCGAATTACCCCTTTCCAAGGCGAAACTTTCAAGTAAACAAGTTCACCTTCAATAAAAGTAACTGGTCGACGTTTAGGATCAGCATATTGTTTCTGTCTATCACGAGCAGCTTTCAACTTTTCACGAGCCACTGCAACTTTATCTGCTGTCATTTGAATAATATCTGGACCTGCAAACTGTTTCTCACCTGCCTCTAGCCAACAAGTTGGAGTTCTACAACGGCGTCCATAAAGCATTTCATATGGAGGCATGCCAATACTAGAATGATAAGAGTTATTATAAGCAAACTCAACCAACGGCAAATGAGAATCTCAAGAACCACCATACTCCAGAATACAAGCTCTCAACATATCCTCCAATGTCTGAATCGTACGTTCTGACTGACCATCTGTTTGAGGATGATAAGCTGTACTAAGATTCACTCTGGTGCCCAACTCATGCTGCAAACTTTGCCAAAATTGAGATACAAACCTCGGATCTCTATCAGATACAATCGATAATGGAATACCATGCCGAGTAACAATCTCATTCATATACAACTGTGCAAGCTTACTCAGAGATGCAGTCTCACTAGTAGCTAGAAAATGAGCACTCTTGGTCAATCGATCAACAATAACCCAAACCATGTCATTTCCTCGGGCAGTTCGAGGCAACTTGGTAATAAAATCCATAGTCAAATGTTCCCACTTCCATTCTGGAATTTCAAGCTGTTTCAACGACCCATACGGCTTCTGGTGTTCAGCTTTAACTTGAGAACAAATATGACAAGAACTAACAAACCTTGCTACATCCATCTTCATTGTAGGCCACCAATACAAAGGTTTCAAGTCACTATACATTTTAGTGCTTCCCGGATGTACAGACAATCTGGACTTATGGGCTTCATTCAGAATAACATCCCGAAGACCACCAAATAAAGGAATCCAAACACGAGACTGAAAGGTTTTTAATCCCCTCGAATCATCTAATAACAATTCCTTTCGATTCAGCATAATTTCAGCTTTCAAATTATGAGCTAACAAAGCCTCTAACTGTGCAGCTTTTATCTGAGTCACCAAATCAGAGGAAACTTCTAAACGCATAAAATAAACTCGATCAGAAGTTACCTTGCGGCTTAAAGCATCAGCAACCACATTGGCTTTCCCTGGATGGTATTTAATTTCACAATCATAATCCTTGATTAATTCCAACCATCGTCTCTGTCGCATATTTAACTCTTGCTGTGAAAATATATACTGAAGACTCTTGTGATCTGTACAAATAATACATTTGGTACCATACAAGTAATGCCTCCAGATTTTCAAAGCAAACACAACCGCTGCAAGTTCTAAATCATGGGTTGGATAATTTCTTTCATGAGGTTTGAGCTGACGAGAAGCATAAGCAATCACACGATCTCGCTGCATTAGTACACAACCCAAACCAGCAATAGATGCATCACAATAAACAACAAAATCATCGGACCCATCTGGCAATGCTAACACAGGAGCCTGACATAACAACTGTTTCAGAGTCTGAAAAGCAGCTTCCTGTTGTTCAGTCCATACAAACTTTTCATCCTTACGGGTTAGTTTAGTCAATGAACCGGCAATTTTAGAAAAATCTTTAATAAACTTCCGGTAATAACCCGCCAAACCAAGAAAACTCTTTATTTCTGAAGCAGACTTTGGAGCTTTCCAATTCATTACAGCTTCAATTTTCGAAGGATCAACTTTAACACCCTCATTACAAATGATATGACCCAAAAACTGTACTTCCCGAATCCAAAATTCACATTTCGAAAACTTTGCATACAAATGTTCTCTCTTTAAGGTTTCCAATACTAACCTCAAATGCATTCCATGCTCTAATTCGGATTTAGAATATACCAAAATATCATCGATAAATACAATCACAAACTTATCAAGAAAAGGTCGACAAACACGGTTCATCAAATCCATAAAAACTGCTGGAGCATTCGTCAAACCAAAAGGCATAACCAGGAATTCAAAATGACCATACCTGGTTCGAAATGCAGTTTTAGGAATATCACAATCACGAACATGAACTTGATGATAACCTGACCTTAAATCAATCTTTGAATAAAACGAAGATCCCTGCAACTGATCAAATAAATCATCTATCCTGGGCAGAGGATATTTATTCTTTACTGTCCTTTTATTCAATTCCCTATAATCAATGCACATTCTGAAAGACCCATCTTTCTTTTTCACAAACAGAACTGGTGCACCCCAGGGAGAAGAACTAGGCCGAATAAACCCTTTATCCAACAACTCCTGTATCTGATTCATCATTTCACGTATCTCATATGGAGCTAATCTATAAGGGGCTTTAGCTATAGGTGAAGAGCCAGGAACAAGATCAATCTGGTATTCAACCTCCCTAACCGGTGGTAAACCAGGTAATTCATTAGGGAACACTTCCTGATACTCAGAAACAACCGATACATCAGAAAGGGACTTCTTTTCTAACTTAGCATCAATCACATAAGCTAGATACGATTCACAGCCCTTGAACAAAGATTTCCTAGCTTTCATCATACTAATCAAAGGTATACAAACATTATCCCGTTCTCCTCGAGCCACGACATATGACTCGTCAGAGATTGGAATTCTAATCAGCTTATTATGGCAATCTATGCTTGCTTTATACTGACTTAACCAATCCATACCAATAATCACATCAAAACTAGCAATTGGCATCAACAGAAAGGAAATTGGGAAATTCTGGCTATCTATCATAATACTAGCTCCAATTACCGAGGTGGTAACAGGAACCGACTTGCCACTAGCTATTTCTACTTCAACTGGGTTTGTTATCACAGTAGGTATCATTTTCAACTTATCACAGAAGTACATGGATACAAAAGAACAATTTGCACCAGAATCAAACAAAACACGAGCTGGTACAGAATTTACAAGAAAAGTACCCGTGATCACGTCATCTGTATGGACAGCTTCATCCACTGTCATTTGAAAAGCCCTACTAACTACAGATGGCGGAGTCTTCCGTTTCTGACCGGAAGAAGTTGATGAACCAACAACTGACCCCGAACCCTATCTCTTAGCCTCAGAACACTGATTTGCACGATGACCTTCCTTATGGCAATTCCAACACACATAAGTAGGAAAAACACAATCTTTGGCTTCATGACCAATCACGCCACATTTCACACATCTAGTGGTTTGCACAGTACACGGCCTAAAATGTCTAGCTCTACATTTAATACACCAATTGGGACGATCAGAAGTACCACCACGACTTTCTTGTTTCTTACCCTGCTGATTTCCTTGCCACCGTTGCTTACCTTTACCAGAAGATTCACTCTTAGATTTCTGAAAAACCATCTCTTTACCTGGTGCTTGTTGAGGTTTCAAGTCACTGTCAACTGATCTAGCTAACATGAAAGCTTGAGAAAGAGAGCCTGCTAATCTCACTGAAGTTCGATAATGATTAGGTAAAGTACCCACAAACTGTTCTATTTGAGTTCTCTCATCAGGAACCCACTGCTGAACAAACCTAAGTTTCTCTGTAAACTGATTTATCAAATCATCCATTGACATATTATCAGTTAATTGCAAATCCATAAACTCTTTTCTAATCCAAGCTATATCATAGTTTGAACAATACTGCTTACAAACTTCATTACGAAAGTCAGACCATCGGATAGATGCTTTCTGAAAAGAAGATAATACAGAAGTAATCGAATCCCACCAATTCATAGCTGCTCCTTTTAGAAGTTGAGTTGCATAAGGAACTTTCAGTTCTTCCTCACATTGACAGACTTCAAATTTCTTTTCAACATCTCTCAACCAATCTAGAGTTACAGAAGGATTCGTACTACCCGAATACACAGATGGATTACTGCTCATAAAGGTTTTAAAAGAACACACCTTTTGCTTTGGCGGTGAAATCATACCAAACACAGGATGAGATGATTCAGCCTCTTTCTGTTGTTTATACATTCTAAGTGCTTGATTTTCCTCTTTCAAATGAAGCAGATACTGATCTCTTTCTACCTCCTCTCTAGCATGAGAAGAAGTACCAGCATGTTCATTACGGTCATCATGAGTCTCAGCAGTAACTTCAGGCCTTGAGGCATTATTAGGGTTAACAGGTAGTTGCTCGTTATCCGCCATATCTGTAAACACCACAACAGCTTACAAATCATTAGTCGTTAGCACCTATTCTACTAACAGCTTCACATTCAGTACATAATCCCATTCCCAAGAATTTTTGACACAACACAATCAAAGTTTAGGATTGAACATACAATCATATTCAATTGCCCCAAACTATTGCTCTGATACCAACTTATAACGCCCCTCATTTAATATCACAATATAATATTAAGCTTGGCGGAAGCGAATACTTGAAATACATATTCTATTAGAATTCTGTTAGAAATTTTCGCAAACCTTTATACAACATGTTTAACTATTTAACAAACATAGTTAACTTGTTTACAAACCCGGGGCATTATATACTACAAAACATTATTTATTACAAACTGGATCAGAGTTGCAAGTTTCAAACATTCCCAGCATCAAAACATCCTTCCTGACTACCCACATAATATACATCACCTGCAGGAAGTAAATTGAGGGATTAGCACGAAGCTAAGTGAATGAATTATCAACTACAATTCAATTTAGCTAGCAATTTGTTCACAATCAATAATGCAACAAATATCGTCAAGAGGAACGGTGGTTCCTAAGGACCCTGTGCCGGGTGGCCCCATCAGAACACTTAAATCAACTGTAGGCCAAAACAGTGATTAACCGCTAACTAAATGCTAATCTCCATCAACACATGTACGCAACCCTGTGTTGACCAACATTAGCAATCAAGTCCAACTGACAATCTAGTTGACCTCTGGATTTATCAATCAAGCTCACAGGCTAATCAAACTACCAATCATATGGTATATCATTTCAAAGTTAACATACTATCAATAGTAATCCTATAATTACTGATTGAAATCAAACTGACACAACCAAATCAAACTGTGAGTTTCAAATCCACTCACCTGATTCGTCTCAGTTACTTACTCAGCAGTCTTATCTCGCTGAGCCCTTGGATTATCTGAGAACATAAAATCAATCATAAGTTAGTAATTTGTTTTCAACTAATGGTACTTATGTAATTAAACACATTACATAAGTAATCACATTATTAATCAATTCCAAACATAAGTAACAATAATATCTTTCTACAAAAGTGCCACTAAAACATCAATAAAGTGCCACTAAAGGAATATTATATACAATACTCAGTCGACGTTAAACTTCTTTACTAAGTCTCATAACTCATTAGAATTATCCACATTATAACATATATTTTCAATGGATAAGTGCCACTAAGGTACCACCTAAATGCCACTAAAGGAATATAACATAAGAAGTGCCACTAAAAACACCATCTTCCAAACACTTATGCATTTTCAAATTTTGCAAAACTCATCAAATTTATTCATTCAAACGCGATCCAGGCAAAGGGTGGTGGGATCGCGTTCGTCAGTTAAAAAATTTCTGTGACGAAATTTCACATGGTAACGCGATCCGGGTAACATGAGCTGGATCGCGTTCCCAAGAAGAAAATGTTCTGTAACCGTTTTTCATATAGCAACGCGATCCAGGCAAAGGGTCAGGATCGCGTTCCTACGCGTTTCAGCTCTTATTCTGACCTGCAAACACACAGCTCGAACCCAATTACTTCTATCACCATTTTAGCTCAATAATTTCAGTTTGTAAACCACCAAATCACTCAAATATCAGTATATACATACACTAACACTTCATTCAAGTTCCAAATCACATATACTTCAATAATTTGTATGATCACTCTCAAAACTCAATTCAAACATTCAAACACTTACCTCTTAATATTAGAACAAGATGATTATGATGATTAGATAGCTAAGATCAAGATCAAAATCAGCTCAAGATCACAACAAACTCTTTGATTCACTTGATTTCTAGCTTTAGGGTTTAAGGGTTTTGAGAGTTTTAGGTTTTGGACAAATAAGGAAAGTAAGAACTTTCCTAAAAGGGAAAGGTATTTAAGTCGGTTAACTTTTACACCGACCCGCATCCACTTAAAACTAGTCCCTTTTCAATCTATTGCCTGGAACCTAAAAACCATTTGCGAGAAACTTATTTTATTGCACCGTCAACTATAGTAAATTAAAACAATCAATAATTTACTAAACACAATAAGTCCTAAGGCTTATTTAATCAAGTTTCGCAATTAAACATATTTTATCAAATAATTTCTAATACAATTAAATACATCAATTTAAAATTTATAAATTACCGGACGAGAAGAGAGGATGTTACATTATTACCATTCACCAAACTAAGGAATATAGATAAAAACAATGAGTCAATGAGATTATGTTGTTGTACTGTACAACAGTTTAAAGCATGTTTAGTTGTGTACAGTGTACGAATCATCACCCAACAATAATTAGTACTTTTTGCATATGTTGTTGTTTAATCAAATGAGATTATGGTTTAATTTAATAAAAGGGTATAAATGATATAGAAATATAAAGGTATCCAATTCTACCAAGTTTTTCATTTCTTGCTAGTATTATGATTATCATACACCCTTATAAGGGTTTAACCCTTTTCTTTACAAACTTACACATTTAAATATTGAAAAAGATACAATTACCCTATCTACATCGTAAAAGACAAAACTACCCTCAACTAAATTTGAAAAAAATCAATAATAATCAAAGTAGATGTATATATTAAATGACATGTAATTTGATAAATACATAAACGTTTGTAATTTTGGAAATTACCCAATTAGTCAAACATTTCCTACTAAGTCACTAATGTATTGATTATTTTGGGAGTGAATTGTTTTTTGAACATCCTTCACACAGTATTCACAAATATCGATCATGTACGCAAATTCGAGTTGATAAAAAGGCAATAAAAAATTGTTCGGCTGTTATTGTTCGATAACAAATTTTTTTTTTTAGTTTTAGGTGTTACGGGGATATAGTTAAACTTCAATAGGATCAAACAACTTACATAACCACATATCTATTTCAAAAACTGTATCCGCCGCATTGCGCGGGTCTCTACTAGTTATTATTAAAATATTCTGAACTTTCTATGTTCAACACGCAAAAAACTGTTTATAGATAAAAATAACCGTCTCTTAAAATTAATAATTAAGAGTCATGTACAACACTTGTATGTGTGTTAACCATAACCGAGGAACTACGAGAATATTTTTATATAGAATTCATTTTATATTATCTATTTATTAAGGTAACTGCTTTTACCATGGAAAACTAGTTTTTTTCCTACTTTTTTGCCATTAATTAATCTTAACGAAAGCACTTAGTGCTTCCGTTAGCAAAACCCACTTTTAAATAGCTTGAATTGTTCAATTTGATAAACATTGTCACTATTCTAGAGTTGACATAATTAAAATGACTTGCATTGACCTCAAACAAAACATAGTCAATATGAGAAATTTATTAAAATTAAATAATAAGAATACATGATATTTGTTTAAGTAATAACTAAATCTTTAATCATATATTATTGGGTGGAATAAATAAATATGAAATGAGAAAAACGACAACCTCAATTATTTTTGAATTTATACGTTTTTGCCATGATGTTGATACTTTAAAAATCATCATCATCTACTCCCACTTATTTTCATTAATATAATCCGGTTAAAGGCTTCCATCAATTATTTTCTTTCTTATAAAGGAATCTTGATTAACATAATCTTTATTAATCAATTCGATTTGGAGTAATCTGAAGTCTTAAACCATTATTTTCATTTCTACTTTCTCGTCTTCAACATTATGACAAACAAGATCCCGGATGTCATCACTTGTAAAGGTACGTTCACTAGCTAGTAATGTTACATTTTTTTATATATTGAAATACGACGTTAAGTAACAGAGTTTTGATTGGTTGAATTTGGAATGCAGCGGCTGTGGTAAGGGAGGTAGGTGGACCGATCACATTGGAAGACATATATGTCGATCCACCAAGAGGTTCGGAAGTTAGGATTAAGATGTTGTGTGCGAGTATTTGTCATAGTGACATCGTATGTTGCAATGGCATACCATTTGTAAGTTTATAAAATTTGTTCCTTAGATCATTTTTCATCAAGTTTTGAATGATCATGTTCTAATAGTTTAACTAACATTGTAGCCTTTGTTTCCGCGTATTCCTGGACATGAAGGGGTCGGGTACGTATGCCATAATTTAAAATTCGAAATGATAATGATAGTTGTTAGAGCTATCATTAAAAACTTACTAATGTATGAATGATTGTACTGTAATCATGACATCCTCATCCTCAAAGGAGTTGATTTTGAATGGTTGAAGTGCAATCATTTTCTGTAGTAAGCTTTTAATGACAACCTTAAGAGCTATCGTTAGCAAATAAGAATTTTTATTAAGAAAAAGTAATACCTTTCGGATTACTTACATAAAACAAGGTTGGATGCAGGATGGTTGAGAGTATAGGAGAAGGTGTAAATTCACGGGTGAAACCTGGCGACATAGTGATCCCACTCATTATTGGCGAATGTGGACAATGTTTGAATTGTAAATCAGGGAGGACTAATTGTTGTACTGTCTATCCTTTTAGCGTGAGTGGTCTCATGCTCGATGGCACTTCTCGAATGTCTATTGTTGCGACTGGAGAAACCATCTACCACCTCTTTACTTGTTCCACATGGTCTGAGTACATGGTTGTTGATGTAAATTATGTGCTAAAGATTGACCCAGAGATGCCTATAGCGCATGCTAGTTTCCTCTCATGTGGCTTCAGTACTGGCCTTGGTGCCCCTTGGAAGGAATCCCCGATTCATAAGGGTTCCTCTGTTGCTGTTTTTGGCCTTGGCGCAGTCGGTCTTGGGGTACATATCTTAAACTTTGCTTATAAAAATGTATATATGTGAAATATCACATGTTACCCGAATCCTTTTTAGTAGATATTAAGTAGATTTAGAGTATAGTCAAATAAAACATAAAAAATAAATACATATTAAGAGTTCATTACATGTTTTCTTGTTCACTGTATATTTTGACTCATTACCCAACCAGCCACAAGTGTTCGTTCTGCTACTCCTAATTTTCACCAACTGTATATCAATCTAAAACGATATTCAGGTAATAAAAGGTGCGCAAATGCAAGGGGCATCAAAGATAATAGGGGTGGATGTAAACGAATATAAGGCAGCAAAAGGAAAGGTATTCGGAATGACTGATTTTATCAACCCTCAAAACCTTCCTAACCAACGCGTTTCAGATTTGGTGAAAGCTATGACAGACGGGGTAGGTGTCGACTACTCCTTTGAGTGCACTGGAGTAGCCCCCTTGACTAATGAAGCCCTTGAGGCCACTAAAATGGTACATACATAAGATACAATCCACATTTTTGATAATTTCAGTTTCTTTTTCGAAAACATGAAATATGTCACTAGCTAGTACTAAAGAACATGGTACATTAATGCCACAGGGACTAGGTACAACTGTATTGATCGGAGTTGGGGTAGAAACGACTCGACCCCTTTCAGACATAGCAATAATGCCTGGTCGAACTTTGAAGGGCTCACTCTTCGGTGGGGTTAAATCACAATCGGATCTTCCAATTATACTCCACAAGTGTATCAATAAGGTCACAAACGTAACAAACTATCATTTGGGTCTTTGGATATAATTACTGATACATTTTTAGACAACTTCTCACTCTAGAAAATGTACATATTCTTGTATGCAAAATAACAGCACTAACTTATCTTCATCATTTTTCACAAAATTACAACATAGCTTAACTTCAACTTAAAAAATGTTTTCTTTAAACTGAACGAAAGAAGTATACTCGTAGCGATGATGCTCGTTCAAATGAAAAATTATTGTATTTCGTTTGATAGTTTACAAGTGGCTTGAATTTACACTACTGTTAGACCTTAATGTGATATTATATGGAAATGCAGGAGATAGAAATGGATGAGCTTCTAACACATCAAATAACTTTGGAGAACATACATGAAGCATTTGAGACACTAAAGAAGCCTGACTGTGTCAAACTTCTCATCACCTTTTGATTACATAAACATCAATGTTGTAAATGTTGCATATGAAGAATGAAGTTGAGTTATGCTTTATGTTTATTTTGTGCTTTGAAAATTGTGAGTTATAAAAGAAAAAAAAGTGATGATTGAAGGTGATAGTGGTTAAAGCAACCAAACATGTCCATCAAAAGATAGTTGTAAATTCTGCACATGTCCATCATTAAAGGTGTTAGCCTCATCACTTTTTAAAAAGGGTTTCGCTTTTTGGTAACCTTAACTGGCCCACGGTGCATCGTCTCAGACCCATCATTTGAGAGAAACCTCAAGGTTATCTAGCGACCCGTTCAAATGTTGGATCAACCAACTAGTATAGTCTTTACTAGATACTACTCGTTATCAATATTCTTGACTAATGAGGTTTCTCCTCGGTTCAGAAAGCCTTTGAACTTGATACTTTCTAATATTGTTGTGTCCAAGACCAACTAGATTGTGCGTTCGAGGTTGTTAGCCTCACTAACTTACTTAATACGAAATCAAAAGTCTGTTGACTAGGAGTGGGAAAAAAAAAAAAAAAACAACTTGATGTAGATGAAAAAAAAAATAGAAAAAAATATTTAATCAGTTCCCAATAATGTTGTACCTTGAATCCAACTGTATGTTCAGTGTAATAGAACAGTAATATCATTGTCCTTGAATTGAATTCATTGGTGTCATCCAAAAACCGACCATGGCACCATCTTCTTTGCAGAGAAAAGGAGTCATGGATGAAAACTACAGGACATTACTTTTAACACATTTAATGTGACTTTTTAGCACTTTTGGTATCTAGAAAGGAAAAAAATGTCTCCAAAACTTCTGTAAAGTGCTCATAATAATAATTATCTTTTTCTTGTATTACCAAGTCAATTTTTCTTCACCAACCAACCCAACCATTTTGACCCCAATAAATCTATAGACCTTTCAGCAAGTATTCGCATCTTCAAAACCAATTTGACACTAAGAGTGTGTTTGGCAACAAGCTAGAGCTGGAGTTTGTGGCTGGAGCTTGTAACTGAAGCTGGGGCTTCTATTCAAAAGCCACTTCAAAAAGTTTCTTGTTAAGAGCATTGAGAGCTTATTTTTTCGAGAAGCCCCATTTTTATTATCTTGTCAAACAAGACCTATGGACTGGAACTTAGTAGAAACTCAAGCCCCTAAAAGACTTGTGCCAAATAGGCGTGAACAAAAAACCCGATACCGGTTTTAGAAAAACCGGTTCTTTTAACCCGGATCGGGTTTTGAGAGCACCCGGCGGGTATGGACACGGGTTGATACCGGGTCAGGTTGGAAAACCGATCAAAAACCCGGTTGAAAACCCGGGAAAAACCCGAAAAAAACCGGTTTTAATCCGGTTGAATACTTTAAAAACCCCAGGTCGGGTTCGGGTCGGGTTGGTCAAAAACCTGGTTTCCCTTCGTTGACTAAAACCCGGATCGGGTTTCGGGTCCGGGTCGGGTTGGGCTAAACCCAATTTTTGTTCACGCCTAGTGCCAAACGCAACCTCCGACTTACATTAATATGGCTTCCTAATTTTGACTTTTGAATTGGTATTGACATTTAACAACTGTATCCACTAGACACAAACTAGAAATTCTTAACTTTAAAAAGTTACCAAATTTTCCTTACAAAACTCGTGTAACATGTGATAATGAAGAGAAAGATAACAGGGAGGGAAAAAAAAAAAAGTTGACCTCGTTAGTCAATTGGTCCACCTCACATATCATGCGTTTTCAAGAAAAGTTTGTAACAGATTTTGTGAATGTAGCATCTCTTGACACAATATGTGTAGTAATCATAACCAAAGACCAAGTCATAGTTCAAAATCAAAATTAAAGTCGGTTTAATATGTAAGTTCATAGTGAGGCCACTTCATGGATGTAGAACAAATCAACATCCAAAAATTAGTTCTTCAATCTAGCCAATACCAAAATAGTAATATAACCGATTAGTAAGATCTAAATGATGTTATGTTGCTGCATTTTGTTACAGGGTCGTTTCGGGTGGTAAGACTCCAAGAGCTTCACATAGGTTCAGATTGCCTCTCATGGTTCTCCTTCCGACCCCACCATTGCCCATCCTCATCATAGCAGCAAACTCCCCATAATCAATCTGTCCATCCTGCACCATACAAGTGTATCATCATTTCATCGAATTTTAATACCAATTATATGAGCACAAGCACGAGACTGTTGAGTTTGATATCATCAAATGGACTACTAGTATATTTGAAACACACAACCATAAGTAGCAAATGCAATCCATTCATGTGAAATTTCGATTATTTTGATTGATGATAGAGGGCCAAAGTAGAAGTGGGAAAAATGGGCAGATTGGGTATCCGGTCAAAACGAGTGAAAGCAGAGGTGTAGGTTGGTTAACAGATCAGATGGTTAGTTTTAGTAGATTCCTTTATTTGATTCATTTGAGATTAAACACGAGCAAATCAACCCATTCATTAGTAAAGGGGTTAAAGTCCACAGGCAGCAAAATGGCCGACTTGGGTAATTGGTCAAAATGGGTTCTGGTTAACACAAGTTGGGTTCACCCACTAATAATTTTTGTATCAATAGTAGTTTCTTTTCTTCAATCATATTTTAGCCCATATTGACCCATTCTAAAATTCACCCGCTACCCCAATTCTTTATGACCATCTATCTGACCCACCCAACCCGAACTCCTTTTAACCCATTACTCATAATCTAGTCCAGGTGAACTGAACTTACATTATCTTGGTCGATTTCCTTGACTATTTCATCAAGGCGGACTTCACCTAAACCCATCTCTTCACACGCTTGTTGGAGCTCATCGATAGTTATGTAACCACTACCATCCTTGTCAAAAAATGAAAATGCAGACAAAAGATTCTCCTCTCGCTCCAGCTTGTTCAAGTGTACAGTTGCTGCAAGAAATTCACCATAATCGATTGTTCCACTGTTGTCTATATCTGCCTGCCAGGTCAAAATTTCCACAATTTCAAATTTTATGAAAAAGGAACCAAGAAATAGAATAAGGGAAAAAAAGTAACACTTACAGCATCCATTAGGTCCTTGATCTCAGACTCCATAAGTTCAGAACCCACTCGTCTCAGACCCTCTTTTAGTTCTTCAAAAGTAATTGAACCACTATTGTCTGTGTCTATCATTTTGAACAACTCCTTTAATCCACCAATTTCTTCTTCTGAAAGCGTTTCGGCAATCACCTACACAAACTCATAAAAATAATAAATAAATGTGTACAAATCATAAGCATTAGAATAATAATAATAAGTCACTCCTACGAATCATATGACATCCTTGGTCCATTCCATGAAACTTAAAGCGGACAAGCTGGACTTACCCGAATTGCTCCGTTTTCACATGAATCAAATGACATCCTTGGTCCATTCCATGAAACTTAAAGCGGACAAGTTGGACTGATTCATGTGAAAATCGAGCAATTCGGGTTATACTTAATTGTAACACACTATTGGGTAAGTTTTATGTTTTATAACGAGTTAAGAAAGAAACGAGTCAAACAACTTAAAGGCCAAAAAGTGCTAATGGGTTGATCCCAACTGAAACCTTTCAACACACCGCAAAATTTCACCCAATTCAGCCTATCATACCCAATGGCCCATAAATCCTATCTTTGTTTAAATATATATATATATATATATATATATATATATATATATATATATATATAGGGGGGAGATCCTTGGGGAAGTAAAATAATTAGGGAATGAGGGAAGTGATTCTCAGCCACACATTCTGGTCAACTCAAAAGTCAACGCGGTGGCATTTTTGTAAATAACTTGAAATCACCTCCCAGAACGTTAACATGCATTTCAAAAGCATGTTAATCAAAAACAACTAAAAACGTGATTTTCATCTTAAATTCATCAAATTAAAGCTTGAAACTTGCAAAAATAAATTTAAAAACACTAATACACAACTCGTTGAGCAAGATTAATTAACAATTGTTAGATTCAATAAAAAAAATGTTAGAAAATAAATTTCATGAAGAAAAATTTAGAAACCCATAAAAAAAATCACAAATTCATTCAATTGAGTACAAAATTGAGATGTATATAAAGCAAAATTCAAATAAATCGATCATATACATCAATAATCAAACAAACTTGTAGTTATTTTACGTTTTACACAAAAAAAATCTCAAAATCAAAATTTTCATAAAGTTAACACTCATTTGAAATGCATGTTATAAAAATTACAATTTAAATATTCATTTACGATGAATATTTTAGCTTATATATGTTATTAGTGTATAATAACTCATATTCATCATAAATGCATGTTAACATCTCATTGAGTCTTTAACATTCATTTATGACGAATATTAACTTATATAATGCTGATGAACATTATAACATTCATTTATAATGCATATTAACTCATATATATTGTAATACATTGATGAATGTTATATTATAACGTTCAACAATGTATAATAACTTATATAAGGTAATATTCAACAAATATGAATGTTTAAGAATCTTACTTGTAATTTTGATTAACATGCATTGCAAATGTATGTTAACGTTCTGAATATTTTCAAATTTGTGAAATTTGATGATTAATGACAACCATAATTTGATTAATTACATGTTTATAAGTTTTGTATGATGAAATTCGTTTAATTTTATTGTTTTCATTGGCAAAATAAAATTTTATATAAAAACCCAAAAGTTATACCCAAAATTCATAATTTTTGATGATTTCAAATCATGACGAATTGAAGATATGTATCAATGTGTTTGATGGATTGGAAAGTTTATAATGTTTTTGGTTGATGCATTATTGAATTTGATGCTTTAATTTTGGATTTTAGACTAAAGTTGATTAAATGGGTATTGTATATGTATTATTTATTGTATGAAAAAGGTGGGAGAAAATTAGTGGCTAAGATTTGCTTCTCTCCTTCCCTCAAATTTGATGCTTCCCTCTTGATCCTTCCCCTATATATATATATATATATATATATATATATATATATATATATATATATATATATAGCAGGAGGATCAAAAAAGAAGGAAATTTAAGGAGAGACCTCAGAGAAGAGAGATAAGCAAACTAATTCAATATTTTATTACTATGATTTAAATTTTTATTACTTTAATTCTACATTTTATTGCTTTGGTTCAATATTTTATTAATAAGATTTAATATGTTGTTTTTTTGATTCAAAAGTTGTATGTAATAAAAAATCGAATCACAGTAATAAAATACTGAATCAATTTGTTTCTCCCATAGTCACATGGATAGCGGTACGCCCCGATACGGGAACGAGGATCGGGAATGCGATTCGCTAATTTCTAAAATTCGGTACGGAGGGGGGTAGGTTCATTCCGGATCGCTTCGGTACGATGTACCATATACATGGTACGGTGTACCAATAAGTAATAATATTATTTTTCTATATTTTTTATAAATCCTCAAATCACAACTAATTTACCAAACTTCATACTATATTAATATCAATACTTTTAAAATTGTGGTTAACATTTAATACTTAAGACTCAAAATTTCAAATAAACAGTAAAATTATACTTGTATGATAGACATTTAAAAAATCCTATATTGATTATTAGTCTTGTATTCCATATTAATATATAAAAAAGCAATATTATTAAAAGAAAGTATAAAAATAGAACAAAAAAAGAATTTTAATAGCTGGCATAAAGCATTCACTTGGTTTTACTTCAATCAAGTACAAGTACATTATAAAAAAAGATTTTCAATCGTCCTTTCACATCTATCTATAAAGTTTAAAATAATAATAAAAAGAAAAACATTTCCATTCTCTTTCTTCAACCTCTCGCTCTCTTCCTTCTACCTGTTTTTCTGTACAAAACTAAGATTTCTTCCTCAAAAAATACCAAATTGAAGACCGATTGGATCGATTTCGACCAACAATTTGGGCCGGCGTTGACCACCGATTCGAACACGATATGGATGGCGATTGAAACGCGATCGTACCGCGTTTGGGAACGTGCGATCTAGATCGCAGATCGTGGGTACTCCAGCGATTTATGTGACTATGACTTTCTCCCTCTTCTCTCCCTAAATTTCCATCTCCCTGGAACCGATTCCTATATATATATATATATAATTATATATATATATATATAGGGTGGGGTTCAAATGAGAATAGGAATTTGTGTGAGAATGAGGGAACCAATGATATTGTGCCATGTGTACAAAGAGAATGCTCCACATGTACAAAACCCATTTACCCCTAACATCAATCATCTCACAAACGACAAATCGAAAATTTATGAAAATTGCACCATTAAATTCAGCGTTTTCTCCTCTTCGATTTGCCGTCTCTCAACGCATACTTTCGACGAGTTTTTTTTTCATATTTTTTGGTGGGTTTCACATTTACTAACACATGTGTTAAAGGATTGCGTTTAGGGTTTAGGGTTTGGGGTTTAGGGGTTAGGGTTTACGGAAAGGGGTTTGGGTTTAGGGTTTGGGGTTTGTGGTAAATTATTGATACACCCTAAACGCTTTACAAAACTCTAAACCCTAAATCATACTAAACCCTAAACCCTACTAAACCCTAACCCTAAACCCTGCTAAACCCTAACCATAAATCCTAAACCCTAAACCCTAGCCCTAAGCCCTGCTAAACCCTAACCATAAATCCTAAACCCTAAACCCTAACTCTAAACCCTAACCCTAACCACAAATCAAATATACAATCAATCACTAACACATGTGTTATCAATTTGTAAAACCCACCAAAAAATGGAAAAAAAAAACAAAAATTGTCAAAAGTATGCCTTGAGGGACGGCAAATCGAAGAGGAGAAAACGTTGAATTTAATGGTGCAATTTTCATAATTTTTCGATTTGTCGTTTGTGAGATAATTGATGTTGGGGGTAAATGGGTTTTGTACATGTGAAGCATTCTCTTTATACACATGGCACATTATCATTTAAATATATATATATATATATATATATATATATATATATATATATATATATAGGGGGGAGATCCTTGGGGAAGTAAAATAATTAGGGAATGAGGGAAGTGATTCTCAGCCACACATTCTGGTCAACTCAAAAGTCAACGCGGTGGCATTTTTGTAAATAACTTGAAATCACCTCCCAGAACGTTAACATGCATTTCAAAAGCATGTTAATCAAAAACAACTAAAAACGTGATTTTCATCTTAAATTCATCAAATTAAAGCTTGAAACTTGCAAAAATAAATTTAAAAACACTAATACACAACTCGTTGAGCAAGATTAATTAACAATTGTTGGATTCAATAAAAAAAATGTTAGAAAATAAATTTCATGAAGAAAAATTTAGAAACCCATAAAAAAAATCACAAATTCATTCAATTGAGTACAAAATTGAGATGTATATAAAGCAAAATTCAAATAAATCGATCATATACATCAATAATCAAACAAACTTGTAGTTATTTTACGTTTTACACAAAAAAAATCTCAAAATCAAAATTTTCATAAAGTTAACACTCATTTGAAATGCATGTTATAAAAATTACAATTTAAATATTCATTTACGATGAATATTTTAGCTTATATATGTTATTAGTGTATAATAACTCATATTCATCATAAATGCATGTTAACATCTCATTGAGTCTTTAACATTCATTTATGACGAATATTAACTTATATAATGCTGATGAACATTATAACATTCATTTATAATGCATATTAACTCATATATATTGTAATACATTGATGAATGTTATGTTATAACGTTCAACAATGTATAATAACTTATATAAGGTAATATTCAACAAATATGAATGTTTAAGAATCTTACTTGTAATTTTGATTAACATGCATTGCAAATGTATGTTAACGTTCTGAATATTTTCAAATTTGTGAAATTTGATGATTAATGACAACCATAATTTGATTAATTACATGTTTATAAGTTTTGTATGATGAAATTCGTTTAATTTTATTGTTTTCATTGGCAAAATAAAATTTTATATAAAAACCCAAAAGTTATACCCAAAATTCATAATTTTTGATGATTTCAAATCATGACGAATTGAAGATATGTATCAATGTGTTTGATGGATTGGAAAGTTTATAATGTTTTTGGTTGATGCATTATTGAATTTGATGCTTTAATTTTGGATTTTAGACTAAAGTTGATTAAATGGGTATTGTATATGTATTATTTATTGTATGAAAAAGGTGGGAGAAAATTAGTGGCTAGGATTTGCTTCCCTCCTTCCCTCAAATTTGATGCTTCCCTCTTGATCCTTCCCCTATATATATATATATAAGAAATTTTATTCTACATCTTGGAAAATGAGAAACCGAACCTTTTTGGCCAATCCTAAAATTTAACCCATCTCAACCTATCCTACCAAACTGATATTGAAATCCATCATTTTTCAGAATAAACCTAAACAAGATAAGATATTTTATGTCTTTTATCTAAAAAAGGAAGATACCACCCCACCCGAACCTATCTGACCCCTCATAACTTAATCTATCTCAACCTATCATATCAGATGACATTTAAAATCCTATCATTTTCAATTTCAAACAAGACCAAAACAAAATCATAAGATCAAGTATTTTATCTACAGAATGAAAGATTACCCGTAAAGCCATCTTCTTGAGCTTGTTCATTGCAGAGAACTGTTTCAAACGCGATAATACAGCAGAATCAAGTGGCTTGTCAGGTGCCATTTTATCATCAACAATCCACGGGTGGCCTGTAAAAGTAAGCAAGAATCATATTAGTAATATAGTACTCCGTTTTTTTAGCAAGATATTGGCTATCAAATTCTTACATAGAACTTCATGGGCAGTAAGCCTTTTCTTTGGATTTCTATCAAGCATTTTCCTAATAAGATCTTTCGCACTATCTGTGATTGAAGGCCATGGCTCGGATTCAAAATCTAGTTTTGCTTGTAAGATCTGACGAAAGATGCCCATTTCAGTTTCTGTAGATGACACAATACACGTTAAGAACAAGGTTACACCTTTTGACTAAATTCAACATAGTAGAAGAGTATAGCATTATCAACAAGATTGCATATATACCAGCCCAAAAAGGAGGAACACCACTGAGTAAGATGTACAAAATAACCCCTGCGCTCCAAACATCAGATTCAGGTCCATAATGCTTGCGTAAAACCTCCGGAGCAACGTAGTAAGGGCTTCCAACCACGTCCGAAAATGTTTCACCTAAATTTCGAAATGACAATTATAAATTGTTGGAAAGGATTAAAAGAAGGTTTTTGATATACGGTTTGAAAGTGATTATGTGTTTGGCAAACTGTAACTAACCTAAAACTTACATACTTCATAAGTCGCAGTAATAACACATATCCAGAAACATTATAAATTAGTGCACAGACGAAGTATCAACAATAAACATGTCATAACTCATAAGGCATGATACCAGGAATGGTTGACTAGTCAAGTTCATATGCGTTTGAAGAGAGAACCAACATATTATTTTCCCTGCCCATTAAAAGTTGCAACACCTTCTATACAAAAGGTTGCAATCTTTCTCCTTAGGCCTCTAATCATATGATATTCAGTTCATTTATCTTCGTTAAAAAACCTAAAGAAAATAGGTTTACCCAAAGACAACGAACTTGATTGATTCAGAAAATAAGAGTGTCAAAAACTTGTTCTTACAGGACCAAGATGAACTTGAAGTATCCAATATCTAACATTCTAACTTTCAAACAAATTCTAATATTGAGGATACTAAGAACAAATCAACAATCATCTCATTCTTCAGGAAAAACATCCCATTAGACGAACCCAAAATCAATTACTATATTTTTTGCATTTGTAAAGTAGATTGCATCAATGACACCTATTTCTAGCCAGACAAAAATTTAAGACCCAACAGGGACTTTTAAAACATTTAACAAAACTTCACTCAATCATGAAAATCAAACTATGCTAATGGAATGGGACATCCAATCGGTCAAAAGAACCTAAATTAGTATATCTTCTAACAAACTTACCAATAGCACATACAATTCATCATAAATTAAAACTCAAGTTTAATCAATTATATCATCCAAAAGTCCAAAACAGTAGCAAAAATTTTTCAGAAACCCTAAATCACAAACTAATGATCATAATAACTTCAAGAAAGACAATCTAAAGCCAAAACATATAAACCCATATGAACATATTTAGGTTTACAACATTTACAAGATAACCCAAGAACAGAAAGGTCCAAAATAAATAAATAAATAAAATCAAACCTGGCTTGTAGAAAACAGACAAGCCAAAATCAGTGGCTTTAAGAGTAGCATCTTCATGAGTGGTGGAAAATAAAAAGTTTTCAGGTTTAAGATCTCTATGCATAACACCCAATGAATGACAAGCTTCAACAACACCAACAATTGTTTTAATCAATTTAGCAGCTTCTCTTTCACTATAATGCCCTTTTTGCACAATCCTATCAAACAACTCACCACCAGCACATAACTCCATAACAATATGAACATATAAAGCATCTTCATAAGTCCCTTTAATCCTCACAACATTATTATGTTCAGATAAATGATGCATTATTTGTATCTCTTTCAAAACATCTTCATAATCTTCTTTACATATTAGCTTTTTCTTAGGGATTGATTTGCAAGCATAAGCAATACCAGATGATTTCTCTGTGCATAAATGAGTTGTACCAAACTGCCCTTGGCCTAACTTTCTACCAATAGTGTACAACTGTTGAAGAACTGGGGTTTTTTGTTTAAGAACATAAAAAGGTTTAGAATTTGTCGATGATGATGATGATGGGTTGGGTTTTTTCAAGATTGGGGGTTTTGTGGGTTGTGATGAATTTGAATTTGAAGTTGAAGTTGAAGTTGAAGTTGAAGTTGAAGTTGGTGATGAAGATGACATTTTTCTTTGCAAAGTTTAGAACTTTATCAAATGGGTAGTGAAAAAAATCAAGATTTATGAACAAGAAAATCAAGAAAGATGTTTGTAGTTATGTAGTAGTAGGATTGTGACTACACAAAACTATGAATATAGAGATAGATATATGTATGTATACATACAATTATTATTATTTACTATTATTATATTATTATTATTTTGGGGACCCCAGATCGCTCTTATCTCACGGAAGTTATTTTGTTTCCCTGAAAAATAGAGATTAGAGAGATAATAATAAAAAATAAAAATGTTTTTTTTTTCTTTTATGATGATGATGATGAATGAAATTTTTCTATGAACATTGTACAACTTTTTCTCTTTTTTGGGAGACGGTAGTGTAGATTCAATGTGCTCGTTTGAAAAAAAAAAAAGATAACTCATTTCTATTTTGGATCTTTTTGTTCACATGGTCCATGCAAATAATAATGTTGATAATGAAATATACTACTACCTCCGTCCCAAAATAATTGTCCAGTTTTGACTTTTTGAAGTTTTTTTTTTCAAATTTGACGATAAATATTTTTGTTTGTGTTACATAATACTTGATGTAAAATATACGAATGGAATGAGTTTTAAATGTATTTTCGTTGGTATAATTTTAATCAAGTATTATATATTACACACAAAAATATTTAAGGTCAAAGTTTAAAAAGAAAGACTTCAAAAAGTCAAAACTGAACAATTATTTTGAAACGGAATGAGTAAAATTTTGAGGCAGGTTAACATAATCTTATATTCTTATTGATGATTGATGATGATTTTAATAAAATATATGATAGAACTCGGTTTCCAATGATATAATGATAGTATATTTTATGATTTATGACACACATGATGACATAATATTACGATTTCCATTATAAAAATGTAATCTCATTGTTATTGTGAAGTTCATAGACTATGAGGAGTGGTTTGGTATTTAACTCTCGAATGAGTTTAATATAGTAAGTTTAAATTAAGTTTCTTTATTAGATGGAATAGTTAGTGTTGAATTCGATATTAAAATTGATCCACATAATATTATTTGGGAACAATAAAATAAAATTGTATGGAAAGAAAAGAGAAAAATTGTTACGACTGACTTGCACATCCTTCAACATAACATTGAGAGATCAACTTCGTTCATCAACGTAGTCCTTCAACACCCGCATGGAGTGAGAAAATCAACTTTGACGTTCAATTAGCCATATATAATTACATTAAATCACCATTTTCTCGAAAGTCGTGCAAATAAATTTAATACTTTTACAATCTAGGTGTCTTAATGCATTTACAGATTACAATATCAGTCGCTACAAAAGTTGCACTAGACCACTCCCAATCGTGATTGTGTCAGTTGTGTATCAGTTACGCCACATTATCATTTCTCAAACTGACACACTACCGACATAACACTGCCAACAATGACTGTGTCACTTCAATTATTGTTGGTAATTTTAGTGTAATTGAGATTTACATGAGGCCAAATAATGGATATCATATAAAGTTGTAATGCGGGTTATGAGGTTTCGAACATGGTGGGAGTCAAGGTTTGTGTTGTAATTGTGTAAGAACAGCACCGAATGGATGCAATATCAATCGGTGCTCCTTATCTGTTGAAATAATCTATTTAGGAAATAACAGCACCGATTAACATGATATTTATTCGATGCTGCGTGTGCTGGACAGGAATGAAAAGTCACAACTTTTCATGAACCATTGCGACTTTTCACAAACCATGGTGATGTCTAACTACCATAAAGCGTGTGGTAACCACCAGGGATGACTTGTATATATATAAACAAGTCATTTGTGAGTGTCAAAAACACTTCTTGTTGAATCTTAATGATGTCTTGATCATAACATCATATACTTCGATCTTACAAACACAAAACCAATACAATCTCTTTATTTATTCTCTTGTTTCTTGTGCCTAGAATCAAGAGGGATACTTTATCTTATCCGATTGATGATTTTGTGTAACCCAAGGTGTAGTAGGGTCGAAATTCTTCAATTTGAAAGTGTCATACACGATTCAAAGTATATATCCAGATTCTATATTGATTACCATTAACCCTATGCACACCATAATTTCAACAATTATCGGGCCTACATTTACCAGTTCACATTTATTTGTATACACTTAACAAGACATAATAAACAAATTAAAACGAATAATGCAATTCTCGTAAGTTTATATGTCGGTATACCGATGCAAATCAAGGGACACGCCCAACTGACATGGTGGTGCCAATGGTATACCCAAAGTGACGCGCATCTGTTTGTTAAATGACAAGTCCGTTGGCACACACCTTATTATTATTATTATTATTGTTATTGTTATTATTATCACGTAGAATATTTTCAATTATGTATTTCTAGTCATCATTTTTATATATTTCTATGTAATTTTTTTAAATATTTTTATACACGTACAACTACATATCACAATTCTACGGACAGTTATAACCTACACCTCATAACTCACAACCAATTTTGTCAAACATGCCCCAGACAGAGGTGTATACGACTTATTAATTATTTAAGAGTAAAGTTTAGGTACGATTAAAATAATATATAAATAAATAAATAAATAAATATATATATATATATATATATAAAATTAATTAGTTAATTATTAAGAATAAAGACGTAAATAGTACACTGAATATGTAACGTACCTGTGCTAAAGATTCTACTGTTAAATGTTTTGCGCATAATTTTGTCTTGTAATTATGCAAAAGAAGAAAACGATAAAATTTGGCAAGTGCGTCCCTAGTCCTTTGCATTTTGGCCTTTTTGTTTATTGTTTAATCTCATGGTAGATGATTGGGTATATACCAATATGCCGCAGCTTCGGGTGATGCCGAAGCTCTATCTTATATAAGTAGCAAGTGTTAGCTTAAGTCTATAATACATGCATCTACAATGCATATACACTAGACTGGGGGACATGATTGGGTATATACCAATATGCCGCAGCTTCGGGCCTGCCGAAGCTCCCGAAGCTCCGCCTAATATTAGTAGCTACGTCCGAGAGAATCTTTGACTGAAATACGGTAACCAAGGATGGGACTCACCACATGGAAGACTTTGGGTTACCAATAAAGTGTGTAAAGGTAAGGTCATGTCAAAAAAGAATAAAGGTAAGCTATCACTAAAAGAGGAAGGTCTGCTGCGCCGCGCTGAGCTGCGGAAAGCAGACCAACTATTTATGGAAAGGGAATCTTTGCTCTAGATTAGTATAAATATGCAGTATCAGCCCAAGGCAAAGGGACACAACACTTTCATTTACTTACATTACTTACTCTCTCTCTCTAGAATATTTACTCTCACAAGTCCGTAGCTTATTCTCTTACCATCACCTCCTGTTGGAGGTTCTCGGCCTCGTGGCGTACAAACCGTATCTACCTATAAGTACCAATTGGGAATCGCCAGCCGATAAGCTCTTAAGCTTCGGCCCGAGCACCTTCGTCCTAACCTATATCTGATGTTTGCAGCAAAGACCAAGCACGGGTGGACGAGACGCAGCTCTTGAGTATCGTCCAGAAGAAGGTTCTTCAGCTTTGTCCTGGGGCTGCTGGTTTTTGTATCAACATTTGGCGCCATCCGTGGGACCGGCGTAAACAAGCCCGTCTCACCCATTTTTCTTTCAGATCCGGTCGAAATCGAAAGTGTTGTTCGAATAACAGGGGCGCTATATGCCGGAATAAGAGGACAACCGGAGGTGGTTACTGACGAAGCTCATATAACGGTCATATTGTGGAGCTCAACATCTCACATCCGAAGCTTAACTTCCGGAGCTAAGTCTCGTCTAGCCGGAGCTCCTTATAGTTAACTCATATATTCAGCCGGAGCTGAACTCCACCTTCGGATCTTCACCTCCATCAGACCCGACCGTAACCGATGGTGGTTTTCGAATAAAAGGTTCTGGATCGATCTCATCTTTATAACGTTATTATTGTGTTTACTTTTAACAAATCATCAAGAACGTACACACTAGTGTTAAAGCTCAGTTTCGGTTTGTTTCCTTCAAAAACCGAATAAACACACCCAAGTCTAAGACTTCATAACCGTTTTTTAGAAGATTCCTTACAAGGAAAAGATTTAAAATCGTATTTTATGAAAAACTGAGCAACTTTAACTCACTTTTGAGAAATGGGTAACATTTGTACTCACCTCCGTCCATCGGATATAATCTTTTTTATATATAATAGTGTGCCTATCTTGCATGAATGAACAAAAAAGAATGGTTAAATGAAGAACGCAGATGACCAATTCAGTAAGTCTCATGTACTAGAATAAACGTGTAATGTTGTGAAAGGAGTCTTCTACTTTGCTTCATTATATTTAATCGGAAAAGTACAAAGGACCATGATTTTATCGGATAGAGTCTATCCCCTTTTCTGATGGACCATGATATAAATATATTGTACAATGCATGAGATACTATTACATGTTTTTACAACCTAGCATGAAGTTTGAGAAAAGTGTACGTTTCGGATCGGCATCTTCGGTTCAAAACCTTCGGGTCAAATCACCTCAACGTAACGAGACCATCAGAAAGTCCAGTTCTAAACCTTTTCAACGCCCGGCACACCACCTTAGGGTATTGACCTTCGTCTGCCCCCCTTCGGTGCCTCATTTCCGCCGTAATCACATCCAGTCGTTTGACGGAACATGCGTCGCAGCTGACCGGAGTTGCGTATTAACCAGCAGCCCCAGTTAGCCGAAGCTATGGGCCGACCGGAGCTTGTCTAAAAAACCGAAGCTACAGGCCGACCGGAGCTTGTCTTGGTGGCCGTCTATTCCATTCTTCCCTAAGTGGCTAAGCTTATCAGTTAGCCGGAACTCGCATCAAGATGCGTCTTAAAAATTTTGGTCATTTCGTAAGCTCCGTACTAGTTACCGTTATCTAATTACGAATATGGTCAATTCCCGTCAACCTATACCTTCATATCTTCACTTTTGTCAAGCTTGCTCCATGCATAACTCATTTCGGAGCTACATCTTTATTTGAGCTCGCTTTACATGAAGCTTCACTTAAACAGAGCTCACATCCTCTCACGGTGTCCGGAGCTTACTTCATCCGGACCTCGTTATTCACGAAATATATCGATTCCAAAGCTCGTTATCGTCGAAGCTCATACATTCCGAAGTTCCTTGTCGTTGGAGCTCATCTCAATTGAAGCTTGTATGACCATTAATTATTTACCAACTTGTCCATTCCGGACCTTCAGGGTCGAAGCTTACCTTCTTGGTCGAAACTTACCTACGCGGTCGGAGCTTATTCTTAGTCGGAACTTATTCTATGATAGCAGTTAGTTTTGAAACTCACACTTATCAGTAGTTAAATTATTCCAAAGCCCATATTTTCAAGGCTTGAGCACATTAGCCATAGTCTATACCAAACGATGTCAGGACTTGGCGTTGCTTGTTCGACCGAAGCTTATTGTCTAACATAAGTTTGTTTATCCGAAGCACATCTCCTCCGGAGATGCATCTTAACCGAGTCGCGTTTTAACTGCAATGTGTTTTAACCAGAGCTGTGTTTGATCTGAGTAGTGCTTTCAAAGCCGGAGCTCGTCTTACCCATTAGTAGCTCATCGCTGACAACACAATTATGAACCTATCTCTTATATACTAACCGAAACTAGTGTTCGAGTACCAGGTTCTGAATCAATCTCATCTTTGAAAGCTTTATAGTTGTGTATATCTTCATCTTTAAAAACACACGCTCGTGTTAAAGCTCAGTTTTTCCTCAAAAACCGATAACACACTAAAGTGTATAAGACTTTACTATAAATTTTTGAGAAAGTTCCTTACAAGGGAAAGATTATATATTGTTTTTTATGAAAAGCTAATCAATTATTACTCACATTAAAAAAATAATCTTGGGTATAAACAAGGTATACATGTTTGTGAACTTAGATCTACCATATATCTCCATATTTTGTATACGTGGCCAACTGTCAGTCGGTATTTGGACCACAAATAAAACTATGTTCACTTCCCAAATTTTGAAAAGTAATAGTTTTGTAACCACCTAAGAACACTTATGGGCTAGATGAATCTACACTTCAGTCGCAGCTGAGGTTATACCGCCCAGATGCATCCACCTTAAAGTCGCACCTTAAGTCACATACGTGGCTATGCCGTCCAAATGAATCTACACCTCCATCGCAGCTTTGACTATACTCCCCTGATGCATCTATCCTAAAGTCTCATATGTGGTTATACCGCCCAGATACATTTATGCTTCACTCGCACCTGCGGCAAAGAAGCTCAACCTCACTTCTTCGGGTCTCAAAGAATCACATGTCACTAGTTACCACAATAACTCAAATCGTTTTCTCTTTCACAAAGGTTTTCTTTTTCATAAACGAGTTCGGTTGGCCTACCGTTTAGCTGTAGCCGAGTCTTAACCAGCCGAAGCTCGTACAATGACAGATGTATCTTAAAGTTACGATTAACGCATAAGAAGCTCATATAAAATCGAAGCTTACTCTGAAGCTTGTCTTGGCCAGAGGCCGAAGCTATCACAAAGACCGTCCTTACCGGAACTCACTTCGAATTGCCGAAGTTGCACGAATGTCTGAAGCTGGACGCACCTTTACATCCGAAATTCATCCCTCTGGAGCTGAGGCTTAGGCAACCAGCTCGCCGAAGCTCACTCCCGGCGGAAGGTCTTGCAAATGTTCATAAGTTAAACTTTCGTTGCCTAAAACTGTAATAAACCATTAGATGGAAGTTACTATCCTGAACACACAGTATGAAGCTCCCCACCTCGATCTTGCAATTCGAAGCTCATCTTAATTGGAGCTCGTTTTAAAGTTTATCACGTTTTTATCCGGATCCTAATCCTAACTTAATAGGATATCGTCTTATAAGAACCAATGCCGACATTTGATTCAATCGGAACTTGTCTCACTGTGATCAGAGCTAATTTCAACCTTATCCAAAGCTACCTTCCGGAGCATATGATTCAAAGTTTAGCTCATTCGAAGCTTATCGTTTAGCTCGGAGCTCCATCTCGATCAGATCTCGTTTCAATAGGAGACGCTTCTTTCCTATAGCTTATTTTTAACTCCAAGTTACCATGAACTTACTCTGGAATAACATTTAAAACGGTGCCACATCTTAAACAAATCACGTTAACATAAGCTGCAGTTTAAATGACGCTTCATCTTAACAGGAGTTGCACCTTATCGGGAGTTACGTTATTTGAAGCTCGTATTTTAGAAATTTGCTTACCTTAACTAGGGCTTATCCTTTTCGAGGCTTAGTCCGCAGCTCGTGTTGAACAGATCTAACTCTGAACGTCGTGCTCTTCCTAGATCAACCTACTTGTATTACAACCTTCGGTTTACAACTTTTTTTCCTGACTTACGGTCTCGAACCTTCCTGGTTCACTTTCCCGATGCTAATATTTTATGGACTTCTATCAAGGGACCTCCGTTCGACATTTACCTCCGGATACTGACCTCCGGTGCTACTCAAATCACAGCACATGTTCCTTATACTCATGTTCCATCTAGTAAGGATGGAACTCATGTTTCATCTAACTAACAATGATCCAAAAGATGGAACCATTCGGAAGTATGTCCCCACGAGAGGAGATACTAAAACCTTTGTAACAATATCAAGCACCATGACTGATACTATGGAATCACTTATGTAATATAATCTAGCATCATATTTATTGAATGCATATCACGCTAGATTGGGGGACAACACTGGTATGATACCGCTTATGAGTAAACTGTTTGCGTTAAATAAATGTGACATACGCATACAAATACTACTCCATTAAACATCGTGGTTGAGCAACTTCTATACGCAGCTCTGTACATGCGATGTACACATGATCCTGCTTGGTTCCATTGGTTGAGCAACCCCTCGAATTAGCTCAGTTCCACGGTATACACATATTCTATGGATTGAGCAACTGCTCTAACTAGCTCCATGTTTTGGGCAATGGCCTCGACACTCACGGGTTACATTTATCGCCCTAATTAGACCAAGCGTAGGCCAACGGACGATCTCCGATGGTCGGACGTATTACCACAACCGTACTATACACACACGATCGACATATTCTCGTGAACACATGGTTCGGGTCACTTTATTAAAAAACGTAGCTTCGGTAGTGATGCTTACCGAAACATACACCCGCGTCCATCTAACGCGGAGGGCACCATTCTCAGAAAGTGTTACATGTAAAACAATATAAAACCTTCTTCTTGTATACGATATGGTACGATGGGTCGTTTGATATTTGTTGATGAATATTTACTGAACACATTTTCACAAGAAGCTAGGTGTTGTTATTACTTTAGCATCTTTCAAACTTATCTCGCTGATCACGGGATAATAAGCTGGCGAAGTCGAAAGTTCCTTCGTGCAGTAATATACCTATGTCATAAGCCTAAGTATCAATGGTTGAACAGCCATTCAAAAGAATACGTTCTATACATACGTGTATATACATTCAAGATATCTAAACAAGTAAGTCATGCATGCAAAGGAACAAGCAAAAATGGCATAATGAAAAGAGAGAAAAAGTGAAAGCGTTACGTAACAAAGGTACATCATGAGCACCACGAAAAGTAGCAAATTGTTCATTGCGGATCCAAAAGAAAGATGCAGCTCACACGCTGCACCATCAAAACACACATAAATAAACAGCGACAAACACCTTCACCTGACCTACGAGATGGAGGTGTGGAGGTCAAAAACATTCATCTATATATAGTCTAGCACACGTACGTTAAAACGAACGTACACTAGACTGGGGGACATGATTGGGTATATACCAATATGCCGCAGCTTCGGGTGATGCCGAAGCTCTATCTTATATAAGTAGCAAGTGTTAGCTTAAGTCTATAATACATGCATCTACAATGCATATACACTAGACTGGGGGACATGATTGGGTATATACCAATATGCCGCAGCTTCGGGCCTGCCGAAGCTCCCGAAGCTCCGCCTAATATTAGTAGCTACGTCCGAGAGAATCTTTGACTGAAATACGGTAACCAAGGATGAGACTCACCACAGGGAAGACTTTGGGTTACCAATAAAGTGTGTAAAGGTAAGGTCATGTCAAAAAAGAATAAAGGTAAGCTATCACTAAAAGAGGAAGGTCTGCTGCGCCGCGCTGAGCTGCGGAAAGCAGACCAACTATTTATGGAAAGGGAATCTTTGCTCTAGATTAGTATAAATATGCAGTATCAGCCCAAGGCAAAGGGACACAACACTTTCATTTACTTACATTACTTACTCTCTCTCTCTAGAATATTTACTCTCACAAGTCCGTAGCTTATTCTCTTACCATCACCTCCTGTCGGAGGTTCTCGGCCTCGTGGCGTACAAACCGTATCTACCTATAACGTAGATACGAGTACCAATTGGGAATCGCCAGCCGATAAGCTCTTAAGCTTCGGCCCGAGCACCTTCGTCCTAACCTATATCTGATGTTTGCAGCAAAGACCAAGCACGGGTGGACGAGACGCAGCTCTTGAGTATCGTCCAGAAGAAGGTTCTTCAGCTTCGTCCTGGGGCTGCTGGTTTTTGTATCAACAGTAGATTAATTATTTTATTTTTGTTGTATTTTTTTTTCTAATGTGAGACGATGATGGTAGTACTTTTTATTGTAAATAATGTCGGATAAATTTTCTTTTTATCACGTGTAGCCTGATTTATAATTAATAAAAATATATATTTGATTAGTTCTTGAAACTTTATTAGCGTTATCTCTAGTGATGATTCGTACACCACCAAAAAGTATCCATACATCATTAACTGTGCTTTACAAGGTTGTACTGTACAACACCATTAAATATATTTAATGGTGTACGAATAATTTTTTGTGATATACGGATTACTCCCCCTCCCTATTATCAGGTGTGTCTTTCTTACTAATCAACTTTTTATCTTGAAAATTGTTTGAGTTTGGTTTCAAGATTATGGTGGTTTTGAGGGGAAGAGATGGCATGAATTAGACCAATTATCTCATGTCATGTGTTAAATTTGTATTGATTAAATGTAGTATTGTTATGATGTAGTCAAATTTGTAAGGATATAATGTTGTTATAGAGCAGTGTTCTTATTGTTGCTCCAAAAGTCCGCCGAGTTTGTCTAGACGATGCTGGTGAGCCGTTTCTAGTCATTCTGAACTTGGACTTAGCTACAAACGTTAAATGAACGTTAAAAGAGGATCCCAAGCAGGTGCTTAAAAGCTCTTCTGCTAGCGATTACCGGTTGGTACGCGCACAACATTTTAGGTAGATACGGTTTGTACGGCACAAGGACGTGACCCTTCTTTGATTGTCGTGCAAACATTATGTGAGATAATTGGTAATGTGTCTCCCCATAGAGTAAGAATATTGGGGGTATTTATATTGCTCGTGGGATTTGTTAATGGCCTTAATCGAGGGGACCTGCTTCAACCCATCTTGCTTTCCAATATTGCTAAGTGTCCATTTTAAGCTTAACCACTAACCAATCGTTACAACGTGTCAGACACCGGCCACAAGCAGGTTTTCCAAGATTGACATTGACGACTCCATGACACATTTAGTATGTGTGACGCATCTCGTTTCAACTGATGGGTCAGTTATGTGTCCTTCTGAACTATGCTTATGGCTTCCGACAAAGGTTGTAGGCTTCAGACATAGGTTGCACCAGACATATGTTTCATGCTTCGGACACATGCTGCAGGTTTCACACATATGCTTCAGTTTTGAAGCATCTCACATAGTACGTCATCACTTACAATGCAGCGTTGAGACGTAGATTATAGAAATTAACGACTGATATCGAATGTCTCTCTTGTCTACTTTGAATCACCATGCCTCATCTTTAATCCTATAGAATTGTTTATGAAACTATGAAAATAAATAAAAATTGCAAAAATGGCAAATAATAACCTTCAATGGAGCCCACGAGGAAAGTGGTAGATGTAGTAATGATGGATGTTAAAACGTTACAAACACACTAATTATTTTGTAAACATTCAAATGTACGGTGATATATTTTACTATATGTAAGAGACTAAACTAATTTATGATTACGTGTAATATAATAGTAACAAAAAAAAATGAAGTGACGATTAATTATTAGTTAGAGAATTAAAACAGTGTTAGGTTTATTGTCATGATAGTAGAATCAATCAAAAATTTAATTTGAAAATCAACATAATGTATTTGAGAAAACATAACTGAAATTACGATAGCGGTAGATTTGACCATTTAATAAAATAATTCACACGGGACCCTGATGTTCTCGTCAATTTACACCTTTTGCAGATAAAATATTACATTCTCCATTTTACACTTATTTATTACTCTCTCTCATTTACTTTCACATAATTTTCACTCGATCTTGTTTTAAATACAACGACTAAACCGACAATTTATCATTATATTTGTTAAATCAAAGCAAAAGTTGTTAGGGGGGAACAGTGGACGTAGATCGTATACTCGGTTAGAGTGTACATTTTCTAATTACATTTGAATGTTTACAAAATAATTATACTACTGATTAACGATAAAGTCTCGAGATTAGAAATATATAAGTGGACAAATAAAATGAAAAATCACGCTAATCCTTTTCTTAAATGCATCATTAGTACTTTAAAGTATGTTGGTGTTGAGTTTAAGCCGTTCGATTTTTATTTGTTTATGTTCACATGCATTTCCCCAAAAACAAAAGAAAATTCATTATCCGTACATATATAATATGTACTAAAGTACTAAACACGTGAATATAAAAAGATTGAATAAATTAGATGATTAAAAGAAAATTCATTATCCGTACATATATAATATTCATATATTTTGCATCAAGTATTATATAACACAAACTAAAATATTTAAGGTCAAAGTTAAAAAAGAAAGGTTTTAGAAAGTCAAAACTGGACAATAATTTTGAGATGGAGATAATACTATTTTTTATTTTGATTTTGTTACAAGTAAAAAGAAAGTAATTTGTAGGTACTCTTGACCTCCGTACCATGTTTCAATGTTATGTGTTCACTTCCGTCGTAAGAAGCATCAACGTCGGAAAAATCGCATGTCTACAAATCACCTACATATGCTAAGGTACGGATTCAAACCCTAACATGTCGGTGACACATGTTGGGTCTAGGTGTTTGCAGTGGCGGTACAAACTGAACAATGTCTGATTAGTTACAAGTAAAAACTTATTGGTTTATAGTATGATAAACATATATTAACTACTTCTTGATGAAATATGTGACATGTATATTAACTTTTTCTTGATGAAATATGTGACATAAGCACATTACACAAATGTATTAGTGAACAATATAAATACAGTTGAAATATGTGAAATTAAATAATTATACTTCGATAAATTTATGTAGTTTGTATATGGTGATTCTCTTGTTAATTGCATTATAAAAAGATTATCTAGTTACCGCTTTTGCATGATAATTTAGGGTTTTAAACAAACTACTTGAGTTTGACTCGTTTAAAACTTGATCTGCGTCGAGCTTAAACAAGTCCAAGTTTGATTTTGAACATATTTTGGAGCTCGTTTAATAAACGAGCTCGAGCTTATAATATTAAGCTCGAACAGACTCGCGAGTTTAAATGAGCTTATAATTTATATACTTTACAAAAAGTTATATCATAATACACAACATAAAACTACAATATTTACAGTTATTTAGGGGTGCAAATTATCTGAGTCAAGCTCGAGCTTGGCTAATTTAAATAGGAAGAGCTTGAGCTCAACTCGTTTCGAGCTTAGTATATAAAGTTTGATCTCGGCTCATTTAATATTACATAAGTTCGAGTTCAGCTCAAGCTCGATTCGTATTACATAATATAATTTTAATCATCTAATTTATGCGTAGTATTTAATTTTATTTGTGTATTGTTTAACTATAATATAATAATAATAATAATAATTATTATTATTATTATTATTATTATTATTATTATTATTATTATTATTATTGTTGTTGTTGTTGTTGTTGTTGTTGTTGTTGTTATTTTAGGTACTACATATAGAATATTTACTGTTATGTAATTTTATACTCCATGACATTATTAAATAAAAAATACTTTCATGTATACAAATGAATGTTATTTTAGGCTCGCGAATTTGTTTGAGCTCGATATAATAAGCTCAAGGCCGGATACTAAACGAGCTCCAAAATATGTTAAGTTCGAGCTCGAACTCATTTAATTAAGGCTTTAAGCTCAATAGTAAATTTTGTTACCATGCTAAGTTATAACTATTGGGCTTGAATCTTGATGAAGATTAAATTGGATACTAGATCAAAACCCGCGAAAATCGCGGGCTGCATCAAGAAAATCTTACAACAAATTATATCGTAATATGAAATAGTAAATATGAAATATACAATCAAATAAATTTAAATGTCTGCTAAAATCATCATTTCCTGGTGAATACTATACTTTTAATCTCACATGTGTTCCTATATTGAAATATGATGATATGATGATGCTTATTAAGGTTAATATGAAATATTAAATCATAAGGAAAAAAATTGAGTGGTTAAAACGAAAAAAAGAATGAAACTCTAAGGATTGAACCAATATTAATCCTACTTATTATGCCCAATTAATTGAGTATAATTACCAACAAATTGATGAATTTAATAACATATATGAGACGTGTGAAGATGACGATGTAAAAAATGTCAAAACAAATTAATATCATATATTTTTATCCTAATTATAGACATAAAGAGACAAATTAATATCATATATTTTTCAATCTCTCATTTATATTTTTGTTTTTAGATATTCTAAAAGTTCGGGCGTTGAAAGTCAGCGAGCAAAAATGGGGGTTTTTTATAATTATTACATAAATTTTTATATATTCTAACAATTCAAATTTTGAAAGTCAGCATCAAAATATATGGATAATCGTGGAAAATTCAAAATTTAAATTTCGTAATTTGATTCCTGAAATTTCACAACCGATTCAAAATTTAAATTTCGTGATTTGATTCCTGAAATTTTGCAACCGATTCAAATTTTAAATGTCGTGATTTGATTCCTGAAATTTCGTAACCGATTCAAAATTTAAATGTCGTGATTTGATTCCTGAAATTTCGCAACCGATTTTTTTATAGATAAGGGGTAGTCCAGTAAAATTACTAATCAAAAAATAACATATTACGTAAACATTCCTGATAATCTTAATAAGCGGTCTAGATTAATTTAACTAAATTAACTAACAGGAAGGATTAAGTCAATCTAGCATAAAGTCAAATTGATTACGTAATTTGCCTCCTCCAATAATAGTAAAAGGAGAAGGAGATTGCCTAATTTTATATATTCTAACAATTCGTATTTTGAAAATCAGCAACAAAATATCAAAATATGTGGAAAATTGTGGAAAATTCAGAATTTAAATTTCGTAATTTGATTCCTGAAATTTCGCAACCGATTCAAAACCTAAATTTCGTAATTTGATTCCTGAAATTTCGCAACCTACTCAAAATTTAAATGTCGTGATTTGATTCCTGAAATTTCGCAACCGATTTATTATAAATAAGGGGTAGTCTAGTAAAATTACTAATCAAAAACTAACATATTACATAAACATTATTGATAATCTTAATCAGCGGTCTAGATTAATTTAACTAAATTAATTAACGGGAAGGATTAAGTCAATCTAGCCTTAAAGTCAAATTGATTACGTAATTTACCTCCTCCGATAATAATAAAAAGAGATTCGCTGAAACTTTCCATTTATATATAATGTATTAATTATTAATTATGATATTTTATAATAAAGAAAATATTGAGTTTAATAAGTTCAAGGGATTCTTATTGACAGCCCTAAGGGCTGTCAATAGCATTTCCCATATTTTTATAAGATGTTAGTGTTGTATCATTAGGTGAAGACCCGCAACAACGCGAATTTCAACATTTAATTTTGTAAATTGTTGAACTAAAAAATTGAAGTCAAATAACAGACTTTTATATAATATAAATCGTCAACCAATTACTTATTGAGCATAAAACAATTTCTTAAATATTAGCATATACATCATGATCCAATACAAAAAAATTTATGTTAAAGAAAATATTGATCCTCCGTGTATGGAAAAGCCACAAGCAATATAAATAACATAAAAACAACAAACCCTAGTACTCGAGAACCCACGGAGGAGAACCCGGTACTCGAGAGTTATCTTATGATTCGAATCAGCCCTGCAAGAGAACACGGAAATTATTAATATTAATAATAAAAATAAACGTAGCTCAGAGTAACATTAATAGTATAGTTTAAACAAAAAGACGTAAAGTTTTGTTTTATTTTACCGACTTCCTACTAAACGACTGATTGCGGCTACTTCCAAAGGTAAAGCATAATGCTTGATCTGATTTGCCACGAGACTCATTATATGAAATGCGAAAAATTTTAAAAAGTAAACTACTAAAGAAACATGATTAACCTTTCATACCTGTCAGATGGACAGCTAAATCTCAATAAAAATATATAATAAACATAATATATTTGGAGTTTTGGACTTACTTACCCGAATATAAGAAAACATGTTGCAAACGGTATGTCGAAACGATAAAAAAGTAGAACAAACATGAATATATAGATTGGTAATTTAATCAAGCTAGGTGTGGAGTTCCGTTAAATGGACATTACAAATGCATTGCTCCAGTAATTCATCCAAGTGGTACTATCTGGACAACAAAATCTAATATTAGTACACCATGATTACAATGGTGCCTTTGTATTAGTAATCACATACGACCCAGAACTAATAAATACTAAATACGTGTAAGTTCAAGTCTTGCTCCACTACACCATGATTACAATCATCTCATAATTATGGATATAATAATATTTTTAGAAAAAGAAAATCTTTTATTAAATAGTCACCATCCATCTATACATATTGTATTTACAGAAACCACATCACACATACAAACTATTAAAAACTCAAACAATTACACTGTTTAAACCTCCATCTACTTCACAATGATCACAACGCACCTCAAGAATCAAAACCTGCTACACCTTCCACCCAGCTCGAGATCCCACCACCATAAAGGAGTGCCAAAAACTTCAATAGTACCCAACAACATTACCTACAAATTAAAGTTGTGTGACATTACATGAAGCAACTTGAACAACATCACTCAAATCAACAGCAATAACTTTCCAAAATTAGCTAAAAATCCTTTGAACGCCAATAGCAATACCAGTCCCTAAATCAACCGACAACCCAGGCTTCAAATCATCATTATCCTTAATAACCTCATTAACTAAACAACAATAATTCAGTTTCAGGCCATGGAATTAAAACCCCCTTCTTCAACACTCAACACTAAATCCATCCAATGCTCATACCAAACTATATACTGAAAAGGCCTATTTTCAATTCTTTGGTTCCGTAACACATAAAGATCACTTAATTCAGTTCTTGATTACATTACGGTGTCGGGTTTTTTTCAAATTCGAAATTAGGATTTTATTTAGCGTCTTCAATTAGCCAATTGAGTTATCCGTGTAAGTTGTTAGTGAGTCACTCTTCACACACAACTAAACCGCAACAAACAGTCATTAAGTATCTCACGATAAAGCAAAAACATTACCTCTTGACTAAAATTTAGTCAATTGTCTGGATATGAATGATACCTTTTGCTTTGATAAGTTATGCTATCCACAAGTGATACAACCACTGCAGTTCAAGTACAAAAAACTTCATCAGCATCAAGCAACTCGTCCAATGTTAATTTTTTTTAAAAGCATGTATATCGAGAAACTCTTGAACTTAAGTACATATAAATACCCGTTTTGATACTTTACCCGCCAAAGCGAATTACAAACATCGATACAAGATCACATAAATTAGAAACAATAAATAATAGGATTTCCAAATATTCTAACGGACTTGGGCGAAAATTGCCACCTATCATAACGGATAACTATACTGCACAAATAAGTTGTAATGGACCAAATCTCATGATGAGCATAAAAGATGATTCCGATTGTCTAGGGTAAAAAAATGGGTCTTTGTCTATTAAAAAAAGAAGAAAAAAGACAACAACATGGAACCTTATATAGTGATAGCAACATAGTTGTGGTCTTCTTCAAGATAAGCTCTTGTTGGTAATAAAAACAATCTGTAGAATGTGTGAATCAGACTTTAAAGTCTGTCAAAACTTTATATTATTTAATTAAATCTTAAATCCATATATATGCTTGACTAATTAATTACGTAAACGATTTGAAAATAAAATAAAAACATAAATACGCATAATATAAAGATACCAATCAAGAAGCATGTAGCCTTCGTACCCCTATCAATCCAGCAAAACTATATGTAGAGTGACGAATATAAAATAATTATCAAACGACATTAACGGCTTATAATTTCCACTCGTTTTCAATCATTCAAAATTGGAAAGCTGTAAAAAAAAAAGTAATAATCTGTATTTGTGACTATGAACTGAAATATCATATGAGACAGAAATGTGAAACCTAATTATTGAATAGGTGGAATAATACAAACCTTATTAACCCATCATTGCTTCGTCATAAACTGCACTAATAATCTTCTTTGTCATAAAGCGATCCACTGCATTTACACTAACTGCATTATACATATTCAGTATAATCAAGATCAAACAGAAAAGTGGATCCGCTAGGAAATGTAATGAAATTTTGAAGACTATTAATTGCATACAGACTGTTTGGCTAGCGAGAAATGCATGATCATCAAGCCCATGCATTTGTTTACTCAATTCAAGATCACGAAAGTAGAGTAAGAAGCACCTAAATGCCTCTTCCCTTCTAAGCACCGAGACATGACACTTTATTTAACATTAATATGCCTTATTTTGCTTCTGCACATATAGTTGGCAAATAAAGATCTACATAAAAGCAGAAGAAAATATAAATGTACTATAATATAATGAGTCACCTTCGAACATTTCGCACTACTGCTACTGAATTAAATGACTGAAGTCGAAATATTATGTTGGAAGTACACAAAACAAAATCAGAATCTTATTGATCCAAGATTATTTAAGCAACTACATGGGTTAAATGGTACTACTACTGAAAACTACTCAATCCATAATGAAGACGGTTCTTAAATGAATAAGAAACCAACATCAATCTATCAAATTCTCAATCCTTAAACAAATTTCTTTCCAATCTGATTTATGTATCCGGTCTAAAAGAGTATGAATAATGACCCAAAAGTTGATTTCATTACATATATGAACCATCAAATATAAGCCTCTCAGATGTAAAATTTCCTGAATCTTTCGACAGCACCAACCATTAATCCCAACACATTCTCAATTTCAAGACATTTAACGAAACATTTTACGAAATTTAAAAAATAAAGCTATTTAATTAATGAATTTAATACTTAAATAGACATGAACAAACAATAAAACTCAAACTTACAGCAGTAGTTCAGGTGCTTCTCGGTGCAGTAGCAGCTCCGACACAACAACACTTTCCAGGCCATATTCTGGCAACAACAGCAAGACCAGACTCATATCTATAATGAATACATAAAAGTATATTCATGAATACATGTTTAGCATTTAACACATCCCCTAAACTAAACCTATAACCAATTGGATCTGAAGCTAGATCCAACATGAGGTTCGGGAACTACAAAATTGAATCAGATCACATGTAAATCAATCAAAGAAATAAAATAAAAACGTAAGTGTTTTTGTTCCATTCGACAAAATACTGACAACCATCTTTTTCGTTCAACCATCTTTTAATGTTTAAAAAAATCCCCTTTTATTGTAATAATATAATGTATATTCCAGTAGTAACATATTACTTATTTATGGAACAGATTCACAAAAAATTGTTTTATAACGCCCAACCTACCAGACCCATTATTAACAGTTTTGAGTGAAGCACATTACGACCTTTTACTCAATTCACCCGATTGCCAATTTCACCACCTCGACGCAATTCTACTCATTACAGTATCACTTACCTGTCCGTCTTGGCCCATCAAAATGTTCATTACTGTTGAGGCATCTCAGTTACACTCAATTGATACATCAAACTCACTCAAAACAAAAGTATTGAAAGGGACGTGATATTACCAGAGGACAAAAATTAAAGCCCTAATCAACTCTTAAGTGAAGAACATATCAACAACACTCACCATTACATAAGCATCAAATCCATGATGAACATCTAACCAAATCAGTTATAGCTACACGGATCAATCACATAAACCAAAATATAAGTGAAGGCTAAATTACATACAAATAAAGACCTTACATGATGAACAAAGCGATTAGTAGCAACCTGAACTCTCAGAAAATATCTGTACAAATCAATCATATTACACAAATAAAAAAACTAAACTAAATTTCATTCAAAAAGAGAGGTGATAGTACCTCCGGATATAAATTTAACCCCATTTAGAATCGAACAGTTGTATGTATAATTAAAAACCTTTATCAATAGGAACTATCAAATTTGTGTTGTGAAATGTTGCAACCACAACCTGACACATTATAACAAAATAAGCAAATAAATTAACTGCCTTTTCTTCAAACACTTGCAGACATCAATGCTTTTACAATACAACAACTTCTTGGTGTCTTCCCAAAATATAAACAGAGTAAATACTAAATATATAAAAAAAACAACCCTTTATATATAAAAAACACGAATTAAAAGCTTCAATTGAAAAGCATAACAATACTTTGAAGTGACTTACTGTTTTAGCTCATAAAGTAAAACAAATATAACAACTTAAAGTAATATACAGTGATTTGAGTAAGATAACTGCACAAAGAGGGTATAAGGGAAACTGATATATTGTCCAGAGTAAGGTTTTAGTGTTGTTGCAGATCCTTGTTTTTTCTTCTTCATAGTTACATCCTGAGTAAACAACAATTCAGAGAAAACCCTATCAAATTACGACGGAGAAAGAAAAAAGGAGATGTCAAGAAAACCCCAATATAATGATAAAGTTACCTGTCAATTGATTCATGGATATTAGGGTTTGAGAAATTAACGATAATTGAAGTTGAATTTGATATTTGAATGTAGGAATGATTAAAGAAAAGATTATGAACTCGCTCCCTATGCGTTAAAATATGGAGATCAAATGAAGACAAAATGCAATTCTTAATATATTTTCATTAAATCTGGGAATAGAATCTAATCTCCTTTTATTATGTTTATCTTAATTTGTTTTTTAAATTCAAATTTAAAAATGTGTAGATAATGTGTTTCTTTTTTTAAAAAAAATTGTTTTTTAATTATAAAAGGAAAGGATATTTGAATTTGAATTTAAATTTTGAATTATGAAATATGGTGTTGAAATTAAATTCCTGAAAATTCTCAACCGATCAGTCTAGAAGGGGTAACATAGTAAAATTACATAACAACAACTGACATATTACGTATACAATCCAAATAATATTAATCAATGGTTTAGATTTGTTTAACTAACTCATTTAACGGGCATGATTAATTCAAATTAACCTAATTTCAAAATGTTTACGTAATATGCCTCCTCCAATAATAATAAGAGGGGATCTGAATGACCTTTTTTACTTTTTATGATTAGTTAATACATATAAAACATGTTGAATTCGATAACAAATTTATACATTATCCGTTGTAGTGTATTCTTCATCATGATAACTATTGACCTCACAAACGTATATAAATATTACAATCAATGTATTGCATCGCAGATGACACATCACATACCTCATCTCCATCTATTTTTTCAACAAAGGGCCATCCTCACTTATAAGGGTAATTAATTTAATGGGTATCTCAACTCTCGTACCATATTTAATGATACACATCCATCTCACCGATAAAAAATATCAATGTTGGAGAAATTACATGTCCACGGATCACTTACATATGCAAAAGTACAAATTCAAACATTTTACTTGTCGGTCACACATGTGAAATCCAAGGTTTGCGATGACAATATCCCAATTGGTGGGCCATCCCCTATATAGTGAAATAATATAGAATGTGACTTTAAAGTTGGATTTTGACTAGTATATTTGATTTAATAATAATTATAGGGTAGAGATCAGAGAAGCAAATGGAAAAGGAATGAGAGATCTTTTTGCAATTTTGACAAATTTGTGAAAAGGAGGAGAGACTTTTTTGCAATTTTGACAAAATTATGGATCCAGTTATAAAATTTCGTGAAAAAAATACTAAAAATTATCAAAAAAATTGTTCAATCATAAAATTATTTAATATGCAAGATTCAGTTAAAAAAATTAAAAAACGTAAGATGCAGTGATAAATATACAAGATGTAGTAAAAAATATATAAGATGCAGTAACAAAAACTTGTTAATATTCAAGATTCAGTCAAAATGCTAACTAACGTACAGTAAAAAATATACAAGATGCAGTAACAAAAACTTGTTAATATGCAAAGATTCAGTCAAAATGCTAACGAACGTAAGATGCGGTAAAAAATATACAAGATGCAGTAACAAAAATACAGGATGCAATAGATAAATAAAACTAATTTTATAAATTCAAACATAAATTCAAGATTTACAACACATAGAAATGCTAAAAAGTTTTAAGATGCAGTAAAGGTATACAAGATGCAGTAAACATGCATTAGTAAAAATATACATTGGTTGCATTCAAGATGCAGTAACGTAAGATGGAGTGGAAAAATGTATGATACGAATAAAATGCATTAATTTTGTCTTTCGCATGAAGATCAACTTGCTTAAAACTGTCTGTATGTATACTTACATAAACTAAAACAAACTATTGACACTTGATGTCGCTAGTGAAAGCGCGTCTTGTTTTATAATTTATAAATAGAAATATCTAATAAATACTTTCAAGCAACCAGGCAAGAATACCCGATCAATTGTAAATATAGATTTGGTAAGTCAGGTTCGAACACAGGGAAAATGTGGAATATGTAAAATAGAAATTAAGAATTAACTAGAAAACAGTAAATATGGGGGGCGTTTTAGTTCCGTACAAACATTTTAGAAAACATTTAATTAAAATAAACAATCTTAGATAAAACTTTAAATTAAACTAATAAATAAATATTAACAAGAAATCCTAATTGAAAGGAATAAGTAATTGTATAGTTAAAGTCACTTAGATTCATATTTCCCGATTTATTACGTATTGATTATCTAATTGTGATTCTTTTAGATCAACTTAATACCAAATTCTTCAATGAATATTAAGTTGAATATGAACTAGCCAACGTTTCGGGTCCAACTAATTCCTATAATCTAGGGTCCAACATGAAACACTGGTTCCAATGTCACAAGATGATCAGTCAATTGTGTGCCTTTCCCTAAATTATGCATTAAACATTCACAACACGTTATAATCAACTCTATTGGTATGACTCAACAATACCCAATAATTAACTTATTGTCTTGCTCATTTTAAAGTAGATTATTATTGTATACTCGACCTATCAGACTCAACGTATTTAGTGATAGTCCAAAACCCTAAGGTAGTACTAGCAATAATCAATAATCTTAAAGGAACTCAATCTCATTAAAATTATTAACCACGTGAAGCAACAATAATAACTAGTTACCAATAAACAAGTGTCCACGAGTAATATAACCGTTTTCAATCAAATAACTTATTCAATACGCAATTATAATCGTTCAATAATCATAATCTAAATTAAATCAACTACACAATCACATTAATATTCAATCCATCATCAAAACAGAAATATTCAGATTCATTAAATCAAATTCTTCAATGAAAATAAAGAAACGAAATATACCGAATCGATTAACGATGAACTACGAAAGATTAGAGCGAATTATCCTCGTTCCTTAGCTTTCGTACCTCCAAACTACTCCTAAAATTCGTAATCTAACCCTACAAACCGAAATAAATCGTCTGGAACCGAAAATAATACGAAAACCTTTTTTTAGGGTTTTTTCGCGCTTTTTATATTTCTGGAATTTTGATCCATACGGCGTATGGATTTCCATAAGGCGTATGGATTGATTTCAAGCCCAGCCCAGACTCGCGTAACCTGGGCCTCCACTGCAGCAATCCATACGGCGTATGGATGCTTTTTCCAGCCGATTTCTTGACTCTTCTTCTTTTATTCTTTTCTTCGACTCCGACTTCTCATTATTCTTCAAATATGCATCATTTGGCTTGATTATTGACTGTTTTCAGTTCCTTTTCCATAAACGCTCCATTTTCACATCTATTTGCAAATATGAACGAAATCAATATCTATTCTAAACAAAATGCAATAAAAACATTCAAGATTAGGGGTAAAATACTACTGAAATATAGTACTTTTAAGCGTTTATCAACACTCAATGCATCAAAAACTTTCTGCTTTGCAGTTTATTCAATAAATCCCAAAAAAACCTAAAATAAAAGTATCAAACTCAATAAATCCGTTGTAGCTTGCTCTACTTTTTTCTTCAACGCTAAAACTTCTCTATCAACTATTTTCATTGCGTAATAACAGCGGTTAACTTCAACGTCATCGTTACGTAATCGACATAAATAATCTTTGCCGATATCACCGCTTCCGATCTGACGAACTAAACTAAAATCTCTGAAACTTAAGCTATTGTTACTGTTATTGTTATTTGTTCCGTCGAATCCTTCACTGCTACTTCGTTTCAACGCCATTGACCGAATCGCTTCCCATGACGATTCCGACGATCGATGCGGTTTGATGTTTAGCTTTTCCGGCGAGTATAACGGACGAGACGCCTGAAGGAGTTCTAATGTGTCGAATGATAAACGGCTGAAGCTAGTGTAGTTGTCGCTTGACATTGAGCTACTTGAGTTAACCACCGTTTCTTCTCCGGAAGTTTCTGACGGAGACGAGAACATTATCTTTACGGTGAAATTAGGGTTTCCGTACAAGTGGTAGATAAGAGGAATTAAATTAAAAACATATAACAAAATCGAAACCCTAGAAGCTGTTCTTAGCGTCCATGAATTGATTTAATTGTGGTTCGTGAATTTATTGGATGGAAATTATTATGTAAAAATTGGGAATTTGATTGTGAATTTGAGATAATAGTGGAAAACAATTTGGGAGTCAGAGAGAAGTGAGATGGAGAAAGTGAGCAGTGAGATGGAGAAAGTGACCGAGCGATATTCTTTTTTTTTTAGAAATTGCAAATTAGTCCCTTGCCCTCCTTGCCCTCCAAAATGGCCATTCCTCTCTGATCCTGAATCATAATTAAATAGGGAGTTGAAACGCCCGAATTTTTTATTTTTCATTAAGGTAAACTCATTTTGCATTGGTCCCATTTAAATTCCACATTTAATTATTACAAAACCAAAATGAATACATCTATAACAAATTTCACTAAATCATAATCTTTTGGGCGATTTATAATGGAAATTCAAAACGACAATTCAATAGAATGAGAAGCTTGTCTAACAACACTACAAGCTTCAATCCACGCTACCTTCTTGTAATCACATTTCATCCAATTGGTTCAACCGAACCAAACACCTACAACATAAACCACTGAAACGAGAAAGCATAAAGGTTAGTGAGTATACAAGCAATTAAATGAATAATTCATCAAAAGCACCAACATGAAACAATTATCAAATAACCACTTATCTCCTTAAGTAGATACTATTGAGTAATTGTAGAGATTTCTCCATATTTCGTACGGATCCACACTCCGATAGATACAAGTAAGTATGGCACCAATCATATAGAAATGGATACCAAGCTTAAGAGATACCAAATAGTGCCAAACACTTATTTCGTAATAATCATTTATTTCGTAACAATCAATCTCTACAATACTCAATCCATATAATCCATATATTCCACATAATCCACATAATTCTATACTAATTCCAAATAACTCAACAACTAGCAACAATTAACAACAATGGTCAACAACAATATTACTTAGGATACGAAATATGATACAACATAGGAACAATCATGAGAAACAACTATAAGAAACAAACAATATTTCAAACGATTGTATGAACCTTTTGCTCGTAAGCAATCCAGAGCATGCAATCATTACTCATTTAATTCTCGTATCACTCACCTTTGCTTTCTAGGCAATGGTATGATTTCAAACTCGAATAGCAAATCCACCATTCTTGATCACCTAACATATAATACATTAATATAATTATACATTTAGCAACTAGATATCATTACATTAACATCTTCAATCCATCCCCCCTTTTTGACATGATCATACTATACATCATCCCTTATTTCATAATTCTCTTTATCTCAATATTTTATTATTTGATTACTATTTCAATGATTATTTCTTATCATAATTCAAGATTCATCATAACCCAATCCAAGGTTATAAAATCACCATAAATATCATTAAATCATCAAATTCATTATTTCATTTCTTATACCATAATCATATACATGACTTAATAACTTGTATTCCATTTTGGTCATCACTAATTATCACCATAATCCTTTTATCCACTTAATTATAATCAATCTCATAATCATAATAATCAAATTACTTAATTCTATTGATTCAATATTTCAATATCCTTAAATCATATTTCAACAACCTTTATAATCACAATCAAGGTATGTTAACATCAATTCATCACTCTAAATACAAAACCCACTTGATTACTAATCATATAATTCGATTAATCCATTATTTCATTGAATTAATATCAATCATCATCATATACATACTTATCTAACATTAATTCACCATAATACACTTTAATTTTAACCTAGAAACTATTAATCCTTCATATAATTCAAAACCCCCATGAAACTCTAAGTTTCAATTCAAATTTAAAGAAGAATTATGATTACCTTAGGTTAGAAACGATTAATCCTTGTTGAATTCGTGTTTTTCAGCTTCAATTTTGGGTTTGAACCGATTTTGGTTTGAGGGTTTAAGGTTTATACGTATTTCGTGAAGTTTATGGGTTTGAAAAATGATAAGAACGATACGTACAATACATATGTTAATAGATAAGCATATATCTTATTTTATTCCCCGTGATTATCATTGTCTGGAACTTTAAAACCGACATACAATTATTACTATTTTATTTAACCTAAAGTAATAATAATTTAAAACAACTACTATTACTTTATTCACATTAATACTTTTGAATTTTGAGATGTTACAGGAGTGATTCGTACAACACCCCAGTTTATCCATTTACTAGTAAATGTGCTATATAGTGTTGTACAATACAACATTGTAAAGCAGATTTAGTGATGTATGGATAAACTTTGGTGATGTACGGGTCCTAATTAAATATGTCAATTAGCATTAGCATCGTATTTTATGTTGTCCAGACCAAATTAACATGTTATATCATGTACCTCGTATTGATGAGACATGTGCCTTGCCTTCACGGAAAACGGTGCTAACACGAAGTAAAAAAATTAATTACTATAATTACGATTTTTTAATAAATTATATATTAGTACATGTAGTATATTACATTTGATGGGTGAGGTTCAAATGAGAATGGAATTTTTTGTGAAAATGGAGGAACCAACTATAACGTGCCACGTGTCACAAAGCCCACTTTCCCCCATGTTTTTCAAACTTAAATATCTCCGAAACGGTAAGTCGAAAAATCATAAAAATTGCACCATAAAAATCAGCATTTTTTTCTCTTCGATTTACTAATTTTGTAAAACAAAAAAAAAAGTTCGTCGAAAGTATACCTTGTGTGCTAGTAACACATGTGTTAATCGCTGCTAACACATGTGTTACACGCTGGTAACACATGTGTTACCAACGTATAATACATGCGTTAACAGCGAGTAACACATGTGTTACCCGATTTCAAAACCCACTAAAAAAAAAAAAAAAAAGAAAGCTCGTTAAAAGTATACCTTGTCACATCTCTAATCGAAGAGAATAAAACGCTGATTTTTATGGTGCAATTTTTATAATTTTTCGACTTACCGTTTGAGAGATATTTAATTTTTAAAAATTTGGAGGAGAGAGAGTAAAGTGACACGTGGCTCATTCCTATTGGTTCACTTATTCTCACCAAAAGTTGATGTACTCAATTGAACCATACTCTATATTTGATATGATGATTTTGCCTTTTAGGTCAATATCATTGTGAGAGTTTCTTCCCTTGTCCCGATGAATAGAGGAAGAAGAAGGTTTTGAATATGGGAAATCTTATATATGTACAATTCATGAGCAAGAAAGGAGTAAGTTAGGGTTTGTTTATGTTTAAAGAATGAAGTTTGCAAAGAACGAAGAAAGATAAAGAGTAATTTTTTTTCTTTTTCTTTTTTATAAATAAATTATGTATAAATTAATTGTTCACTTGTTAAGTTTAACGAAAAAAGGATAATCTCGTAAAAATTGATTGTTCATGGACAAAATGATACAAATTAGCGAATTGCAAGGGTATGTTTGGCAAAATGAGCTGGAGCTGGCAATGTTTTGAAAACCGGTCCGGTCCGACCGGAAAAATGGGGAATTCTGAGCGGGTGAAAACCGATTTTGGGGATAGTCAACTTGGTCAACGAACCGGACGGTTTGGTCAAACCCGGACGGTTCAACTGGAAACCGGTTGGTTTTAAGCGGTTTTTGCTTTTTCTTTTTTTAATTGGGGCCGGTTTTCACCGGTTTTGGGCCGTCGGTCGGACCGGTTCGACCGGAACCGGAGGGCAAAACGGTCCGAGTTGGTTTTCGGTTTTAAAAACATTGGGAGCTGGAGATGGAAATTAGAAGCTGGAGCTGGAGCTTTTATTTGAGGTTGGAGCCTTTATTTTCTAATAAGTGTTTGGTAGACTAGTTGGGGATGGAGCTTATTAATGTAAAATGACACAAATAAACATGATGTTGTATAACTTCATATTTTTAATAATTATACAAAGGGTAATGTATTAATTTAATAACAAAGAGATGGATATTATTTGTAGAAGCTAGTTTTAGAAGCTTGTACTTTTGAGATTATTTTTTAGAAAATCTCTCTACCATTTTTCATGCCAAATAAGAATTGTAAATACATAAGAGATGGAATTTCTTAATAGAATCTCAATATACTAGAATCTTTAATAATCCCCTAAGATGAGGTTGCTAAACACACTCCAAGACAATGAGTATAAAAGAAATGCAATTCACTCATATGAATAGTTAGAGCATCTCCAATGGGAGTTCAAAGTCTTCCTAGTCATAGTTTAAAGTTTTAAAAATGCATTGTGGGGTTGACACATATACATGAATACAAAGTTGAGTATAAAGTTCTTTGAGTTCCTTTTTATACGGAGAAGTGGGGTTGCCATTATATTATAATATTTGTTTATTGAGTATGTACTCCCTGATTCTGCTGCCTAGTTATAGTGTACTATACAAAAAGCCAAACGTACAACTTGGTAATGCATCACATATTCCATTTGGGAGTATATGAAACTTTTTGGCAATACATGAATATAAAACATTACATGTAAATTTGAAAGAAAATAATAAATAGGATAATGATTTGGTATAACTTTAAACTGTGTAGAGTTTAATGGACTGTAGATGTTTTGTGTAAAAATATCAAAGTTGATGTGGTAATGATGTGACACTACTTTAAACTCTGAAATATATGATGCACTGGAGGTGCTCTTATTAGACGTTTACGAGTCACGAGTCAATTCAAAATTTAAGAGAAAAAAAACGAATCAACTCGAATCCTCTATCTTATATATTAAATTACTCTTAAATGAAACAAACTATTGTACATGACTTGTCAGTGTTTTTTTCTTTCTAATTTTTATGAATTTGACAATTGATTTATATTATTAATTAATAATAATTTTGATTGTTTGATTTCTACAACCTAAAATGAGATATGATTTTTGTGAAAAAAAACTTTTGATAGTTTTCAATAAAACAAGTCGATGACTCGTTTCTATTTTAGATAATTTAAGCTTTTAAAAAATATTGTGTAACATATCAATTTTCTATTTGAATTGAAGAAATAGGGATCCTGAACGGATGAAAACATAAACCTTTCACTAAAATTCAATCTTTATCATAGTGGAAAATAAGCGACCTTCCCCAACGTTGAAAACCCCAGCTGATTTCATCATTAGGCTAAACCTCCAAACTTTTGATTTTATTTATAAATAAAACAGTAAAATAAGATGAAAAAGAATAAAAATTTCCGCAAAAGAAGTAAACCAGAGGAAGAAGATGACCAATCAGAAGTCACTGAAGACGGCAATGATATGCGGTACCTTCTTTATACCCTCTATTACTTACTTACTTAAATTCATCAATTTCATTCATAATTAGGGTTTACTCATCTAGGGTTTCATTATTTGCTACAAAAAAATTGGGGAAAAACATAATAATGACATCAGTGTGTAGATATTAATGATTTCTGTGTGTATGTGTGTGTGTGTGTGTATGTTAATTATGTGGTTTGCTTATTTAGATGAGATTTGAACATTGATTGATGAATACAGATTAGCTTTAGAAGAGGTGAAGTTTCTTCAGAAATTAAGGGAGAGGAAATCGGGAGTTCCGGTGGTAGTTAAGACCGGGCAGGCTGCTGCGGCTAGTGGCGGCAACAATGCCGGTGGGTTGGTTTCGAAAGGGGGTGATAAGGGTGAAGGGGATGCTGAAAAAGATGATTTGGTTTTGCAAGATACGTTTGCGTTGGAGACTGCTGTCATGGATGAAGATCCACATATGTATGTATTTCATTTGTATGCATTCTTTTAACAGATTAATGTTGTATCGTATTGCGATATACGTATTTGCTGTAAATTTTATGGAGGTGACTGGTTTGAATTTTGAACGATTAGGCGCTTGTTTGATTGAGGTTAACGGTGTTTTTTTGTTAGAACTGGAGTACTAATGGGATGTGTACGAGACAAAAACCTTATGATGTGTTTTGGTAATGAGCAGGTTAAGATATGTTGAGCAAGAGCTGGCTAAGAAAAAGGGAAAGAATATTGTTGAGACGGATCAAGTTGAGAATGATATAAAACGTGCAGAAGATGAATTGTACAAAATTCCAGAGCATCTTAAGGTGATTTTACTGGCTTTATGGTATCCTTTTTCTTTCATTCTTGTGATCTTAGGACTTCCCTACATGTCATTCAGCTTTATTTGCAAGTAGATTTTCACTGCATCATGATTGTTAGTAATCTTGATAGCATATGCTGATTATATAATCTTGATAAAGAATATGTTAATTCTGCTAAAAGCTTAAAATGGGGAAGCATACCCCTAGGATGCATTTTGATCCTTTTGACTATTTCACCTTTTTAAGTTTTTGAATTGCACCTTTTTTTGGGTGACCATGCTAACCCATTGGAGACTTAATAGGCACATCTATGGACAACTTTAGCGAATCGACTAAATGCCTAATGCGTATATGGTTAAAGTAGGGATTAGTTGGATTTTGTAACAGGTCATTAGGTCGTCCAATTTTAAACTTCTGATGCATATATTGTGGTTCAAACAAGATAACATTTAATATCAGAGTTACTTATTTGTCTATTGTTACTGTTCTAGAAAATTGTAAGCATAGTTAAGTGGTCAAGTGACCTTCTGATGCTTAATTGCTTAACTGGCATTAAGTGGCCGCTTAAGCAAAAGCATATGTTCTTTCTTTTTATTAGTATTTAATATATAGTTTCATTTGGATTATGCAAACATATGAGAGTTAGAACTTTGCTTCCTTTTTTATTTTGGCAAATAATTCATTATTTCAACATATGTTGAAAATAATTACAATAGGATGACTGGATCCAACATCAAATGACATGTCCATTAGACATTAGATCCCAGCCTAAAAATAGAACTAATCACATGAGATCGGGAGCTAAATTTCTACACTAACTCCCATGGTTGTGAACTCATTATATGAAATTGATAGGCTTGGCACAATCTCGCTTTGACCACCCAAGTGAATGATTTTGATCTTATAGTTTCCAGTGTTTCCAACATGAATATTTCTTCATTCCTGGATATCCAAATTGACCACATAGCGCATGGACCAATTATTGCCCAGAATTTTTCGGACCTTAACAAGAAAGACTTCGTACAACTCTTGCATAAACTGATTCAGAGAATTAGGAATGATCATGAAATGTTCCACCACGATAGCGAGCTTCTCCAAATAAGGTTTCGTTGTTTAATCTGTACAGTTGCCAATAATGGTTAGATTTCTCCAAATTGAGAACAGTTGATTGCTGAACTCTGGTTCAGAAAAATTGATCCCAGTTTAACTTTTAAGATGTTTAAAATCAACCTTTGGAATTGATCAAGTAAGCAATCAAGTAATTATTCAAACTTTCAACCCTGAGGAAATGATCAAATTTCATGTGTTGTGATGAAAACATGTAGCTACTTATACTTAAATACTTAATACAAGAGATTGAGGGAGACCCAATTTATAGCTGATCCTTTTCAATTTCTGCTCATTTCGAAATTTTTATGCATATGTTAACAATATCTTGACTTAGGTCAAACGACGGAACTCGGAGGAGAGCTCTACTCAGTGGACCACTGGAATTGCTGAAATCCAGCTTCCGATCGAGTATGCATCTCTCTCTCTCTCTGTATCTCTCATCCATTTCCTTCTCTTCATTGGCATTCCATGACATTAAAATTAAGTATCTGTATTCTTTTCCTCTTTATAAGAGATAAGAGATGCATTAATGGGAACTTACTGTATCTAATAAGATTTGGTTTGAATTTGTGTTTCTGATGTTTTTGGATTTGAATTAGCTGGTTGTGTCTTTTCACTTACATAGAAATGTTAAATTTCCTATGGTGTTGAAATCTTGCAGATTTAAACTGAAAAATATAGAGGAAACAGAGGCTGCCAAAAAGCTCCTGCAGGAGAAGAGGCTTATGGGCCGAACTAAAACTGACTCTTCCATACCCTCAAGCTACAGTGCTGACTATTTCCAACGTGGCAAGGACTATGCAGAAAAACTTAGAAAAGGTATGTTTTGTTCACATGTTTATACAACCAACTCTCCCTCTGTTTTGTTACATCTTACCATTACACGTGGTAATTTCGACACATTTACTAAAAAGTGGCTGATCTGGGACATCAAAAATTAGCTTAAAGATAAAATGTCAACAGGTCTAACATGTCAACTACTTATGACGTTCTGGATATGCCTGCTTCAAACTAATCAGATTATTATTCTAGTGATATCATTTTTATTATCATATGTGATACATAAATTAATTATAATATTGAAAATAAACAAAAAAACTAAAAACTATTGTCTGTTCAACCCAATTTGGCCTGTCACCCAACCCACCCATTTTGTCACTTCTACTTTTCGCATTCGAGATTGCTTGTGGACCCAGTTCTGCAAAATTTTATGTTGTATCAGTTTTGACTTATCAGTGAAGCTTTCAAAATGTTATATTACTTGGATGGGGTTGGCAATGCTTTAATTATAAGCAGAACTAGGTAGTATATATTTTTATATGCACTGATGGTTTAAATGGATGAACACAGATCATCCTGAGCTTTACAAGGAGAAAGGTGCAAATAACAATGGGGAATCTAGACCCAGTGATCCTGCTGCTGCAGATGGAGGTGGTGGTGGTGGTGCTGGAAGACAAGCCGCTACAGATCAGTTCATGCTTGAGCGGTTTAGAAAAAGAGAACGACATCGTGTAACAAGGAGATGACAATTTGACAACAAAGTTATTGGGTGTTGTACTTTTTCAATTCGTGATATTTTTGTTACAATTACTTAAAACTTTTAACGTAAGCCCTGAGACTAGGTCATGGGCTCTTGTGTAACTACAAAACTACAAATACATTCTTGCAGTTCCTCACTCAACTTTCATTGTGCAAACTAATCATTGTTGCACGTAGTTGTATTGAATGTGTATGGTTAGTTTAAAAGTAACTTTACAACTTAAGAAGATGTAGCAATTTCACTTTTGACATCTGTTTTATTAGTGTTTTAAACAATTCCAGTTTGATTAGCTCTTAAATCAAACGATTATTTGAGAAAGACAACTTCAGAAACATACCCGAACTTACCAGACGCTCTTTTTTAACTACTTATCCAGCTCACTGTTTCACAAAGTAGATCAAAACATCCTATAAATAGACCAACTGCAACTTGTTCAGAAACATCAAACTCTTAAATCCAGAGTTCATTTCCCTACTGAATGTCAAACCAATATATTTGTTTAGCGAATAACAAGATGAAACATCTGAATTGTCTAAAATTCGAAAATACTACGGAGTATTAATTAGAGACTGCAAACAAGATCAACATTTCAAAATGTTTGCATCCAGGTGAAAAAACAATCTCTAAAACAAACCCAAACAATAAAATTTCACTATCAACTTATTTCCTCTTCTTGAGCGGACCAGTTTTGTATCCACTCTTACTCGGTTTCCCCCATGGAGAAGTCGAAACCCTACCTCTACATCCACTACTCTTACTTTTACCCTCACCACCACCATGAGGATGATCCACCGGGTTCATAGCCACTCCTCTAACCGTAGGCCTGCGCCCAAGCCACCGACTATTACCTGCCTTCCTCAGCTTCTTTGTCGCATGCTCAGGGTTTGACACCACCCCGATTGTTGCCCTGCATTGAGAATCGATCAATTTCTCAATACCAGACGGCAGCCTAATTAAAGTCAGTTTAGAGGCGCTTGGTTCCTTCAAGATTTTTGCAGAGGTGCCAGCAGCACGGACTAATTTCCCTCCTTGACCAGGGTTCATCTCAATATTGTGAATTATGGTGCCAATTCGCATCATGGCTATGGGCATGCAGCTGCCAACTTGTGAACTGATGTCCAGAGAGAACATTGGGTTGTAAGGAGCTGTAAAAGAGAGAGTTGTAAAGAAAAAAAAAAATACAGAGATACGGGTGGGAAACTATAGATGCTGTGAATGACCCATTTAACTACAATTATTAAATTTGGTAACGTTTCTCTAACAAGTCAAGTGATTTGAGCGAACATATTTCACTATAAAGGAAACGTGTTGAATCAGTTGAATATTCTGAAACGTATTTGAATGCACATAACCTCATAAATCGCTTTCTAAAAAACAACTTATCTATGATGGTAATACTCTAATTTTTTGGATCATACTTAACACATTATTGATTTATAAAATCCAATAATAAATTTGGAAAACTGTGTGTGAATTTACTTGACCTGTTATCCAACCCGCCAATCTTGCCACCCTATTAAGACAAATACATACTGGAAGAAGAACTAAAAGCACGCTCGATAGGAGGTTGGTAGACCAGCTTGCCAAACAAAGCTGTAGAAGCAACACGAGCTCTGGATAACAGTGCCATTATTCCTGTGCAGGTTAAGTAGACAAACTGCCAAAATAAGTATAAACTGACATAAGACGTCCACTACTCCACATAGCACAATGATCAGCATGAAATCTAAACTGTCTGTATAACAAAATGATACAGTAATATTCTAAGATAAGTGCAATAATGCATCACACTTCTTCAGATACCAGACCAATGAAAGAGCTTATTGGAACACTTCATGCACACCGAGAACATAAACCTTCATTTAAACTGTACATCAATTGGCTTATCTGCTATCCTGACTTGAACTAGTACTGGTAAGGGAATACCATATCTATTAGTCTTATGTGCACCTTGTGAGCATGATGGGTTCCCAACAGAAATTGCTCGAATTGTCCCTAACCCAACACATGATAGGTAGGGTAGATCTCATAGTTAGAATGTCACAATTACCAATGGGTATATGAAAATGACAATGATGCAATCAACCACTGGATGCAGATAATCAGGCTGATTAGGGTGTGATCTTTCCTTGCCCAATCAAACAACACAGTCATGAATATTTACCAATAAAAAGATGTTATATACATTTCTTAGATCCTGCTTCACGTTTACGAATTTCTCAGACATACACAAAATTTTGGACATCACAATTACTATTCCACAGCATCCAATGTACTGATCTTTGCTCCAAATTTAGGTCGTACATAAACATATCTTCAGCTAAATCTATATCAAGAAACTGCAATATTAAAGGGCATGATGGTTTTGCTAACATAGGTGAGCAGAACAATATAAAAGCTATACTCTCCTTAAGATAACAACAATGTCATCTGACAAGTATTTATAAATTTATTTGATTATTCATCGATATTATGTCCAATACCAACTGATAAAGACCATATAGAAAACATTTTGAACAAAACCAAAGTTATGAATTTTGAATCAAGGATGATAACTTGATGACTTGTGATATACACCAACTTTTGTCAGCTTGCTTGAACAACTGTTTGTCTGCAAATTAGTAACTTCGATTTTGATCTACAGACTTCTTTAATATATGCCACTACAGTTATTCAATATATATAACCATATATCTTTATTTGATACTAGATAGGGTGTCAAATAAAAATAAAATTCATTTCTAGTGAGCAGTCTTATGTTTTTGTTATACTCCTAAACCGGCAAAACTCCATACACTTCTCCTTAGGCATCAGTCATCTACTTGACTCCATCAACGTTGCTGTTTTAGTATCGAGCAAAAATCTTCATTCGCTTCATATATTTCAAAGTTGTTAACCTTTGTTACTTGCAATAACTCTTTCTAGGGTTCCAATTTCTCGATATAGGGATAGTTTCATAAATCTCAAATAAGATTGTGAATGACCAAAATTTGTAATAGTGTTGGTAGATTCAATACCAGGTTAGAAATTGGATTTTTTAAAGAGAAATGATTGGTTCACAATACATATACAAAAAGATATCCACATGCTGAGTTGAACCAATTAGTATTTTCGGTTCGTGAATATTCGTGACCATGGTATGTTTGGCAGCGCACATATGCGCTATTTCCAGGGCTCCAGGCATCCTAGTTTACTACATTCAATGGTTTATCACATCTTAGTATTTTCGTAGATCCATCATATACTCAAATATCAATTGTCATCATATCCGAATGATCCACTTCTAAATATTCCCAAGTTGACTTAAGGAAATGTCTGAGCTTTCCCTCTAGAAATCCATCATGCTCACAACGTACGTAACAACAATGAGGCCAATATCTATGTTTTTTGCTAATACCAGTCTAACCTAAGTAAGAAATAACAAAAAAGCCCAATTGATCGTTCATGGCTAGTCTACCATGAAAAATTCCGAGAATTTTCAATCATTAGTTGTTTCAATTTCCATATCTAAAATCCTATATAGTAGTCCATAATAGTAATCTAAGTTTCTACACAGATGCCGTAAATGACACATTTTTATCTATTTAAACTTATGACCTAATCAGTATATGCAGCAACAACTAGTTACACATATCACTATAAACACCAATATATAATACAATGTAACAGGTCACTAGTTCCACAAACAATAAAATAAAAAACATATCAAAATACGAAATTTTACAAGTTCTCAATGAGAAAGATACACATAAGTACATACATACACATAAGTACATACATATCAAAATACGAAATTTTACAAGTTCTCAATGAAACAGATATATATATATATATATATATATATATATATATATATATATATATATATATATATATATAATGTAATAACGGGGACATATCAAATGATCGACATGTAGCATATTAGAGTTTTGAATTGAAGAAATTGATCACCTTGACGTTGTTGAATCAGTATGTATAGCGATAGCTGCTCGTTATCGATCGATATATAAGAGAAGAGGTATGTAATTCTCAAGAAGAAAACCTGGAGGATGAAATTAGGGTTTTACTGGGCTAGAGCAGGAAAGGACAGTGAATGTTTAGTTGATAAAAAAAATTATAAGTTGATTAATTTTCTCAAAACAGAAAATTCAACCATATTTAAATATACTAGAAGACACCTGCGCTAAGCGGTAGAGTTTGAAAATTGTTATAAATGATATTGGTATCTAGTTTGATTGTAGTATGGCCATCAAACAATTTTTGTGATAGGAAAAGAAATTTGTAATGGTTAATGTGTGGTACTAGTGAAATTAAACTATTTAAGACGATATATTTTCCATATTTCCAATATAGAAAGTATTTTAATTTATTAATTATGTAATTAATGGTTATAGTTGTAATATTTTATAAGTTGATATAATGGGTACAATAAGAATTTCACATCTTTAAAATTTAAGTTTTGTGAAGAAAAGGTATAAACCTTATATAAGAGTGTTAGATTTTATAATTTTATAACACTTTTCTAAAAATAAAGTATATATTTTCAAAAAAATTAGATAAAAGAATTTGTAAAAATTTTCAACAACTAAGTTGAATTTGCAATTAAAAAAATCCCCAGAGTTTATAAAAAGTTATTTGATTACTCATTATGATTAAAGTTCAAATAAGAATATATTGATGAGAATGGGGGAATGAATTTCATCCATTGGATCAACAAAATCAAGGGTCCACATTTAATCATCAATTTTTTTTTTCTTCTGAAACTAATATTGGGTAGAGGGGTAGTTTCGTAAATATACGTTTTAATTAATTGATTTTCTTTTTCTTTCAAAACACATAACGAAACGATTCCCTCTTCTTCCCATTGTTTTCTCAGTACTCTCTCAAAACCCTAGTGCAAAACACACAGAGATTAACTTCGATTAAGCAAATCAAAGTTCCAATTCCATCTTTAAATCATAGTTTTCTTCGATCTCGTTGGTTTGAATAATCGTTTCACATTCATTTATTGTTCGATCTGGTTTTGTAGAAACCCTAACGCAAATAATACTAGAAATCATTGAAGTTGCAATCGAAACTTCGAATTCCTTCTGTAAATCAATGTTTTCTTTGATCAGCATTGTTCGAATCAACATTATAACTTACGGTTTGTATCGATTTCATTTTTGCAAAACCCTAGATATTAAAACCTCATCTAAATTCAAAGTATCAGTAGCTAACTTTCTTTTTGTTTGTTTAGATGGACATACTTGAAGAAATAGCCCGAGCAGCGACTTCAAAATTTCCTATCAACGCGATTCCTATCACAAGCCATCCACCTGGTATGTTAGTTTGTAAATAAGTGTTTTGTATTTTCTGCTAGTATTACATGTGGTACTTTATAGTATCACATGTTGTGTTGTATGCCTTGGTGTGTGCAGAATGATGAAAATGAACCCCAATTACCTTTCATCCATTGACCATAGTAATACATACGATAGAACATGCATATAGTAATAGTAATTGAAAGTTTAAATAATACAATAGAAATTTCGGTGGTTTTATACATATATAATATAATTTGGAGTAAAGTTCGATACATTAATTCAACTCTTATACTTTGTTTTCTGCATCGTTTTTCTTTGTTCAGTTGCAATATAATAGTTGGAAAATGATCCAAAATCGCCATCTCTCACGTATGATGAGGTTGTCTGATTTAGTCCCACTTGAAACACCATCTGTGTATTCGTGCTGATTGTCTGTGAGTATGTAAGAACAAAGTATTTTGTTACGAAGTACTTTGCATGTATAGGTTTAAGTCTGTAACGCAACTACTTATTTGCAAATATAGAAAAGGAAAATGATAATGTAATGAAGTGGTAAATGTATTAGATGAGAGGTTTAAAGCGTGTGTGCACCCGAGTAACAGGACTTACCAAACAATATTAGCATGTGCAGTAGATACATACGTACTACAAACGTATTATATAGTACCATATATTACCACCTATGATATTGTATTGTTTGCTTTTTTTTTTTTGGACTATACTGTATTTTATTCATCATTTTGCCATCATTTTATTTTTTGTTGCTTATGTTTTGTGTTCTATTGTCATTTTATTTTTTGCAGTGAAAGAGGGTGTTTCACATCAGCTTACTATTGCTGAGATTTTAATTGAGAAGCAGAAAGAGGCTAGAAAATCTCGTAAAGCTGGTTTATCTAAAAGTAGTAATACAATGAATCCAAGCACCGCAACTAAGTCACCTTCTAAGGTGGGTTTTACTAAAGCTGCTGCTTCCAGAGCTTCATCACCTATAGTGCAGCCAAAGGTTACAAGGAAAAAAAAATTGTGAAACAAAAACAAATGGTGGAAGAAAAAAATAAGAAGAACACGGCTGAAGAAGAGGAGAAGAAAAAGAATGATGAGGAGGAGGATAAAAAGAAGAAGATGGCTGAAGAAGAGACAAAGAAGAAGAAGATGGCTGCTAAAGAAGAGAAAAAGAAGAAGATGGCTGCTGAAGAAGAGAAAAAGAAGAAGAAGATGGCTTTTGAAGAAGAGGAGAAGAAGAAGAAGGTGGCCGAAGAAGAGGAGAAGAAGAAGATGGCTGCTGAAGAAGAGGAAGGTGGCCGAAGAAGAAGAGAAGAAGAAGATGGCTGCTGAAGAAGAGGAGAAGAAGAAGAAGGTGGCTGAAGAAGAGGAGAAGAAAAAGAAGGCCGATGAAGAAGAAAGAAAAAAGAAGGATGATGAGTTAATTAAGGAGAAGAAGATGAAGGAAGAAGTAGAGAAAAAAGGAAGTATGATGCAGAGGATCAAAAAAAGAAGGCTGACGATATGCGTAAGAAGGAAAAAATGTTTGAAGAAGAAAAGAATCGGAGGTTACAAGATGGACAGAGAACTCAACATTTAGTAGGTGAAAATAATAAGAATGAGGGAAATAAGGGTGCAGTAGGTGGAAAAAATAATAAGGACGAGGAAGCTGACAGTGAACAAATGGAGCAGCCTTCTTTATTGAAGCCTATTAAAAAGAAATCTTCAAAAGTTGACTGATGTTGAAGAAGATCATAAGCCATAAAAGAAACAGAAGTCAAAGGGTGCGAAGGGGAAGGGCGTTTTGAAGCCTATCAAAGAAGATGAAGACAAAGATTTTAAGATCGAGGATTCTATGGAAGTTGAATCTGAAGAAACTTCCAAGGTTCCAGTTCTGTGTGTTCACACTACAACACAACCGCTTTTCAATGCTACTATGCACCTTAGTCCAGAACAGAAAATCAGACTTAAAGAAATTGGTTTCGGCAGTTTCATTGAGTTTCCTTTGAATGGACTTCCAGGTACTTTTATCCTTAATTGTTGTTGTTCTTGTTTTTTTTCTTTCATATAAAGTTGTTGAATTTTATATTTTTTTTAATGTCACATGTGATATTGATATTTTAAACTCATATATTGTGGTACTATTTTATATAAAGTTGTCTTTACTTGTAGTACTATTTTCCTACCACATGTGATACTGATATTTAAACACATCTGGTATTGATTATTTTTTGGCAGGTAACTTGGGTTATTTTTTACTTGATAACCTTGATACCGATTCAATGGAGTTGAAGTTTGGAGATGTGTGCCTGAAAGTTACTCCGTAATCTGTTAATGATGTGTTTGGGATACCTATTGGTGGTACTCCGGTTATGTCTTTACCGGACATTAATCGTGATGATCCATGTTTGGCGGATTGGGTGAAAGACTACCCACAATTTCCAAAGAAGGCGATCCATGCTGGTGATCTAGCTAAAAAATTCTAGATTCAAAGATTGACAACTCACATTTTAAACAAAAGTTTCTGATGCTATTTGCAAATACAATGGGAAGCTGCCTCAGCAACGGAACTTTCTTGCCGCATTTTCTGTTTAAGTTGAAAGAAGACGTTCAAGTGGAGAAGCTGAATTGGTGTGGCTTCATTATTGATTGCTTGAAGAATTACACAGAGTCTTGGAAGAAGGACAAAAAACAGCACTATCATGGTCCAATTACGTTTCTCATTGTATGTTATTCTTGGTCTTTTTTTCTATGCATGTTATGTATATATATATATATATATATATATATATATATATATATATATATATATATATATATATATATATATATAACTGTTATGTCAGTGATGTTTAATCTCATTTTATTTTATTATCTTTTAAAAATACAGCTCTGGTATCTTGATCATGTTATATCTAACAAATGCCAAGTTGTACGTCGCCGTCCGATAATAGCCAGTTGGACCTTTAGTATGATGAAAAGCGTTCAAAATGAGGAACTTGAAAATGGATCATTTGGCACGTTAGAGTTTGCTGGTCCGTATGATCCTACCGATGCCCTTGAAGAAGAAGGTTCCATCAATTTATCCCGAGAGCAGGACCAAGGTCCAAATGTAAGTAGTTTACATGTTTAACAATTACTTTGTCATTTATAGTTTGTTTTTTCAACTATTTTTTATGATAAAACTGATAGTACCACGTCGCACATGTGTTGCTAGTCTCCAATACATCTGGTATTGTTTTGATATCACATGTGGTAACGTTCTAATACATGTGGTATTGTTTTGATATCACATGTGGTAACGTTTTAATATCACATGTGGTAACGTTTTGATATCACATGTGGTACTGTTATACTTTTGCATGTTGTACTTTTTACTATCACACGTGGTACTGTGTTATTGATTTTTATATATGTAAATGTACAGGATGATCTAGATATTATTTACGAGATGCTTGAGTCTGTGAAAAAGAGTCAACTTCTTATTGAAAATTAAAGAAGATGCATGATGGAATGAAAAAATATCCTAATGATTTGCGGTATGTGGATGTTGGTGTTAAATTTGATGACATTTTTAGAAGGCGTGTTTATCGCGAAGTTGTTGATGATAAAGAGGTTAGAGAAGATGTTGGTGGAGACGGGGGTGGAAATGATGGAGAAGACAATAGTGGAGATGGCAAAGGTGGTGATGGTGGAGGAGAAACAAAAGCTACCGATGAAGTAAAAGAATGTGTAGATAAAAATCGTGCAGCCAATGAGGAAGTTGAACTTGAAGATGGCGTAGGTGGATCAGATAAAGCGTTAAATATAGTGAAAGCTACTGGGTGTGAGAAATTATACTGCACGATTTACCATATGATTTCATCGGTTTGTATCTCGCAGTATAATTTCTCACACCCAGTAGCTTCTACTACATTTAACGCTTTATCTGATCCACCTACGCCATCTTCAAGTTCAACTTCCTCATCGGCTGCACGATTTTTATCTACACCTTCGTTTACTTCATCAGTAGCTTTTGTTTCTCCTCCACCATCACCACCTTTGTCGTCTCCACCATTGTCTTCTCCATCATTTCCACCCCCGTCTCCACCAACATCTTCTCTAACCTCTTTATCATCAACAACTTCGCGATAAACACGCCTTCTAAAAATGTCATCAAATTTAACACCAACATCCACATACCGCAAATCATTAGGATATTTTTTCATTCCATCATGTATCTTCTTTAATTTTCAATAAGAAGTTGACTCTTTTTCACAGACTCAAGCATCTCGTAAATAATATCTAGATCATCCTGTACATTTACATATATAAAAATCAATAACACAGTACCACGTGTGATAGTAAAAAGTACAACATGTAAAAGTATAACAGTACCACATATGATATCAAAACGTTACCACATGTGATATCAAAACGTTAGCACATGTGATATCAAAACAATACCACATGTATTAGAGACTAGCAACACATGTGCGACATGGTACTATCAATTTTATCATAAAAAAATAGTTGAAAAAACAAACTATAAATGACAAAGTAATTGTTAAACATGTAAAATACTTACATTTGGACCTTGGTCCTACTCTCGGGATAAATTGATGAAACCTTGTTCTTCAAGGGCAGCGGTAGTATCATACGGACCAGCAAACTCTAACGTGCCAAATGATCCATTTTCAAGTTCCTCATTTTGAACACTTTTCATCATACTGGAGGTCCAACTGGCTATTATCGGACGACGACGTACAACTTGGCATTTGTTAGATTTAACATGATCAAGATACCAGAGCTGTATTTTTAAAAGATAATAAAATGAGATTAAACATTACTGACAGAACAGTTATATATATATATATATATATATATATATATATATATATATATATATATATATATATATATATATATATATATATATATATAACCTGCATAGAAAAAAAGACCAAGAATAACATACAATGAGAAAGTAATTGGACCATGATAGTGCTGTTTTTTGTCCTTCTTCCAAGACTCTGTGTATTTCTTCAAGCAATCAATAATGAAGCCACACCAATCCAGCTTCTCCACTTGAACGTCTTCTTTCAACTTAAACAGAAAATGCGGCAAGAAAGTTCCGTTGCTGAGGCAGCTTCCCATTGTATTTGCAAATAGCATCAGAAACTTTTATTTAAAATGGAAGTTGTCAATCTTTGAATCTAGAATTTATTAGCTAGATCACCAGCACGGATCGCCTTTTTTGGAAATTGTGGGTAGTCTTTCACCCAATCCGCCAAACATGGATCATCACGATTAATGTCCAGTAAAGACATAACCGGAGTACCACCAAAAGGTATCCCAAACACATCATTAACAGATTGCGGAGTAACTTTCAGGCACACATCTCCAAACTTCAACTCCATTGAATCAGTATCAAGGTTATCAAGTAAAAAATAACCCAAGTTACCTGCCAAAAAATAATCAATACTAGATGTGTTTAAAATATCAGTATCACATGTGGTAGGAAAATAGTACTACAAGTAAAGACAACTTTATATAAAATAGTACCACAATATATGAGTTTAAAATATCAGTATCACATGTGACATTAAAAAAATATATAAAATTCAACAACTTTATATGAAAGAAAAAAAATAAGAACATAAACAATTAAGGATAAAAGTACCTGGAAGACCATTCAAAGGAAACTCAATGAAACTGCCGAAACCAATTTCTTTAAGTCTAATTTTCTATTCTGGACTAAGGCGCATAGTAGCATTGAAAAGCGGTTGTGTTGTAGTGTGAACACGCATAACTGGAACCTTGGAAGTTTCTTCATATTCAATTTCCATAGAATCCTCGATCTTAAAATCTTTGTCTTCATCTTCTTTGATAGGCTTCAAAACGTCCTTTCCCTTCGCACCCTTTGACTTCTGTTTCTTTTCTGGCTTATGATCTTCTTCAACATCATTTAACTTTTGAAGATTTCTTTTTTTAATAGGCTTCAATAAAGAAGGCTGCTCCATTTGTTCACTGTCAGCTTGCTCGTCCTTATTATTTTTTCCACCTACTGCACCCTTATTTCCCTCATTATTATTATTTTCACCTACTAAACGTTGAGTTCTCTGTCGATCTTATAACCTCCGATTCTTTTCTTCTTCAAACATTTTTTCCTTTTTACGCACGTCGTCAGCCTTCTTTTTTTTATCCTCTACATCATACTTCCTTTTTTTCTCTGCTTCTTCCTTCATCTTCTTCTCCTTAATTAACTCATCATCCTTCTTCTTTCTCTCTTCTTCATCGGCCTTCTCCTCTTCTTCAGCCACCTTATTCTTCTTCTCCTCTTCTTCAGCAGCCATCTTCTCATTCTCCTCTTCTTCGGCCACCTTCTTCTTCTTCTCCTCTTCTTCAGCAGCCATCTTCTCCTTCTCCTCTTCTTCGGCCACCTTCTTCTTCTTCTCCTCTTCTTCAACAGCCATCTTCTTCTTCTTTTTCTCTTCTTCAGCCATCTTCTTCTTCTTTTTCTCTTCTTTAGCAGCCATATTCTTCTTCTTTGTCTCTTCTTCAGCCATCTTCTTCTTTTTATCCTCCTCCTCATCATTCTTTTTCTTCTCCTCTTCTTCAGCCATGTTCTTCTTATTTTCTTCTTCCACCATTTGTGTTCGTTTCACAATTTTTTTTCCTTGTAACATTTGGCTGCACTATAGGTGATGAAGCTCTAGAAGTAGCAGCTTTAGTAAAACCCACCTTAGAAGGTGACTGAGTTGCGGTGCTTGGATTCACTGTATTAGCCATGTTCTTCTTATTTTCTTCTTCCACCATTTGTGTTCGTTTCACAATTTTTTTTTTCCTTGTAACCTTTGGCTGCACTATAGGTGATGAAGCTCTGGAAGTAGCAGCTTTAGTAAAACCCACCTTAGAAGGTGACTGAGTTGCGGTGCTTGGATTCATTGTATTACTACTTTTAGATAAACCAGCTTTACGAGATTTTCTAGCCTCTTTCTGCTTCTCAATTAAAATCTCAGCAATAGTAAGCTGATGTGAAACACCCTCTTTCACTGCAAAAAATAAAATGATAATAGAACACAAAACATAAGCAACAAAAAACAAGTTCAAAAAAAAGAAGCAAACAATACAATATCACAGGTGGTAATATAAGGTACCACAGGTGGTAATATATGGTACCGTATAATACGTTTGTAGTACGTATGTATCTACTGCACATGCTAATATTGTTTGGTAAGTCCTGTAACTCGGGTGCACACACACATTAAACCTCTCATCTAATACATTTACCACTTCATTACATTATCATTTTCCTTTTCTATAGTTTCAAATAAGTAGTTGCGTTACAGACTTAAACCTATACATGCAAAATACTTCGTAACAAAATACTTTGTTCTTACATACTCACAGACAATCAGCACGAATACATAGATGGTGTTTCAAGTGGGACTAAATCAGACAACCTCATCATACGTGAGAGATGGCGATTTTGGATCATTTTCCAACTATTATATTGCAACTGAACAAAGAAAAACGATGCAGAAAACAAAGTATAAGAGTTGAATTAATGTATCGAACTTTACTCCAAATTATATTATATATGTATAAGACCACCGAAATTTCTATTGTATTATTTAAACTTTCAATTACTACTACTATATGCATGTTCTACCGTATGTATTACTATGGTCAATGGATGAAAGGTAATTGGTGTTCATTTTCATCATTCTGCACACACCAAGGCATACAACACAACAGGTGATACTATAAAGTACCACATGTGATACTATAAGCTACCACAACAGAAAATACAAAACACTTATTTACAAACTAACATACCAGGTGGATGGCTTGTGATAGGAATCGCGTTGATAGGAGATTTTGTGAAACGCCCCGATTTTTTTTTTTACACTCCAAAAACTCTTTTGTAAATGTCCCACTAGCCCTATCATAGTTCACAATTTATACTACAATAAAACTTACAATATATTGGACTTAAAACAGAACAACTCAAAATATACATGAATACGCGATCTTAAAGAATAGGTGGGATCGCTTACTTCTAAAAACTCCACTGTACACACGTTTGACACTAACATACGCGATTCGGTTTGATGGGGTGATCGCGTACACAAGGCTAACCACAGACTTGTACCAAACTCAGACTTTTAGCCAAATTCAGACGCGCATAACTTTTGACTCGTTAAACATTTGACAATCAAACTTTGCAGATACCTCCGCTATACCATAATAGAGGTTTCCCAATTTGAACTTTCTCAAAATTTGCATCAACGCCAAATCTGGACAGTAATTCAAAATACAACCATTTTGACCGCTTTTAGCAACAAATTAAGTCCCAAACTATCTACAATTTGACTCTCATATTTTAACCATATATTTAACTATACTTTCTGACTTTAAATCAACTACATAAGACATCACACTACTAATTTAACTCTTTTTAGCATTATAACTCATTGATGACCTGTTTGAGCACCAAAGCAACCCATTATGGGTATAAATCACTTTCAAGACTTAAGCCAAATTTTCATTTGGTTTACGTACCAACTACACAGTTTTACAAATGTTGACATACTCCACATATTTCTACCTTTCATATTTGACCCGACTCACAACTATGCCATTTTACATCAAAAATCTACAAACGGGTCAAACATACAAATCTTCAAACTTATACCCAAACCACATTGTTTCAACTAAAAAATGGGGCTTCCATACAAGTATCTAGAGCATGATTTTTACAAATTAAGGGATTCACTTACTAACTCGTTAGTAAGTCCACATATAGTCGATCCTTGCCTTATCGCCCAATTGGACTCTTAGCTTAGTTTACCTACAAAAAAACATACAACATTAACGGTAAGCAAAACATGCTTAGTAAGTAATAGCAATTAAGTACGCAAGTACGAACTACAACAAAATGATCATATGCATATGACCAACTTACTAACCAATCATAGAACATACTCGTATGTTCTATCTACCATGTGCTACTAGGTGCTCATACTCGTATGAACACCTACTACATAGATCATTCTCGAATGATCTATCTACTTTACAATTGAGGATCCTCGTTCTCTGCTACTTTGTTCATTCTCGAAGGAACACTACCATGATGTTAAGAGATGAACAATGTCATTCTTAACATCCTTACAATCTGCACAATTGGTATACTCGTATACCATACTTACACAAAATATTATGATTAGCATTCTCAAATATGATTCTTACAATAAACTACTCAAACAACATACTTGTATATAGTACTTACTACAATTCACTTTCACTAACAAGTTCTTATATGTTCATCAAATTAGATTTACAAATCAGCTTTATCAAATGAACTACCATCACTATTACTTACCTTGGCAAGATGAACGATTGAACTAGCTCAAGCAATTGCCTCAATATTCCTTAACCACCTATTCACATAATTAAATACATAAACAAGGTCATGCAACACAATCATACGGTACTAACTCAAATGTTGTAACTCAAGACAACATATTTCTCAATCAATAACTCATACTATTTTATCATATAATGCAAGTACTCGTATTTAACAACAATACATAAAAACACAATTTATCATCATCCTCTAATGACTAAAAATCTCAATATTGCCCCAAATCATTCAAACACTCATGTTTTGCTTAACATTCTGGACAGCCTGTAGTACTTTTAATATTTGACCAACTTCCACTCATCTTCAGCTTTTGAGATTAACTTTTCTGGAAAATAGACTCGTACACCTTTCCAACAAATCCGACCATATCAAAATACGAGTTACGGTTATTTTACAATGATTTATTGAAAACAGCCCATTTTCTGCGCAACTTGCTGTCCAAATTCGAGTTTATACCAAAAACATACCAATTCAACTCAAACATGATTAAAACACTTTCATTGATAAACTTCAACTCAAATAACACATTTAGGGTTGATTTTAACAAGATTCAAGACCAAATTCCACTATGTTTATTCTCAATGACATCAAATTCACAATTAATTCAAGTGTTTACATAACTAAATCTTTATTAACTCAACTAGCAATTTAACACTATTTTCTCACGCATCTAGGTTATATGATTATCTCTAACTACAACAACATCTCAACATCATCATCTCTTCCATATAATTTCTTTAATTTAGCTAAATTCATAAATATTCAAGTATCACTATGAAATTCATAACTAAACGTCTACAAATGCTCTTTTATATATATTAATCTCTGTGACACCCCCAAATTTGATGATTTGCGGAAGCTTGATTTGGGTGTCACTAATCAATATACAAAGCACATAAGATATAATGAACGACCACTATATGCGTCGTTTTAAGCTTGTATAGATAAAGTAAATGTTTACATCAAAATATTGTTACATTAGCTCGGTTCCTGAAATTGAGAGATTACATAGCATAATTACTTTTACAAAATATAATAATGCAATCCAATCTCTAGTTGTATGAATGCTGACTCGAGCTAATAGTTCCTGCTTGTGCAGCCAACCTACTGCTGGGTACCTGTGATAAATACTAAAATGGGTCAGCGAAAACGCTGGTGAGCTCACAGGTTTGTATGTCAATGTATAGTTGTAAGAACCGCAAGATTTATATTGAATTTAAAATGCAATTAAGCAAAATAAAAGTTATACTGTCCATGAGCACATAGTCTGAGCTTAACTTGATTTGTCAGGCCCACTTAAGGAAACCTAACTTGAAATGCCTCCTACGAGTGTCTAATCCACACTCGTCTTCCCAAATGCTAATACATCCGTTTGACCGGTTAGTGCGTGCTAACCCGGATGAGGATTGTCAATCCCATATGATATCATATACTAACATTCACGCTATAAAATACTAGAGACTATGCTTATGGAGGACTTTAAATTGATTAGCTTGAAACTCATGTAGTATTTGAAGTTTGGCACTTGCGTTCTACTTGTAAAACAAAATCGAGTAGTAATATCACACCCCTAGTAAAAGTAGTGAAAATGGGGCCATGAAACTCACCTGGTTCTTGAAGTGTTTAACTTAATAAACTTGAAGTAATTAGCTGTGAGTTGGTGTCCAAAGACTTGAAACCTGAATGTGTCCACGACACTTAAATTGTTATTAATTGTATTGGTATCTCGAAAGACTACCATTGAAATTGTTTGTTTAACTTGATGTCCAAATTACCCCGATTTGGTTGATTGTATAGTTACAAGTTACTACGACTTGTTTGATTGACTTGATACAAGTTACAACGACTTGTTTGATTTTGAAGTATGTTTTGAAAACGCGTACGGCCCGTTGGTGACGGTTGTAACAATAGTTCAAAAATGTTATTATATTGTTGCTACAGTGAATTGCTACAGTGAATTGCTACAGTAAAATTTGACTTCGAAATTTTTGAGTTTTGAAGATTCTGTTTTGTGCGACGTAGCCTGCGACGTAAGGTTCTGCGACGTAAGAGTTTTGCGACGAAGAGGGTTAAGTCGCTAAAGTCAACAGTGCTAAGTCAATAGCGACGTAGGGTGCTACGTCGCTTATGCGACGTAGGTTCGGTTTGCGACGTTAAGGTCTGCGTCGCTAAGTGCGACGTCGCAATTCAATGCGACGTAATAGGCTGCGTCGCTATATGCGACGCTGGGGATATAGTGCGACGTAGGTCGCTGCGTCGCATTTGCTCCAGGCCAAATGCGACGTACGGGGTCTGATCGGAATTTCAACTTCAAAAACGCATTTTCCGGCCATCGATCGGCCTAATATTTTTACCCAACCCGTTTTAGGACATTACAAGGTTATACAAACAACTAGCAAGTTATAAAACTTAAAAACGAGAGTTTTCGGAGTTGTGTCGGAAACTTACAAATCGCCGAAATGAAATTCCGGAAAGATAGGATTGTAGATCGCGAAGTGGTGAACGTTTTATTCCAAAAGGGCTTGGTGATCCGAGTGCGTTTTGTGTGTTTATTTTGCGATTTTTGTTGATTTGGTTTGTGTTTTAGTTGAGAGAAAATAAGAGATGAGAGAGAGAAAAGAAATGAGAAATGAAAGAAAAAGGAAGAAAAGGAGGTGATTAAGGTGGAATCCCCACCTTTTTCAGTCTCCGCGAAGTGCCCCGTGCGGTGTTCGTTTGCTCCGACGTTTAAATGTTAAATATTTATTTTATAAATTTAACTTTTCGTTTTAAATTTACAAAAGTTTATTCCAATATTTTGTTGAAGTGTTTTTACTAAATATTTAGAATTTATGTTATAAAATGTGTTTTGTATCGTTTTGTTTGCGAAGTTACATTTGATTCGCGTTTATATAAATCGTGTAATAAAGCTTGGATACGAAATATCTTAACAAATAATATTCTAAATAAAATTGGGTTATTAAATAATATTTATATTACCTAATAAAATTTTTCACCAACGTCCGTATTTATTGTATCGAAATTCATTCGATTTGAAACTCGTACGATTTAAACAAATCGCATAATTGTAGATATATATTCAACAATATATATAATAATTGATACATTAATTAGCCTAACACAGAAACTAATTACATGTATTAAACTTGATTAGGCACTAAATTATAGTCCTAAATTGACGGTTGTCACAATCATCATCTAAACTTTCTTCATACAAAACTTAACCAAAATCTTAAAATCCAAATCTTAGGGTTTATATAAAACTTAACAAAACTACAAAATTGAAGATGTTAAGGGATAATATTTACCTTGGTGATGTTAATTACGACTTTAGAAGCAAAAATACACTAAATTAGGGCTTCAATTTTGTGATGTTAAATCTTGTTCTTGTTTTCTCCTTTTTCTCCCTTCTAATCGATGCCAAACAAAGACACAGGGACGATTGTAAGTTTCCAGCACTTTCCAGAATCATTTAATTAGAATATTTCACTATATACACCTCTACTTTTCCTACTTTGTCATATTTATATTCCTCAAGTTTTTTAACACACTTTAACTAACTACTAACTAACCAACATTTCATAAATAATTATACTACATAAAATCTATATATTAATTTAAAATTATTCTTAAACCTTAAAATATATACTCACGAAAATTGGGGTGTTACATTTTGAAGACGCTGCTCGGGCTATTTCTTCACGTATGTCCATCTAAACAAACAAAAAAAAGTTAGCTACTGATACTTTGAATTTAGATGAGGTTTTAATATCTAGGGTTTCGCGAAAATGAAATCGATACAAACCGTAAGTTATAATGTTGATTCGAAAAGAAAACATTGATTTACAGAAGGAATTCGAAGTTTCGATTGCAACTTCAACGATTTCTAGTGTTATTTGCGTTAGGGTTTCTACAAAACCAGATCGAACAAAAAATGAATGTGAAACAATTATTCAAACCAACGAGATCGAAGAAAACTATGATTTAAAGATGGAATTGGAACTTTGATTTGCTTAATCGAAGTTAATCTCTGTGTGTTTTGCACCAGGGTTTTGAGAGAGTACAGAGAAAACAACGGGAAGAAGAGGGAATCGTTTCGTTATGTGTTTTGAAAGAAAAAGAAAATCAATTAATTAAAACGTATATTTACGAAACTACCCCTCCGCCCAATATTAGTTTCAGAAGAAAAAAAAATTGATGATTAAATGTGGACCCTTGATTTTGTTGATCCAATGGATGAAATTCATTCCCCCATTCTCATCAATATATTCTTATTTGAACTTTAATCATAATGAGTAATCAAATAACTTTTTATAAACTCTGGGGATTTTTTTAATTGCAAATTCAACTTAGTTGTTGAAAATTTTTACAAATTCTTTTATCTAATTTTTTTGAAAATATATACTTTATTTTTAGAAAAGTGTTATAAAATTATAAAATCTAACACTCTTATATAAGGTTTATACCTTTTCTTCACAAAACTTAAATTTTAAAGATGTGAAATTCTTATTGTACCCATTATATCAACTTATAAAATATTACAACTATAACCATTAATTACATAATCAATAAATTAAAATACTTTCTATATTGGAAATATGGAAAATATATCATCTTAAATAGTTTAATTTCACTAGTACCACACATTAACCATTACAAATTTCTTTTCCTATCACAAAAATTGTTTGATGGCCATACTACAATCAACTAGATACCAATATCATTTATAACAATTTTCAAACTCTACCGCTTAGCGCAGGTGTCTTCTAGTATATTTAAATATGGTTGAATTTTCTGTTTTGAGAAAATTAATCAACTTATAATTTTTTTTATCAACTAAACATTCACTGTCCTTTCCTGCTCTAGCCCAGTAAAACCCTAATTTCATCCTCCAGGTTTTCTTCTTGAGAATTACATACCTCTTCTCTTATATATCGATCGATAACGGGCAGCTATCGCTATACATACTGATTCAACAACGTCAAGGTGATTAATTTCTTCAATTCAAAACTCTAATATGCTACATGTCGATCATTTGATATGTCCCCGTTATTACATTATATATATATATATATATATATATATATCTGTTTCATTGAGAACTTGTAAAATTTCGTATTTTGAGAACTTGTAAAATTTCGTATTTTGATATGTATGTACTTATGTGTATGTATGTACTTATGTGTATCTTTCTCATTGAGAACTTGTAAAATTTCGTATTTTGATATGTTTTTTATTTTATTGTTTGTGGAACTAGTGACCTGTTACATTGTATTATATATTGGTGTTTATAGTGATATGTGTAACTAGTTGTTGCTGCATATACTGATTAGGTCATAAGTTTAAATAGATAAAAATGTGTCATTTACGGCATCTGTGTAGAAACTTAGATTACTATTATGGACTACTATATAGGATTTTAGATATGGAAATTGAAACAACTAATGATTGAAAATTCTCGGAATTTTTCATGGTAGACTAGCCATGAACGATCAATTGGGCTTTTTTGTTATTTCTTACTTAGGTTAGACTGGTATTAGCAAAAAACATAGATATTGGCCTCATTGTTGTTACGTACGTTGTGAGCATGATGGATTTCTAGAGGGAAAGCTCAGACATTTCCTTAAGTCAACTTGGGAATATTTAGAAGTGGATCATTCGGATATGATGACAATTGATATTTGAGTATATGATGGATCTACGAAAATACTAAGATGTGATAAACCATTGAATGTAGTAAACTAGGATGCCTGGAGCCCTGGAAATAGCGCATATGTGCGCTGCCAAACATACCATGGTCACGAATATTCACGAACCGAAAATACTAATTGGTTCAACTCAGCATGTGGATATCTTTTTGTATATGTATTGTGAACCAATCATTTCTCTTTAAAAAATCCAATTTCTAACCTGGTATTGAATCTACCAACACTATTACAAATTTTGGTCATTCACAATCTTATTTGAGATTTATGAAACTATCCCTATATTGAGAAATTGGAACCCTAGAAAGAGTTATTGCAAGTAACAAAGGTTAACAACTTTGAAATATATGAAGCGAATGAAGATTTTTGCTCGATACTAAAACAGCAACGTTGATGGAGTCAAGTAGATGACTGATGCCTAAGGAGAAGTGTATGGAGTTTTGCCGGTTTAGGAGTATAACAAAAACATAAGACTGCTCACTAGAAATGAATTTTATTTTTATTTGACACCCTATCTAGTATCAAATAAAGATATATGGTTATATATATTGAATAACTGTAGTGGCATATATTAAAGAAGTCTGTAGATCAAAATCGAAGTTACTAATTTGCAGACAAACAGTTGTTCAAGCAAGCTGACAAAAGTTGGTGTATATCACAAGTCATCAAGTTATCATCCTTGATTCAAAATTCATAACTTTGGTTTTGTTCAAAATGTTTTCTATATGGTCTTTATCAGTTGGTATTGGACATAATATCGATGAATAATCAAATAAATTTATAAATACTTGTCAGATGACATTGTTGTTATCTTAAGGAGAGTATAGCTTTTATATTGTTCTGCTCACCTATGTTAGCAAAACCATCATGCCCTTTAATATTGCAGTTTCTTGATTTAGATTTAGCTGAAGATATGTTTATGTACGACCTAAATTTGGAGCAAAGATCAGTACATTGGATGCTGTGGAATAGTAATTGTGATGTCCAAAATTTTGTGTATGTCTGAGAAATTCGTAAACGTGAAGCAGGATCTAAGAAATGTATATAACATCTTTTTATTGGTAAATATTCATGACTGTGTTGTTCGATTGGGCAAGGAAAGATCACACCCTAATCAGCCTGATTATCTGCATCCAGTGGTTGATTGCATCATTGTCATTTTCATATACCCATTGGTAATTGTGACATTCTAACTATGAGATCTACCCTACCTATTATGTGTTGGGTTAGGGACAATTCGAGCAATTTCTGTTGGGAACCCATCATGCTCACAAGGTGCACATAAGACTAATAGATATGGTATTCCCTTACCAGTACTAGTTCAAGTCAGGATAGCAGATAAGCCAATTGATGTACAGTTTAAATGAAGTTTATGTTCTCGGTGTGCATGAAGTGTTCCAATAAGCTCTTTCATTGGTCTGGTATCTGAAGAAGTGTGATGCATTATTGCACTTATCTTAGAATATTACTGTATCATTTTGTTATACAGACAGTTTAGATTTCATGCTGATCATTGTGCTATGTGGAGTAGTGGACGTCTTATGTCAGTTTATACTTATTTTGGCAGTTTGTCTACTTAACCTGCACAGGAATAATGGCACTGTTATCCAGAGCTCGTGTTGCTTCTACAGCTTTGTTTGGCAAGCTGGTCTACCAACCTCCTATCGAGCGTGCTTTTAGTTCTTCTTCCAGTATGTATTTGTCTTAATAGGGTGGCAAGATTGGCGGGTTGGATAACAGGTCAAGTAAATTCACACACAGTTTTCCAAATTTATTATTGGATTTTATAAATCAATAATGTGTTAAGTATGATCCAAAAAATTAGAGTATTACCATCATAGATAAGTTGTTTTTTAGAAAGCGATTTATGAGGTTATGTGCATTCAAATACGTTTCAGAATATTCAACTGATTCAACACGTTTCCTTTATAGTGAAATATGTTCGCTCAAATCACTTGACTTGTTAGAGAAACGTTACCAAATTTAATAATTGTAGTTAAATGGGTCATTCACAGCATCTATAGTTTCCCACCCGTATCTCTGTATTTTTTTTTTCTTTACAACTCTCTTTTACAGCTCCTTACAACCCAATGTTCTCTCTGGACATCAGTTCACAAGTTGGCAGCTGCATGCCCATAGCCATGATGCGAATTGGCACCATAATTCACAATATTGAGATGAACCCTGGTCAAGGAGGGAAATTAGTCCGTGCTGCTGGCACCTCTGCAAAAATCTTGAAGGAACCAAGCGCCTCTAAACTGACTTTAATTAGGCTGCCTTCTGGTGTTGAGAAATTGATCGATTCTCAATGCAGGGCAACAATCGGGGTGGTGTCAAACCCTGAGCATGCGACAAAGAAGCTGAGGAAGGCAGGTAATAGTCGGTGGCTTGGGCGCAGGCCTACGGTTAGAGGAGTGGCTATGAACCCGGTGGATCATCCTCATGGTGGTGGTGAGGGTAAAAGTAAGAGTAGTGGATGTAGAGGTAGGGTTTCGACTTCTCCATGGGGGAAACCGAGTAAGAGTGGATACAAAACTGGTCCGCTCAAGAAGAGGAAATAAGTTGATAGTGAAATTTTATTGTTTGGGTTTGTTTTAGAGATTGTTTTTTCACCTGGATGCAAACATTTTGAAATGTTTTAAATGTTGATCTTGTTTGCAGTCTCTAATTAATACTCCCTCCGTCCCAATTTAATTGTCCCATTTTGAATTTTAGAGTCTTTATTTGACAACTTTGACCTTCAATATTTTTTTTTGTGTTATATAATACTTGATGCAAATTATACCAATGAAAATACATTCAAAAAATCTATCTATTGATGACGTGGCAAGCTCATGTCACTCTATCCTACGCCACGTGGCACGCTCTGAGCTCGCCACGTCATCTAAGTACACACAATAGACATTTTTTGAAAGTTGGTTGCATTAAAAATAGCATACGTAAGTTGGGTACACACAATAGAGATTTGGTACAAGTTAGTTGCATTTCCAGATACTTTACCCATTATTATAAACTACAACTACTAGTTAATAATTTGAAGATTGGATTATAAAAATATTAAGTAAGTATGGTAAGTATGTTATTGTTGTAAGTATCTTTATCAAAATGAATCGTTGTACTAATGTTTGATTACGTTTTTGACATCATCATCTAATTTTATATAACACATTGTATTCAATTTTATACGTGAAGCTACAAAAGTGACAACAAATGAACTATACGAGCACATAAAGTAGGGAAAAAATTTCATCGTTCTGCTACAAGAACATCGGGACTTTGCCGTTCCCTGCTCCATGTCAGTGTCCTTGCTTGGCGTCCGACTTGAGACGCTAACATCGTACTTGCCTTTTTTGTCGACTCAGTTAACTAAAAACCAGTGTCATTACTTCTCGTACTTTTTATTTATTTATTTTAAGAAACTCTTAATTTGTCATACACTCATACCCAATAATCTAACATAATAATTTACTAGATTAAACTATTCAAGTTATGTTTGACTCAAAGCATGGATCAATGCTTTGATATATCACTTCTATAATTATGATAATGTTTTGAATCACAAAACGATTGTCGTCTTTGTAAAGTGATTGGTTGTCTTGAATCTCTCATATAGTGTGCTTTTATGTTGTTAAGCACTCATTGATTTCTCTTGTCTAGGGTTTACAAGCTTATGTTTTACAATATTTTTTATTTTATAATCCTTTACGTCTTGTCATGTGCTAATTCTCGTTTTTTAGTTTTGATTTTCACATCCATTTGATGTAAGGGTGTTGGTTAATAATAGTAACATTTAGAAAAATAAAAAAATAAAAATCAAGTAAAATCAAATTAAAATGTAAATATTTAACTTTATATTTATTCTTTTATCTTTTAAAATAAAATACTTAAAAATTTTAATTGTATGTATCAATAAATAACTTTATCTTTAAATATAAATATAATTACATTAATTAAATTAAAATATATCTTAATATTAGGGTGTAGTTCAAATGAAAATAGGGATTTGTGTGAGAATGAGGGAACCAATGATATTGTGCCATGTGTACAAAGATAATGTTCCAAATGTACAAAACTCATTTACCCCCAACATCAATTATCTCACAAACGAAAATCGAAAAATTATGAAAATTGCACCATTAAATTCAGCGTTTTCTCCTCTTCGATTTGCCGTCCCTCAAGGCATACTTTCGACGAGTTTTGTTTTTTTCCATCTTTTTTGGTGGGTTTCAAATTTACTAACACATGTGTTAAAGTGTTGCGTTTAGGGTTTAGGGTTTGGGGTTTATGGGTTAGGGTTTAGGGTTTTTTTTTTGGGTAAAGGGGACGGAACCCTGGCAAATTGCATTAAAAGTAAATAAAGAAAAATCTGTACAAAAAAACTAGAGGCATACCTCTAGGGGTGGTTTTTAGTGTACCACCCAAACTCGTATACAAAAACCAAACATCTTTGTCATACTACCAAAATAATACCTATCATGTGCTATACCTATACAATCAATAAAATAATAACACTGAACAAAAAACTTTTCACTGATTCCACTGTCGTTTCCACTGTTTCCACAGCTGTTTCCACTACCGTTTCCACTGTTGATTACAACAAAATCCTTAATATCTCCACTTTGATGCATACCGTCATCATTAACATGTTTATCAATCATTGTGAACACTAGGATTGTTACTGCATACCATTCCCTTCAATACCCTGTTGACTGATTGTATCATTATCTAAAATTGGACTCAATCCAATATCTTGACAATTTGCATTGAAATATTCTATCTGAGGAATACTCCAAGTGTTGGCAACTTCATTTGATGGCTGTATTTTCCTCTCCAAAACAGCTAAGACCAACTTTCTTTGATAATTATACATTCCAAAATCTACCATCCAATCATCATCTGAATCAGAATCTTCCATTGTCACACCCTCATCATTTAAGGCACTGTATGTATTTGAAACTTGCACATCAGCTTTATCAGCACTTTGCCCAATTAATACCTTATCTACCTCTTTCTATTTACCTCTGTTATCTCTCACCATCCTATAAACTAATTCACTTTGCATCTCACATGGTTTACTCTTTACCCCACTAATTGATGCCTTCTCAACCACATTTTCTTGTTTCTGAATCTGTTGTGTTTTTAGACCTGCACCACTGTCTGTTTTTAGACCTCTAATTCTATCAAAAACACTGCCTCGTTGTGAAAATACTCCTCTATTCTGAAATCTTTGACCACTGTTGCTTTGTAGCATACCTCTGTCATTCCCCTTGTCTAGATTACCCATATAACCCCCGTGAGTATGTTGGAAGATAGTTTGTGACAACAGATCTAGCTTGAAATAGGACTGGTGTAATTGTTATCCTATTTGTACAATTGGTTTAGATTTGTAAATGAATATTTGTTTTATTAGTAATATTCGTTAAATATATTAGCATGTTAAAGTGTTAGACGAATATCGTAAACGAAATAAATATACGTTTGGTGCGAGTCGAGTTCTCAAGTCGCAGCGAGTTGAGCTGCAAGATGAGAACTGAACTCGCGAGGATCACAAGGATCATAATGGTTCTGGCGAGGATCACAAGGATCATAATACATTATAGTTTATGTGTATTAATAGTTGTTGTCATTTGTGTTATCCTACATATATGGCTCGACAATTCGATAAAGGTCACAACATTCTTGTTGATCTTGATGTACGTGCAAAGGGAGCTAACAAAGTAGCTCAAGTGCTTACATTTTTGGCACGCTCACGTATTAGGTATGCTGTTACGGCATCTCCACCTATTTCTCAGGCGATTCTGACTGATCCTTGGACGGATATTTAGTATGACCAATCAGTCAATCCACCAGAGATTAGAACAACGGTCAATAATCAACCGATTGTTTTTACGGCTGGTAATCTTCGGGAGATTTTACAGCTTGGTATGGAAGAGCAAGAGAATGGGGATTTGGAGTATCCCATGGATTTTATTGAGGGAGCTATAGACCGTATGGGATACACGGGTGATAGACGAGGACATCAATTCCAGAAGCCTCTGGTGATTGGACAATGGAGGTTTCTATGGCATGTGATCGTTACGGTTTTTGCACCAAAGAAGGGAGGTTTCGATGAGTTAAGCCCTGCCCTTGTATCAGCTGTACTGTCACTGGTTTATAACAAACCATACAGTTTTTGTGATTATATTTTTGGAGAGCTGGCTAGACAGATTTCGGGTTCTGTCAGATCACGATTTCTGGTTTACCCGCGTTTTTGTATGCTGATCATTAGAGCTCGTCTGCTAGAGCTTGTTATCCCTGAGCCGCACTTACGTGTTGATACTATTGGGCTCAGAGGGTACAATGCTATGTTTTTGCAGACTGTGAGGAAGGAAGGGGTGGTTAAACCTGAGGAGCGACCACTTTTTGGATATATTGTCGATCCTGCCTATGTGACGCCGCCAAATCATGGTTGGCTAGATGTTGCTGCTCCTGCTGCTGTTCCAGATCCTGTAGCTGATGTGGGTCATGCTGAAGGTCCACAAGAGCTTTTGGAGGATGTTTTGGAACAACCTGGACATGCTGGGGAACAGGTGAACCCAGATGTTGTTGCACAGGTAGTACAGGAGGTGCTAGGTCATAATGACGACGCACAAGATCCTGAGATGAGGAAAATTGATCTGTTCTTTGAGATTGCACCGGAACAGGTATTGTTTCCATTATATAATAGTATAGATACTTAGTTGATAGATTACTTTTATTAATCATGTAGTATAATATTATTATATATCTATACTGATATTAGATATTTAGTTAATTGGATAATATTTCTGATTATAAAATATAAATATCATTATATAATCAGGTAGCTGAAGCTGAGGCTGCGAACCCAGAGGTTGCAATACCTGAGGGGGAGCAGAGACAGCAAGATAGATCACTTGTTGTACCGGTTAAGGTATTATATCTGATTAATCTTAAAATATATAGAACTTGTATGATAGAGCTTTACGCTAATCATAAATGTTTAATATATTTAACATTTAGGATCATGTTGGATCATCTGGAGGTCGTGATGGTGAGACGGCTTCAAATGAGCATTCTGAGAATACACCTTCTCCTCCTCCGTCTATTTCTGAAAAGAAGAGGAAGGGCAAGAGTATTCTGGAGGAAGGTCCTGAGGAGGTGGAAACTCCTTTGAGGAAGAGGTCGAGGAATTTGACCATTAGAGAAGGTTAGTATTATACAAAATTAGATAATCTTAACTTGTTGTTTATCAGGAGTTAAACTGAGACAGTTAATTCTGTGAGAGTTGCTCAAGATACACCGCAGGTCGAGACGGTGATATCGGTAGAGTCTGAACCGATGTCTGTACCTGCTAAGGTATGAGATTTAAGTTTAGTACTACAAGTATTACAAAATTGATTAGAAATTGAGACAGAGTGTTCTGTAACAATTACTTATTAAATTTTTGTCCAATGTTTTTAGGAGATTGTTGACTTAGTACGTTCGGAGCCGATTCCGACTACTACAGCAAGCACATTTACAGCTGATCTTCTAACGACAGCTTTGACTCAGCCACTTCCACCGCATACATTTGAGTCACATGTTGCTTCGCTGACACCACCTGGACCGACGATCATTCCTATTACTCCTATGACTGATGCTGAGAGGATTACATCCTTAGAGTCGAAAGTGAAGGAGTTAGAGAAGGTTGTTGCGAGGGTTCCAGAGTTGGTTGTGAACAATCTTACTCTTGGCCAGCAAGTGCTTCAGCAGAGTCAAGCTTATAAGACCCTACTGCAAACTCACAATACACTACTTGATGATTTCAATACCCAGCGACTGAAGCTTGATAACTTAGAACGTTTGGTGTTGAGAGTTAATTCAGGACAGTCTGCTCAGATGGAGGTATTGGTATATCTGGAGTCGTGCAAGCAGGATGAGCTGAGAAGGAAAAGAGACTCTGACAGAGACGATGATCCCAATGTACCGAGTGGTGAGCAGACCGGTCCTTCAAAGACTAGTGAGCAAGCTACAACTCAGGGGGAGTCTGGTGCTGAAGCTAGTGGTGCTGGAGCAGGAACAAGTACAGATAAGACCGTACCGGGTGATACTGAAGCTGGTAAGATAGCTTAGTATTAGCATAGTACTGTAGTATTTGTAATAATTTGTATTGAACAAATGTAAACTTAATATTATTGTGTAAATATATTCGGCATAAGATTATTATTATTTTAAGTAAAATATGTTTTATGTAATTTAAGTTTATATAATTTGAGTTATGTTAAGATAAAATAGTGATCGAAAGACTTCCGACTCATTGAGTAGTCGAGCGGCGTGTTCCGATTAATATCGGCGGTCAAAATTTTTATATAACATATGCATTTTAGACTTGAGAGTTGGTATAACTGACAAGTTAAAAATGTTATAACTAGGTAAATGATATATAATTTAAAGATATAATTGAAAGTTAAGTTTTTGGAAAATATAACAGTTCAGTTAAGTCTTGGAAATTATATAAGTTAATTAATAGTAAACATGAATGTTTGGTGATTGTTCACAAGACATTAGAGTTTAAGTTTAATTAATATTTACTAAGTGTTTGATATAAGACTTTAGAAATCTTAGTTTGATTCAGGGTAATCAATAAAAGATTTAAAAGGTTATATAGAATGCGTTTATATTATTAGGTTTAATAATACAAAAGGATTAATAAAGAAATTCTTAGATTGGTTCAGGGAAATCAATGAAGAATTTGAATTATTGATATATTTGTATTTATGTTTTTCTCTAGGATTGGAAATGCTTGATTTATCAGATTCAGAAGATGATCTTTTGGATGAGATAGATGAAAATATAGATTATGATATTGAAGAAGGAGAGTTTAAACTTCCTGAAGATTGGACTGCGGTATTTGAATCTGTGATAGATGAAGGTGTTGATCTGGATGCAAATGTAGATGAACATGTTGTGAATCCGTCAACGACTGAATTTGTTTTTGTAAATGAACAAGGAGAATCAGTTATTGATTTAGAAGCCTTTGAGAATGCTTCTGAAGATTCAGATACTAAAGTGGAAGAAATAAAGGACAAAAACAAACATTTGGTTGGTAATCCAATGTTTATCCAAGAAATGCTTAAGAAGAAAAAGGAAAAGAAGCCACGCATTTTGAAAGAAGTTGATATTACTGGAAAGCATGTACTTAAAACTGGCATTATTGGATGGTATTATGACTCTGACCTGAAGCTCTTCGCGATCAAAAGGTTTGACGGGGTTCAATATTTTGAGAAGAAGCTTGCAGTGTTTAATTCGTTGCCTCGATATGAGATTCGAGACTTGGCTAGATTAGATATGATCAATCCGAGTAATGATGATTATGCTAAGTATGTTGAGCGTATTATCAGGACTGAGGGATTATCTATAAATTTTTCAAAGATTAAGCCAAGGAAAGGAAAAACGATTAAACTGAATGAGAAAAGTCAGAGAACAGGAAGAAGACTAAGGAAGAAGGTTTATCCAGCGGTCAAATGCATTAAGCAAATATCTATGAAGACTATGCCTCAGAATATTTTGGGAAAGTTGAAATATTGGGGGGTAGATGCTGGAACAGGAGAAGCCTTTATGATTGAAGCTGATGATGATTATCCTGATGGAGAAAAAGAGATTCTTCGTGTTTATGATCACAGACACCTGATGAACTTGTCAAAAGCAGATCTGATTATGTTATACAAGAACAAGATCGCTTCTACTTTTGAATGGGGTGATTTAGCACGAGATTATCACAGGATGGTTAAAACATGCATCAAGCTTAAGATTTTTGCACGTAGTAAGATTTACTCATGAAAACCAAAGACAATATGAAGATAAAGATGCTAGAGCTATTGTCAAGGGGAGTCTGTTGGAACATAGTTTGTGACAACAGATCTAGCTTGAAATAGGGCTGGTGTAATTGTTATCCTATTTGTACAATTGGTTTAGATTTGTAAATGAATATTTGTTTTGTTAATAATATTCGTTAAATATATTAGCATGTTAAAGTGTTAGACGAATATCGTAAACGAAATAAATATACGTTTGGTGCGAGTCGAGTTCTCAAGTCGCAGCGAGTTGAGCTGCAAGATGAGAACTGAACTCGCGAGGATCACAAGGATCATAATGGTTCTGGCGAGCCGAGTCCATAAGCGGACTTGGGCTGCGAGTTGGGCTGGACTCGCAGGCCCATGCGAGCCGAGCCAAGACTTGATATAAATATGTTTTAATTCCGTGAAAAAAAAGAACTTTTGCAAATTACATCAGACCTGTGAATTCAAAACCAGAGAAAAACCTAACGACTAACGGCTAGGCTTTGATTGTCTAAAGATTAAAGCAAAGCATATTAGTTATTAATCCTATAAACGCGAACTTATTCGTTGTTAGTACGATAACATCGTATTGAGGGATTCCGCACCTTAATACTACAGATAACGAAGTTATCGATCCTAAGAACTAGGGACTTACATCTGGTATCAGAGCTTTCGGGCTAAATACGAGTAAAGTTTGAAGTTTTAGGGACTATCGCGTTTGATTCGGATTGTTTTTGCGTGCATAAGTACATATTAACGATCAAAATCATTCTCTGGACGATTTAGGGTTTGTTTTCGGTCGAAATTACCTGTTTCAATCGTAAAAATACCTTAAATTTTCGTTTTCGGGTTTTTCAGCCATTTCGCGAGTCGAGATTAGGGTTTCAGCGTAGTCTGCGAACCGAGTTGAACTTGCGAGTCGAACTGTAACTTGCGAGTCGAACTGAGATCTCTTGCGAATCGAGATAGCTTGCGAATCGACATCACAACAATCCGAACTGAGACTTGTAAACCGAGATTCCACGAGTCGAGCTGAGGTTGCAAGTTGTGCTGAGTCTTGCGAATCGAGATTTTCTGAATTCGCGAAACAGTTTAAATTTACGTTTTTTTTAAGATGTCTGATTTAAGTAAAATGATCGAGATGGAACACGAGGTGGGAAAATCAAACGTTCCACCTAAGTTGTTGAAGATCGAAGATTACTATAACTAGAAGGACAGATTTGAATCTTACTGTAGATTCCATGATCTGTCAATCTGGATGTGTATCAAGAATGGATACACGGCACCTACTCAAACGGTTAATAATGCAATTATTACTTTAACTTATGCCCGGATGAGTTATCAACAAAATGAGGAATATAAATTGGAGAATAAATCCCATTCTGCAATCAAGATGAGTTTACTAAAGGAGATAAACCATCAACTCAAGTCTTTTCAAACTGCTAGAACGCTCTGGGAAGCGTTAGAGAAAAGATGTGAGGGAAGTCCTCAAGTGAAGGCAAGCAGGAAGAATCTTCTCAAGAAACAGTTTACTGTTATAAAAGCTTTAAAGGGAGAAGATCTTGATGCTTATATCACTAGATTCTACCACTTGTTAAGTGAGCTTGACAACCATGAGATTGTTACTACTGAGACTGAAAGAACCGACAAGTTTATTGAGGGTTTACCGTATAAGTGGGAAATGTATGGTGTAATGCTCAAGGACAACGATGAAAGGTATGCAACCATGACCTTAGAGCAGGTCATTGACAAGCTAAAAGGTTATGATTTCACTAAGAAATTGAGAGAAACCGATTCTGATCAGGTTCAGAATCCTGGACTATATCATGGGAAAACAAATCTCTCAACTTCTTCATCTAGTTCGACCACTGCACTTTTAGTTGGTAATACTGATGAAAATGGTAAAATGATAACAGATGACTTGTGCCTTCTTACCTCATCAGGTAATGAAACTAAAGGAACACCTACTGAGAAGTCAACTCAAGGACATTAAAAGATGCCAATGAGTGTGAAATCTGCTGAGCAACAGTTATCTGTCCTTGCATCCTTTGTTGCTTCTTATGAAAACTACATTCAGGGTAAAATCAATGATCCGATTATGTTTGATGAAGACTATGATCAGATAGATCCTGATTATCTTGAGGAAATAGATCTCCAGGATCAACTTGCAATGTTATCAAGGAGAGTTAAAAATTTCTTAAAGAGAACTGGTAGAAAAGTGGTGGGAAATCGATCAGGGTTTGATAAAACCAAGATCAAGTGTTTTAACTGTCAAGGTTATGGACACTTTGCTCGTGAGTGTCAAAGGCCTAAGGTTGAAACTGGCAATAGCAAACAAGGTTCGGGAAGTACTCTAGCTTCCAAAGCCTTAGTTGTGAAACAGTTGGATGGATCTTATGATTGGAAAGCTCAGTCTGAGGAAGCTCTCATGGCTGAGATTGAAGATCAAGAGATAGCTGCTGAGTCCAAAAGCTATATGCCTACTGATGTTGAAGTAAAGGTGCCGAAGATTCAAGAGAAAGCAAGTGATGATGACGTGCTGTATATGGATTCAACTGCTGATATGAGTCCAGATGACTTTGTGGCACTCATGGCTGAAGTACAAACTGACAAGAAAAGGGTATGTTTGGATATTCTTACTCTTGCTGATGTTTGTTACCTAGTTACTGATTTACAATCTCAATTAAGTGTCTTAACTGTGTCTAATCAGAATTTGTCATCCCAAGTTAGCACGTTTAATAATTCTAGTAAGACTATAATATCTGAACTTGAACAAGCTAAAAGTGATGTTCTTAGGTTAAGTACAGATAAGATAGATCTTAAGAATAAGATTAAGTCTGATAGTTCTGATAAGATTGCGCTTAGAGATACCATAAATGAAAAGGCAATAATCATAGATGGTCTCTATATGAACATTGGTGACTTAAATCAAACAATAGCTGATAGGGATAGAGAGCTAGCTGAGCTTAAGCATAAGTTAGTTGAGCAAAATCGTAAGATTGAGTCTTATAGAACTTTAGAAATGGATAAAATGCTATATGCTCAACGTAGTGTAAAGGACAATACTGGGATAGGATACAATGATGTACCTCATCCTTTTAATGCCAATTACACTACTACTCCTGAAGATTCTGAAATGACAGATGCTAATCCTGAGAAAGAAGTAACTAACAAACCTGAACAGACAGAGGCACAGAAGGTTTCTATTAAGAATCTATCATCTGATAATAGTAAGATATCACATCACACCAAAATACAGTTTGTATCGGGTGGAGTGATTAATGATACTAAGACTGATGATAAGGTTAATAAGGAGAAAACATCTGATCCTTTAGTGCCTAAGACTCCAAATGAAAAAGCAAAAGTTAGTAAATCACGTAAACAGATGTCTTGCTTCAAATGTCACCAAAAGGGACATGTAGCTTCGTGTTGTCCAAACAAAAAGCCGGAAGCATCACATAAGTTAGTGATTAATGAACAGACACAGACCAATTCTAGTTCAGTTATGGACAGGTTAGGTACCAAACCAGGATTAGGTAGTAAACCTGTAAATATTATGAAAAGAAATGGTAATCATAGTGTCTCTCCACCTAAACCTAAACGGCCTTATTCTCAATCTGAAAAAGTTTTAAATAAATCTAGAGATAAGACACCGTCAAGATTTAGGACCCCTAGTAGAAACCACAGTCAGTTTGAGAGTGGTTCTACTTCACGTGCACAAGGACAAAGTTATGTGCCTAGGAGGTTTTCTACTCACTCTCCTCATAGACAAAAGACTTCTGATCATCAACAGCCTCAAACTCCTGTGAAAGTAACCAAGACTCCTGATGAGAATAGTTATGGTTATTTCAAGGAATTTCAGATTGTTGATGATAAGGGACAAACCAAGACCGTAATGGCTTGGGTCCCTCTTGAAAACTAATTGTGTACAACTTGTTATGTGCAGGAGCAGACTATGAACAAGGATAGCTGGTGGTATGTAGACAGTGGATGGTCAAGACACATGACAGGAGAGCGAAGTCTATTGACAGACTTCAAGGAAGGTCTCAAGCAAAAAGTCAATTTTGCAGGAGATAAAGGATGAGTAATTACGGGAAAAGGAAAAGTTTCAAATGGAGCTTTGACTCTTGAGGATGTGAATTATGTTGAAGAACTAACTCACAACCTAGTGAGTGTTTCCCAAGTCTGTGATAAAGGTCATCCAGTTTACTTTAATGAAAAGGAGGCCTTAGTCCTGAATCCAGGATTCACAATTCCTGAAGAATGGATATTGATGAGGGCATCAAGGAAGAAGGACATCTATGCAATCAACATGGGTGTTCCTAACTCTTCAATGGTGTCTACATGTTTATTATCCAAGGCTTCTGAAGCAGATGCATTGTTATGGAATAGGAGAATGGCACACCTGAACTGGAGAAAAATGAACTATATAACCAGAAATGGGTTGGTTCTAGGTGTACCACAAAAACGTTTCGAGTCTGAAGATAAGTGTGTTCCTTGCATGAACGGAAAGCAGCACAAGAAACCACACAGATCTAAGACTGAAAACTCTATCTCCTCACCATTTGAATTGCTACACATGGACCTCTTCGGCCCTATAAGCAAGAGAAGTCTAGGTGGCAAATGGTACTGTTTGGTTGTCACAGATGATTATTCTAGATTCTCGTGGGTGTTCTTTTTGGGATCTAAGGATGAAACTCCAGGAATTTTAATTGAGTTCTTTGATCTGGTATAGAATGTCTATAAAAAGAGAGTGAAGCGTATTCGTAGTGACAACGGAACAGAATTCAAAAATTCAACGTTGAATATCTATTGCTTAAGCAAAGGGATAATTCATCAATTCAATGCACCTTATGAACCTCAACAGAATGGTGTAGTTGAAAGGAAGAATATGACGTTGATTGAAGCCGCAAGAACAATGCTTGCTGATTCAAAGCTTCTAGTCATCTTTTGGGCAGAAGTAGTGAATACAGCATGTTATGTTCTCAATAGAGTTCTTACGGTTAAAAGACATAACAAGACTTGTTATGAGCTTTTGAACAATAAGAAACCTAACTTAAAAGGGTTTGAACCCTTTGGAGTTTCATGCACCATATTAAAGACCGGACATCAAGCTAAATTTGGTGAAAAGGCTGACGAAGGATTTTTCCTAGGTTATATGCCCAATTCGCCAAACAAGAGAGTCTTTAATAAAGTCACGGGACGTTTGGAAGTAGTTTATAACATTGAGGTTACGAGCTACACACCGGATGTTCATAAGGGCTTAGATTGGCAATTTGATTATTCTGATCTTTTTGCATCATTTAAAGTTCCTATTAGTAACTATGTCAGTGATTCAGAGATAGCTGAACATTTAGTGTCTGAAGACGTGGATATTGGCCATACTTCAACATCGAGTGTTCCGAAATCTGGAATCAAGACAAATGTTGATCCAAATCAACCATCTACTAGTGGATCTCAAAAATCCAAGGTAGACACACCTCTAAATGAAGAAGAGCTGACCGAAAAACTAGTGGACGAAATCCTCACTCCACTGAGAGAGTTAATAAATATCTATGGGTATTGATAACTCACAGCTATCTAGAGAGGGTGTACCAGATTTGGAAGACATTCCTGAACAAAATAGTGTTCTTGAGGAAATCAGTACTAACTTAGGAGATGAGATTCCAGTTGAGCCTGTTGCTTCAACTAGAACGAGTAAGAATCATCCCGTTGAAAACATCATCGGTGATATTAATACTCTGGTTCAAACAAGGACTCAATTAAAAGCTAGTACGTCTGAAAATTTAGAATACCAAAGCTTGTATACTGCATTGAAAGAGACAGGGATTCCTAATCAATGTCTACATTCATGCTTTATCTCACAAGTTGAGCCGAAAAATGTTCAAATGGCTTTAAAAGAAAGCTCGTGGGTAGAAGCAATGCAAGAAGAACTGTCTCAGTTCTCTAAATCACAAGTCTGGGAGTTGGTTGACCTACCAAAGGGAGAATATCCAATTGGAACTAGATGGGTATTTAAGTGCAAGAGAGATGATAAGGGAATCGTTACTCACAATAAAGCTCGTCTAGTGGTTCAAGGTTTTAATCAACAAGAAGGTATAGATTACAATGAAGTGTTTGCACCAGTTGCTAGGCTAGAAGCAATTAGGGTGTTCTTAGCATTCGCATCATATTATGGTATAAAGGTTTATCAGTTGGATGTTAAGAGTGCCTTTTTGTATGGCAAAGTGGAAGAATTGGTGTATGTTTCACAACCGCCAGGGTTTGCTGATACTGAGTATCCAGATAGAGTATATCGTTTGAATAAGGCTCTATATGGATTACATCAAGCACCAAGGATGTGGTATGGAACACTATCAATGTATCTACTTGAGAATGGATTTACAAGAGGATCAATTGATAGTACACTGTTTGTGAAATGGAATAAGAAAGACTTTCTTCTCGTGCAAGTTTATGTTGATGCCATTATCTTTGGATCGTCTGATGAAAAGATGTGTCAAGAATTCGAGAAAGTCATGAGAAAACGGTTTGAAATGTCTGCAATAGGAGAGTTGAATTTCATCTTAGGGTTACAAGTTGATCAAAAGAAGGATGGATTCTTTATTCATCAATCTAAATATACATATGAGCTATTAGAACGCTTTAAGATGGATGAAAGTAAGGTCTACAATACTCTAATTCCAGTCAATCATGGACTAGGTCCAGATACATCGAGTGATAGCGATGTGGATCCAACTCTTTATAGAGCCATGATCGGATCACTAATGTATCTAACAGCCTCTAGGCCTGACATAATGTTTGCTGTTTGTTTATGCGCAAGATATCAGGCTAATCCGAAAGAGTCACACATGCAAGCTGTTAAACGAATCTTTCGTTACCTAAAAGGGAAACCTAAGTTGGGTCTTTGTTATCCGACTGATGGAGACTTAGATCTCGTAGCTTATACTGATTCGGATTATGGAGGATGCAATCAGAATAGGAAATCTACGACCGGAGGATGTCAATTCCTAGGAGGTAGATTAGTATCCTGGCAGTGCAAGAAGCAAACCTCGGTAGCCATTTCTACATGTGAAGCTGAGTATGTTGCAGCTGGCAGCTGTTGCTCTCAAGTTCTATGGATTCAACAGCAACTGCGGGATTACGGGTTAAATATAACCAATACTCCTATGATGATTGATAATGAATCAACTATGTCAATCACCAATAATCCAGTAAAGCACGGTAAAACTAAGCATATTGATATTCGACATCATTTTATTAGAGATTTTGCTGAAAAGAAGTTAATAAAGTTAGTTAAGGTTCCATCATTGGAAAACTTAGCAGACTTATACACAAAGGCGTTCGACAGAGCAAGATTTGAGACGTTGGTTCAACTGAACGGAATGAGAAATCCAGAGTGATTAGTCTTCCAAGGGTATTTTTGTAATAGTTAGTATTTCTATGTTCATAAAAAAAAGGGCGTATCGCATTCATTTGCTTGTTACCTAAGGGGAATCGCCTTCATTAAAGAATATAATCATAATATTCTTTAAAACTTTTTAAGTTTTTATCTGCAAAAACTAAGGGAAATGATAGTACATTAGGAGAATAAGCTTCACAATAATAAGCCTAAGTCCTAAGTATGATATGTTAGTAGGTTCAAATAAAGTTACTTTAGAACTACAGCGGTTCTATTAGGTATGTGTTTATATTTATTTGATTATACACCTATATCCACAAGTTATAATTTGTCTATTTTTAGTGAAAACTTTAGATGACTTCATCATATGATGTACTGGTAGGCAAATTATATAAGATTTTCTAAGCTTTAAGAAGTTAATTAATTACTTGTTTATTATCTTGTGTTACTATTCTATGATGTATGACATTAGTCTTAATTGTTGAATGATGGTATTGCCATACACTGTTATCATGCAATTTTAATTTCAAATTGACAAATAGTAGAAATATGGGTATTAATTTAATTACTGGTAACTTTGTTGTACTGAGTACATATATGAAGCCTTTAATTAAATTAATATTCTCAAATGTATTTTGAATTATGCTAGAAGGGATCCTCTGTTGTACTAAGTACAGACTTGGATAACATAGCATACTCAAGGTATGTCTGATATTTGTCTAACCTTAAAATCCAAGTGTATGTTATATGTTTCGAAAAGATACATCATTTAGTAACCGCTACCTTGAAATTCTACGATGCAGTGTTATGAGTTTTACTTGAAATTCTTCAGTATGTCATATAATAGGAAGCACTTGATAATATTCATCCTAACAATTAAGTGTTTGCTTAGAAAGTCGAGTATAATTTGTTTATGTGGATCATAATACCGGTAATCGTCTTGAACTGTCTATAATTAAAATATTCACTTTAAGTGACTAATGCATTTATTAATTATGATATGTAGATAAATGTACCTAAGATATAGTTTTATAAATATAAATGTATAAATGATAAAATTAGTTGTAATTTTATGATAATTTATTTGAATTTCATGAGGTATGTATACTACCAATCTACTTAGACTTTTTAATAAATACTTAATTGCTTATTCTTACTAATATGATCCGTAAGCAGATAAATTCTTATTCATTTTGTTTATGTATTTTGTTTTGCTCAAGTGATTAATAAAATGGTACTTGATACCAATGTTTATATAATTGCGTTTTTATCTTATTTTATTTTATTTTTATCTTTATGTTTAAGTAAAGTTTTTGTGTTTATTAGATTTTACCCTTTGGAATTAAATTATACTGAATATTTTCTATTTTGAGTTGAACAATCGTAACAAATACAAGTGAAAAATAATTTTATTTTAGACTTGAACAAATGATGAGTTTTAATTTATACTTAGCATTTAATTCGCGCTTTTATTTCATTCTGCGAGTTTGACTAGTCAAACCTGCGGATCCACTTGAAATCTCGCGAATCGAGTGAATAGTATAAAGGGGTGGTCAAGCGAGTCCACAGTCACCGAGCCCACAACAAATTCGCGAGTTCACTTATACTGTGCGGATCCACTTACTGGCGAAACGAGGCGAAAAATATATTTTCGTTTGATTTCGATTCTACGAGTACGAGGAACGAGTTTTTGATCCGTAACAATTATTCATCTTTAGATTGCGAACATTTTGAGGTATATCACAACAAATTTCACCGATTAAATAACTCGAAATCGAAGTTTTTAATAAATTAGGGTTTCGGTTTAATGTTTGATCGATTCACGAAGATTAACGGAGTGTTAGAACACGAATCCTTGTGGTTAATGTTAAACGGACCTTAATAAACATGAATGTATTAATTGATCGTGTTAAAACTAACAAAATCATCGATTTTTAGTTTAAACTCGCGACGGATGTTCATCAAACGAGTTGAGCTTTCGATTCAACTCGCAGCGAGTTGACTAGCGGATCGAGTTGACTAGCGGATCGAGTTGATTAGTGGATCGACTGGCGAGTTGACCTGCGGATCGACTTGATTAGCGAGTTCAATTGGCTGCGAATCCAATTGCGAGTTGACTGGCGAATCGAGTAATACTCAATTCGTATGTTATTCTGCGAGTCCAGGATTTCGAATATTTTTTTAAAAAAAGGTTTATATATATATATATATATATATATATATATATATATATATATATATATATATATATATATGTTAAGACTTTTTAAGTAATAACTTGTATATTTTGGATTCCTATTACAATGTATATATTTATATCGAAAGTCTACCGATTCAAAACGTAATCGAGTGGCGTGTCCTAATTTTATGTTAGCGGTATAATATATATATTAGTTTTATAAAACGTTAAAGACTTGAGAATTTTCTATTAACAAGTAACTAACGGAAATTACATATTGGACTTACGACTTATTAGTTATAAGTTATATATGTTACATATTTATGTATACGACTTGAGACAATTATGTAACAAGTTATATATATAATTTAAAACTAAGATGTTTGATGATTATTTTTCATAATACATTATAGTTTATGTGTATTAATAGTTGTTGTCATTTGTGTTATCCTACAGATATGGCTCGACAATTCGATAAAGGTCACAACATTCTTGTTGATCTTGATGTACGTGCAAAGGGAAACAACAAAGTACCTCAAGTGCTTACATTTTTGGCACGTTCACGTATTAGGTATGCTGTTACGGCATCTCCACCTATTTCTCAGGCGATTCTGACTAATCCTTGGACGGATATTTAGTATGACCAATCGGTCAATCCACCAGAGATTAGAACAACGGTCAATAATCAACCGATTGTTTTTACGGCTGGTAATCTTCGGGAGATTTTACAGCTTGGTACGAAAGAGCAAGAGAATGGGGATTTGGAGTATCCCATGGATTTTATTGAGGGAGCTATAGACCGTATGAGATACACGGGTGATAGACGAGGACGTCAATTCCAGAAGCCTCTGGTGATTGGACAATGGAGGTTTCTATGGCATGTGATCGTTACGGTTTTTGCACCAAAGAAGGGAGGTTTCGATGAGTTAAGCCCTGCCCTTGTATCAGCTGTACTGTCACTGGTTTATAACAAACCATACAGTTTTTGTGATTATATTTTTGGAGAGCTGGCTAGACAGATTTCGGGTTCTGTCAGATCACGATTTCTGGTTTACCCGCGTTTTTGTATGCTGATCATTAGAGCTCGTCTGCTAGAGCTTGTTATCCCTGAGCCGCACTTACGTGTTGATACTATTGGGCTCAGAGAGTACAATGCTATGTTTTTGCAGACTGTGAGGAAGGAAGGGGTGGTTAAACCTGAGGAGCGACCACTTTTTGGATATATTGTCGATCCTGCCTATGTGACGCCGCCAAATCATGGTTGGCTAGATGTTGCTGCTACTGCTGCTGTTCCAGATCCTGTAGTTGATGTGGGTCATGCTGAAGGTCCACAAGAGCTTTTGGAGGACGTTTTGGAACAACCTGGACATGCTGGGGAACAGGTGAACCCAGATGTTGTTGCACAGGTAGTACAGGAGGTGCTAGGTCATAATGACGACGCACAAGATCCTGAGATGAGGAAAATTGATCTGTTCTTTGAGATTGCACCGGAACAGGTATTGTTTCCATTATATAATAGTATAGATACTTAGTTGATAGATTACTTTTATTAATCATGTAGTATAATATTATTATATATCTATACTGATATTAGATACTTAGTTAATTGGATAATATTTCTGATTATAAAATATAAATATCATTATATAATCAGGTAGCTGAAGCTGAGGCTGCGAACCCAGAGGTTGCAATACCTGAGGGGGAGCAGAGACAGCAAGATAGATCACTTGTTGTACCGGTTAAGGTATCATATCTGATTAATCTTAAAATATATAGAACTTGTATGATAGAGCTTTACGCTAATCATAAATGTTTAATATATTTAACATTTAGGATCATGTTGGATCATCTGGAGGTCGTGATGGTGAGACGGCTTCAAATGAGGATTCTGAGAATATACCTTCTCCTCCTCCGTCTATTTCTGAAAAGAAGAGGAAGGGCAAGAGTATTCTGGAGGAAGGTCCTGAGGAGGTGGAAACTCCTTTGAGGAAGAGGTCGAGGAATTTGACCATTAGAGAAGGTTAGTATTATACAAAATTAGATAATCTTAACTTGTTGTTTATCAAGAGTTAAACTGAGACAGTTAATTTTGTGACAGTTGCTCAAGATACACCGCAGGTCGAGACGGTGATATCGGTAGAGTCTGAACCGATGTATGTACCTGCTAAGGTATGAGATTTAAGTTTAGTACTACAAGTATTACAAAATTGATTAGAAATTGAGACAGAGTGTTCTGTAACAATTACTTATTTAATTTTTGTCCAATGTTTTTAGGAGATTGTTGACTTAGTACGTTCGGAGCTGATTCCGACTACTACAGCAAGCACATTTACAGCTGATCTTCTGACGACAGCTTTGACTCAGCCACTTCCACCGCATACATTTGAGTCACATGTTGCTTCGCTGACACCACCTGGACCGACGATCATTCCTATTACTCCTATGACTGATGCTGAGAGGATTACATCCTTAGTCGAAAGTGAAAGAGTTAGAGAAGGTTGTTGCGAGGGTTCCAGAGTTGGTTGTGAACAATCTTACTCTTGGCCAGCAAGTGCTTCAGCAGAGTCAAGCTTATAAGACCCTACTGCAAACTCACAATACACTACTTGATGATTTCAATACCCATCGACTGAAGCTTGATAACTTAGAACGTGTGGTGTTGAGAGTTAATTCAGGACAGTCTGCTCAGATGGAGGTATTGGTATATCTGGAGTCGTGCAAGCAGGATGAGCTGAGAAGGAAAAGAGACTCTGACAGAGACGATGATCCCAATGCACCGAGTGGTGAGCAGACCGGTCCTTCAAAGACTAGTGAGCAAGCTACAACTCAGGGGGAGTCTGGTGCTGAAGCTAGTGGTGCTGGAGCAGGAACAAGTACAGATAAGACCGTACCGGGTGATACTGAAGCTGGTAAGATAGCTTAGTATTAGCATAGTACTGTAGTATTTGTAATAATTTGTATTGAACAAATGTAAACTTAATATTATTGTGTAAATGTATTCGGCTTAAGATTATTATTATTTTAAGTAAAATATGTTTTATGTAATTTAAGTTTATATAATTTGAGTTATGTTAAGATAAAATAGTGATCGAAAGACTTCCGACTCATTGAGTAATCGAGCGGCGTGTTTCGATTAATATCGGCGGTCAAAATTTTTATATAACATATGTATTTTAGACTTGAGAGTTGGTATAACTGACAAGTTAAAAATGTTATAACTAGGTAAATGATATATAATTTAAAGATATAATTGAAAGTTAAGTTTTTGGAAAATATAACAGTTCAGTTAAGTCTTGGAAATTATATAAGTTAATTAATAGTAAACATGAATGTTTGGTGATTGTTCACAAGACATTAGAGTTTAAGTTTAATTAATATTTACTAAGTGTTTGATATAAGACTTTAGAAATCTTAGTTTGATTCAGGATAATCAATAAAAGATTTAAAAGGTTATATAGAATGCGTTTATATTATTAGGTTTAATAATACAAAAGGATTAATAAAGAAATTCTTAGATTGGTTCAGGGAAATCAATGAAGAATTTGAATTATTGATATATTTGTATTTATGTTTTTCTCTAGGATTGGAAATGCTTGATTTATCAGATTCAGAAGATGATCTTTTGGATGAGATAGATGAAAATATAGATTATGATGTTGAAGAAGGAGAGTTTAAACTTACTGAAGATTGGACTGCGGTATTTGAATCTGTGATAGATGAAGGTGTTGATCTGGATGCAAATGTAGATGAACATGTTGTGAATCCGTCAACGACTGAATTTGTTTTTGTAAATGAACAAGGAGAATCAGTTATTGATTTAGAAGCCTTTGAGAATGCTTCTGAAGATTCAGATACTGAAGTGGAAGAAATAGAGGACAAATACAAACATTTGGTTGGTAATCCAATGTTTATCCAAGAAATGCTTAAGAAGAAAAAGGAAAAGAAGCCACACATTTTGAAAGAAGTTGATATTAATGGAAAGCGTGTACTTAAAACTGGCATTATTGGATGGTATTATGACTCTGACCTGAAGCTCTTCGCGATCAAAAGGTTTGACGGGGTTCAATATTTTGAGAAGAAGCTTGCAGTGTTTAGTTCGTTGCCTCGATATGAGATTCGAGACTTGGCTAGATTAGATATGATCAATCTGAGTAATGATGATTATGCTAAGTATGTTGAGCGTATTATCAGGACTGAGGGATTATCTATAAATTTTTCAAAGATTAAGCCAAGGAAAGGAAAAACGATTAAACTGAATGAGAAAAGTCAGAGAACAGGAAGAAGACTAAGGAAGAAGGTTTATCCAGCGGTCAAATGCATTAAGCAAATACCTATGAAGACTATGCCTCAGAATATTTTGGGAAAGTTAAAATATTGGGGGGTAGATGCTGGAACAGGAGAAGCCTTTATGATTGAAGCTGATGATGATTATCCTGATGGAGAAAAAGAGATTCTTCGTGTTTATGATCACAGACACCTGATGAACTTGTCAAAAGCAGATCTGATTATGTTATACAAGAACAAGATCGCTTCTACTTTTGAATGGGGTGATTTAGCACGAGATTATCACAGGATGGTTAAAACGTGCATCAAGCTTAAGATTTTTGCACGTAGTAAGATTTACTCATGAAAACCAAAGACAATATGAAGATAAAGACGCTAGAGCTATTTTCAAGGGGAGTCTGTTGGAACATAGTTTGTGACAACAGATCTAGCTTAAAATAGGACTGGTGTAATTGTTATCCTATTTGTACAATTGGTTTAGATTTGTAAATGAATATTTGTTTTGTTAGTAATATTCGTTAAATATATTAGCATGTTAAAGTGTTAGACGAATATCGTAAACGAAATAAATATACGTTTGGTGCGAGTCGAGTTCTCAAGTCGCGGCGAGTTGAGCTGCAAGATGAGAACTGAACTCGAGAGGATCACAAGGATCATAATGGTTCTGGCGAGTCGAGTCCATAAGCGGACTTGGGCTGCGAGTTGGGCTGGACTCGCAGGCCCATTCGAGCCGAGCCGAGACTTGATATAAATACGTTTTAATTCCGTGAAAAAAAAGAACTTTTGCAAATTACATCAGACCTGCGAATTCAAAACCATAGAAAAACCTAACGACTAACGGCTAGGCTTTGATTGTCTAAAGATTAAAGCAAAGCATATTAGTTATTAACCCTATAAACGCGAACTTATTCGTTGTTAGTAAGATAACATCGTATTGAGGGATTCCGCACCTTAATACTACAGATAACGAAGTTATCGATCCTAAGAACTTGGGACTTACATAGTACTTTCCTGCCATTCCCTATTAAGTTTGTCAACAATCATGTTTTTCCTACTGACCACTTGAAAACCATTATCATCCTCTTTATTCGTCTCACCAATACATTCTTGTTTTTCATGTACTTTCAATGCACCCTTCAAAATCGTAGCTGCTTTTTCTTCCTCTGTAATAGGCCTAACTTTACAAAGCTTGAATGTATGACCAAACACCTTGCAATGAGTACACAAGGGTGGCTTATATTGAAAACTAACTTCAAGCTTACCAATTTTATTTGGAAAAACACCCATTGCAGGATACTCAAATTACACATAAGAAGGCAATTCCTCATCAGCTACAACCTCCACCAATACTCTAGCATAACCAAATATGCCACTCTTGTTTAAACATCTCTCCATGGTGACTTTATCCATGATGATTGGCCTGCCTATGCCACTTACAAGTTTTCCAATACTTCTACCATTCCACAATTCAATAGGTAAATTATGAATGCATGCCCATAGTGGAACCTTTTGAGGTTCTATCTTCTCTAGCCACACTCCTGGCTCCCACTGGTTTATAAAAAATGTTACATTTGCAACTAACCATGGTCCATTTTCTAATACTGCTTTTAACCCACTTTCAGACTTGAACTTACAGAGATAAAAACCAGTTGTAGTTTTGGTAATATCCTTCAAATCATAGCTTCTCCACATCCTTCTCAAACTAGCATTAACAACTTGATAATCCATTGATGTCCCTATAAAATAACCATATAATAGAAGTGCAAACTGACTTCCACCCCTTTTAACTTCCTCCTCAGTGAAAATTACTCTTTCCTGCCCATTTGGTAACTTAGTTGGTGGAATATATTCCATCTTAATATCATCCTCTTCATTACCCTTTTTCAATAACTCAGCAAAAGAAACTCTCGGTTTTGCCCAGATATTTGGTTGTTGCACAATACCAGCATAATTTCCTTTTACTTTAAACTGTTTAGATCCATCAACATGTTCACTGATAGGATCATTAGCAGTATACATATCTCTCAAAGGGTCCACACTACCACCAACATTAACTGCACTTTCTTTAGATTCCAAAACCATTTCATTATCACTAAACTCAACACCAATATTAGTAGCAGTTTCAACACCAATCACATTCTCAAATTTAGCATTAACCATTTCTGTGACACCCATCAATGTAGGACTAGTAATTAGTGCCTAATCAAGTTTTAATACATTTAATTAGTTCTGTGTTAGGCTAATTGATATATCGATTAAATATATATTGTTGAATATATATATATACAAGAAATTACGATTTAATTAAATCGTACAAATATCAAATCGAATGGATTTCGACACAATTGATACGGACGTTGGTGAATGACTTTTATTAAGTAATACAAAGATTATTTAATAACGTTACTACATTAAAAATATCATGTCAATAATATTTCGTATCCGAGTTTTATCACACAATTAATATAAACGCGAATAAATTTAAATTGCGCAAACAAAATGAGGCAAATCACCTTTTATAATATAATTATTAAATATTTAGTAAAATACTTCAACAATAATACTGAATAATTATTCGTATTTTAAAACGTATAATAAAACATATAAAATGAATATTTAACGTGTTAACGATCGGGAAAACGAACACCGCACGGAGTGCGGAGGCGCAGGCTGAAAGTTGGAACTTCCAACCAAAACCACCTCCACCCCTTTCTTTTTCTTCATTTCCCATCTTTTTCCTCTCTCTCCTCTCTTCTTTTCTCTCAAAGAACTCCATCACCACCACCACTCTAAATCGCCAAAATACACCACCAATCGGCCACGGATCATCAAGATTTTTAAAGAAAAAGAACCACCATGACACGATCTACCTTTCCATCTTTTCGGATTTTCAATCCGACACCGCGTAAGTTTCCGACAAATTCCCGAAACTTCCCGTTTTAGCTTGTTTTTACATATTTATGAGTTATATAACATGTATATGTCCAAATATATGAAGAAAACACGATTTTACAACCTAAAAATGAGTTTGATTTGAGTTTTGGCCGGAAAATCGCGAACAGCCGCTGTTTCTGGGCTGGTGTTCATCTTTGCGACACAAGCATTGTGTCGCATGTTATGTCGCATTAAATCCTTATGTCGTATTTTGTGTCGTATGAAACCCTTAGTGTCGTACCGTATGCGACACAATATTGTGTCGTATTTTATGTCGCATCTTATGTCGTATTTCCATACGACACAACCCTTATGTCACTGTTAAATCAGCATCTCGAATCTATGCGACACAACCCTTGTGTCGTATAGATATTGTGTCGCACTTTTATGCGACACAACCTTTGTGTCGCATGACGTGTCCTTGTGTCGCATATAGTGTCGCAAAACACAGCAGATTTACCAATTAATTCCATACTAAGTGTTAGACATTCGGGACTTCAAACGATTAAACAATATAACTTCTAAGGGACATTGAAATATGTTTTTCAAGCATAACACTTCAAACAAATATAGATATGTCGAGATTATTATTTCAACTAAACCACCAACGGGCCGTACGCGTTTTCAAAACATACTTCAAAAATCAAACAAGTCGTTGTAACTTGTATCAATTCAATCAAACAAGTCGTTGTAACTTGTGTCAATTCAATCAAACAAGTCGTAGTAACTTGTAACAAAACAATCAACCGAATCGTAGTAATTTGGACATATATATATAGTTGTATAACAACTACAAAGGTAGTCTTTCGAGATACCGGTACAATTAATAACAATCAAGTGTCGTGAACACATTCAGGTTTCAAGTCTTTGGACACCAATTCACAGCTAATTACTTCGAGTTTATTAAATTAAACACTTCAAGACTCAGGTGAGTTTCATGGCCCCATTTTCACTACTTTTATCAGGGGTGTGATATTACTGCTCTGTTTTGTTTTACAAGTAGAACGCAAGTACCAACCTTCAAATACTACATGAGTTTCAAGCTAATCAATTTAAAGTCCTCTATAGCATAGTCTCTAATATTTTAGCGTGAATGTTAGTATATGATATCATATGGGATTGACAATCCTCATCCGAGTTAGCACGCACTAGCCGGTCAAACGGATGTATTAGCATTTGGGAAGACGAGTGTGGATTAGACACTCGTAGGAGGCAAAACTAGTTAGGTTTCCTTAATTGGACCTAGCGCTCAAGTTAAGCTCAGACTATGTGCTCATGGATTGTATAACTTTTATTTTGCTTGATTGCATTTTAAATTCAATATAAATCTTGCGGTTCCTACAACTATACATTGACATACAAACCTGTGAGCTCACCAGCGTTTTCGCTGACCCATTTTAGTATGTATCACAGGTACCCAGCAGTAGGTTGGCTGCACAGGCAGGAACTATTAGCTCGAGTCAGCATACATACAACCAGAGATTTGATTGCATTATTATATTTTGTAAAAGTAATTATGCAATGTAATCTCTCAATTTCAGGCTGAGCTAATGTAAACAATATTTTTGATGTAAACTTTTGTTTTATCAATACAAGTCCAAAACGACGCATATAGTGGTCGTTCATTGTATCTTATGTGCTTTGTATATTGATTAGTGACACCCAAACCGAGCTTCCGCAAATCATCAAATTTGGGGGTGTCACAGATTGGTATCAGGGCCTAAGGTTATAGTGAACTAGGTTGCATTTAGTGGGCCTAGACTATGACCGTTAGGCAGTATTTCCTCATTAGGCATGACTGGTTCAGAAATTACAGCATACGACTTTAATTTAACATAGCCTGATCAACTATGTACAATTAAGGAAAAATGATGTAAGGTCTGAAATGTTGAACAGGAATACACTAGTTGACTCTGACCTCGAGAGAACCGGGACTCAAACAAGTCTGTGCTAGACACCCAATAGGCGATTATGTGATACTAAGTATACATAGATAGGCCTCGTTACAATCTTAGGCTATATTATATAAGTTATTATATGGACATATGCCTCATTCTTCCTAACGCTTTGTCTCAGAATGGCAAACACACCACCAAGTTCGTCACGTTCTTACCCACACGAATCACGAAACTCAAGGGTAGCTAGGAGGGACACCAGGTTGCCTCGAGCTAGCCCATATCCAACTCACCCTACTCTACCGGGCTTAACCGCTAGAGTACATCACCACGAACAACGACTTAACGCTATAGATATCGAACTCCAAGAAACTCGGGAAAGCTGGAGACTCACAGCTATGGAACGAATCGAATAAGTCTCCGAAGATCACGAGCACACTGTCAACACCATGAACACTCTTCAAAGTCAAGTGGAAGAAACAATCGAAACCATGGAGGTTGTCCACAACCAAGTGATTGGCAACTGAAATGAAATATCTGTTTTACAATCAAGGCTGCATCAGTGCGAGACACGTCTAAGGGAAACCGAAGACGCCCTCCGAACTGCCAACAGACTTGCAGAGTCTGTGAATCATCTCACTGCACTGCTGCCACAACTCAACTTACGTCAGAATTAGCTTAGGCTGAATCTGTACCCTAATATGCTTTTGTAGGATCTATGTAATTCAACCGGATGTAACAATTCCCGGCGCTTTTGTAAGACATCTAAGTCTGTAACTTTTGAAACTTGTGATTCAAAATCGTCTGTAATCATTTGGCTTCTAAATATCAATTGACGACTTCTATTAATTATCTCACGTTATTGATTTTTACCTTGAGATGTTGTATATTACCATTTTATATATGTGCATCTGTGGTGATATATCATGAATTTCGAACTAGTATCTTACTTCCTTTTCCTTGTTCTTTCTTACTCAGCATCATGCCTCCTCGCCGACAAATCACCCTTAGTGAAGCTAAGATCGCGGGGCTGATTGCCCGCAGTGTGACCCAAGCCTTGGCTGCCCGAACACCACCACCCAGTAGCGAGGACACAGCCAACAATGCTCCACCACCCAGACCCTGCTCCTATAAGGACTTTCTGAGCTGCAAACCACTATACTTCAAGGGCACGGAAGGTGCTATTGGTTTGAGCCGATGGATAGAACGCATAGAATCTGTTTTTAGCCTATGCAACTGCACCGAGGAAAACAAGGTAAAGTTTGCCGCCTACACTTTTTAGGAAGGAGCCCTCACATGGTGGAACGCTCATGCCAACTCTGTGGGTCTTGAGATAGCTAATCAGCTACCTTGGGCCGAGTTGAAGAACAAAATGAGGGAGAAGTATTGTCCCGAGGAAGAGATACACCGATTAGAAGAGGAGTTCTGGCAACTAGCTGTGCAGGGGACCGATATTGAGGGATACACCATCAAGTTCCAGCAATACGCGTCCCTGTGCCCTAGCCTGGTGGAACCAGAGAAAAAGGGAGTTAAGAAATACATCCGCGGCCTTCCCGAGAGCATTCAAGGAAGTGTCGCCTCATCACAACCAGCCACCACAGAAAGTGCTATCAGGCTAGCACACGAGCTCATGGCACTAGTGGTCAGCCGTGAGAAATCCAACAACAACAAACGCAAATCCACCGAACCACACAGCAGCAACCAAAACAAAAAGTCCAACGCCATCCAAGCTTACAACACCAACACTGAACCCAAATGCACCTACACTGTGGACAGACCATATTGTTCCAAGTGTAACTACCACCACCATGGCCCTTGCAGATCTCCTTGCAACAACTGCAGGAAGTACGGGCATTCATCCAAAGACTGCCGAGCCCCTAAATCACAAAACAGCAACCAACAATCCAAAACCTGTTACGAATGTGGGGAAAAAGGACATTTCAGGGATGCATGTCCCAAACTGAAGAACCAGAGCAACAACAACAACAATAACCGCAACAACAACAACAACACACGAAGTAGGGCCTTCATCATCAACTCCGGGGACGCCCGCCAAGACCCGAATGTGGTCACGGGTATGTTCCTCCTCAACAACTTAACCGCTTCAATTCTGTTTGATACCGTGCTGATAGGAGTTTTATTTCTTATGAGTTCTGCCCACTACTTGACATCACCCCAGTTGCCTTAGATGTTAAGTATACGGTAGAGCTTGCAAATGGTAAACTTATGGAAACCAAGAGTGTGATCCCTAATTGCACTTTAAATCTAGCCGACGAAATTTTCTCAATAGATCTTATGCCTGTTAAGATAGGAAGTTTCGATGTCATTGTCGGAATGGACTGGTTGTCCAAGCATCGGGCTGAAATTGTCTGTGGCGACAAATTTATTCGTATACCTCTCGCCACCGGTGGAACTTTAATCATACAGGGGGAGACCGGTGGGACGAGACTCAATATCATGTCTTGCTTGAAAACCCACAAATTTCTGAAAAAGGGATATCCCGCAATCCTCGCACACATCATGGAGAAAAAGTCGGAGGAGAAGCGACTTGAGGAAGTGCCAATTGTTCGAGACTTTCCTGAAGTCTTTCCTGAAGAACTGCCTGTGTAACACCCCCAAATTTAACGATTTGCGGAAGCATACATTGGGTGTTACTAATCAATATACAAAGCACAAGATTAATAGTAAACGACCTCTAAATGAGACGTTTGTAAAAATAGTTACATTTCATAATTTATAATCGTTTGAAAACCGAAGGTTTTCGTATACAAAATGTAATTCCCTAGAGCCCACGCGTATAGCGGGAGATTCTATTACATAACCATAGTTACAAAAGATAATGCCAAAGAATCTCCGTTAAATGCAGTTTGTAAAATCATGCGACTCTAGCTAGTAATCCTGGAGTGACCCTACTCCGTAAGTGTACCTGAGATACAAAGCTAAAAAGTGTCAACCAAAAAGGTTGGTGAATCTCACAGGTTTAGTAATAAGTAAGTGTTATGAACCACAAGTATGTACCAATATTGCTATCAAGCAAAGTAAGTAAATCAGTTAATCAGTACAGTGCCATGAGCTCATAAGTTGAAGCTTAACAGTGTAGTGTGAAATAAATCACGTACCCCCGTGAGTGCTATCCGCACACTCATATGTAACAAATACTAATATGTCTGTTTCTACGTGTAAATCAGTACGTGGTGGCGCTACCACCCCAGACAGGGATTGTCAGTCCCAAATGGATCCATTTACTAGTACTCGCGCTTAAGACCATAACTAACAACTTACGATAAGGAGGCTTTCAGTGGATAAAAGTAACTCATGCGTTTGTTTGTAATCAGTAATGTTTTCAGTTCAGTACATTGTGTTCATGCGTAAAACAGTTGCTAAGTATCTCACCCCAAAGTATAAAACAGTAAAAGTGGGGCTGTAAGACTCACCTGAGTCGAGCAGGGGTAAATAGCAAGTAGTAGTAAATCAAGTAGGTTCTCCGAACCCGTAACCTTCTAGTGCCTAAACACGTAAGGTTAAGTAAGTAGATGTCTCGCAAGACCATCTAGGCTAGTTGTTCATACCCCGTTGTGTTTAACGTTGGTTCGTTCACGTTCGTGTCAAGGTATATATGGCCCGTTGGTGATTTGTTATAATTAAAGTTTTATCGTTCATAACGCAATTTAGAGTATTTGTAATAGAAAAGTATGTTCTATGATGTTTGTTAAGTCGTAGGGTATAAGTATTGGAGGTTGTATAAGTTCGACACTTAGTGTAAAAATAGTTGACAATCTGCTGTTTTGGGCGACACTTCATAGCGTCACTTAAGGTTTAGGCGACACTTAGGAAGTGTCGCATAAAATCGCGAAATATAAGTTTAGGGCGTCACTTAGGGAAGTGACGCATAAGGTGGCGACACTTAGGCAGTGACGGTAATAAGTGTCGGTTTAAGGTTCTAGGCGTCACTAGAGTAGGGTCGGGCAAGAGTGTCGTATAAAATTAGATTTCGATCATAGGCGTCACTAAGGCAAGTGACGCTAGTAGTGACGGATATTGAAAATGCGTCACTTAGGTAGTGACGGGAAAAGAGGGCTTATGCGACACTTAGTCAGTGTCGCACGAAGTGACGCATATCTGGGTTCATCAGTGCGTCACTTACGTCTGATTGACGGATTTTGAGCCAAAAACATGTTTTCGGGTTTCCGTTTGGTCCGATTCTTTTACCCAACCCTTATATGAACATAACAAGCCTATCAAAACCATAAACTAGTAAAAATGATCAAAAACGAGAGATGTCGGGATTTGTCGGAAACTTACAAAGTGTCGGATTGAAAATCCGAAAAGGTAGAAGTGTAGATCGTCGCGAGGTGGTCGTTTATTTCCAAAGGGGCTTGAAGATCCGAGGTCGTTTAGTATGTTTATTTTGCGATTTTCGTTGATTTTTGGTTTGTGGTTTTTGAGAGAAAAGAAAAGGAGGAGAGAGAGAGATGAATAGAAATGAAAGAAAGTGGGTGGAGGTGGGAGGTTAAATCCCCACTTTCGCCCCGTGTTCCCGCTCCGTGCGGTGTTTGTTTGCTCCGTCATTTAACGTTAAATATTTATTTCACGCGTTTAATAAAATTTATAATTTCACAAATCTTGTTAAATGATTTATTTAAATTATTTCCTTAAATCTTTAATAGGTTAGATTAATTTTAATCACTTTTGTTTATCAAAATCGTGTACGTTTTGTTCGAGTAGTACAAGTCAGTTATTAGCTATTCTAAAATAGCATTTCAGTTATAATTGCGTTATTTTAGTTTATAACATTTGTTCACCAACGTCCGTGTTAATCGAATAGAATTTCATTCTATTTAAGTTGCGCACGATTTAATCAAATCGCAAAGTTGTATATATTCGCCAACATATAATCCGGTACATAAATTAGCCTAACACAGAACTAATTACATGTATTTACAGAGAATTAGGCACTAATTCTAGTCCTAAATTGCCGGTTGTTACATTCTCCCCTTGTTAAAAGAATTTCGTCCCGAAATTAGTTCGATTGCACGGTCGGTGCGTTGTCTGGGAAGAGATGTGGGTATTTCTGTCGCATTTGGTCCTCCCGTTCCCAGGTGAATTCAGGACCACGTCTAGAATTCCACCTGACCTTTACGATGGGAATACGACTCTGTTTTAGTTGTTTGACCTCGCGGTCCAGGATTTCCATAGGTTCCTCGACAAAATGAAGTTTATCATCGATCTGAATTTCGTCGAGCGGTATAATCAGTGTCTCGTCAGACAGACATTTCTTAAGATTAGAAATGTGGAATGTGTTGTGAACGCTGCTAAGTTCAGCAGGAAGTTGCAGGCGGTATGCCACTGGACCAATCTTTTCAAGGATGTCGAATGGCCCGATGTATCTAGGATTTAGTTTGCCTCGTTTTCCGAATCGAATGACACCTTTCCACGGTGCCACTTTGAGAAGTACCCTGTCCCCTACTTGGAACTCCAGGTGTTTGCGTCTCACGTCAGCATAGCTTTTCTGACGGTCACGTGCGGCTTTTAGTCGGTTTTGTATGCCGACGATCTTTTCAGTTGTTTCATGTATGATTTCTGGACCGGTGAGTTGTGTATCCCCCACCTCAGTCCAACAGATAGGTGATTGGCACTTACGACCGTACAGTGCCTCGAAGGGTGCAGCCTTTATGCTGGTGTGATAACTGTTGTTGTATGAAAACTCGCACAACGGCAAGTGATTTTCCCAGTTTTTACCGAAGTCAACTACGCAGGCTCGTAGCATGTCTTCCAGTGTTTGTATGGTTCGTTCGCTCTGGCCATCGGTTTGAGGATGGTAAGCCGTACTCATATCCAGACGAGTACCAAGAGATTTCTGCAGTGATTGCCAGAAGCGAGAAGTAAACCGAGCGTCTCGGTCGGAGATGATTGAGATGGGCACGCCGTGTCTTGACACGATCTCTTTCAGGTAGATCCGTGTCAAACGTTCCATCTTATCAGTTTCCTTGATGGCTAGGAAATGAGCAGATTTAGTGAGTCGGTCGACGATCACCCAAATGGTATCGCAACCGCTAGAAGTTTTCGGGAGTTTAGTAATGAAATCCATGGTGATCTGCTCCCATTTCCATTGTGGTATTTCAGGTTGTTGTAGCAAACCGGAAGGTTTCTGGTGTTCAGCTTTAACTTTGGAACAAGTAAGACACTTGCCAACATAGGTTGCAATGTCCGATTTCATGTTGGGCCACCAATACATTTCCTTGATGCCGTGATACATTTTGTCGGCACCGGGGTGTATAGAGTATTTTGACTTGTGAGCTTCATTCATCACCAAGTCTCGAAGGTTCCCAAAACTTGGTAACCAGATTCGATTCGAGAAGTATTTGGCCCCGTTAGGTTTGGTTTCAAATTGTTTGTCCATGCCCCGTAAGGCCTCGTTTATCAAGTTTTCTGGTTTGAGTGCTTCGAGTTGAGCGGTGAGAGTTTGATTGATGAGGTCGTTGTGAATGGTCATACCGAGAGCTCGAACTCGAAGTGGTTTCACTCGTTCTTTTCGGCTTAAGGCATCGGCGACAACATTCGCCTTGCCTGGATGATAGCGAATTTCGCAATCGTAATCAGTGATCAACTCGACCCATCGACGTTGCCTCATGTTGAGATCCTTTTGATCGAAGATATGTTGGAGACTTTTATGGTCAGTAAAGATTGTACACTTGGTACCGTATAGATAGTGTCTCCAGATTTTCAGAGCGAAAACAACAGCCCCCAACTCTAGGTCATGAGTTGTGTAATTCTTTTCGTGGACCTTGAGTTGTCGAGAGGCGTAAGCGATGACCTTGTCTCGTTGCATCAGCACGCAACCAAGACCTTGGTGTGAAGCATCACAGTATACCACGAAGTCATCGTTGCCTTCGGGTAAAGATAAGATAGGTGCACTGCAGAGTTTCTGTTTTAGTAGCTGAAAAGCTGACTCCTGTTTGTCAGTCCAATCGAACTTCTTTTCCTTTTGAGTCAGTGCAGTGAGAGGTAGGGCTATTTTCGAAAAATTCTCAATGAACCGCCTGTAGTATCCGGCGAGTCCTAAGAATTGGCGTACCTCGGTCGGTGTGGTAGGTGCTTGCCAACATTTGATAGCCTCGATTTTTGAAGGATCGACATGAATTCCCTGATTATCAATGACGTGTCCAAGGAATTGAACGGTTTGCATCCAGAACTCACACTTAGAGAATTTGGCGTATAACTCTTCGTGTTTGAGCAGCTCTAGGATGGTTTTCAGGTGTTGCGCGTGTTCTTGTTCAGTGCGCGAGTAGATCAAGATGTCATCGATAAAGACGATAACAAACTTGTCAAGGTAAGGTTTGCACACCCGATTCATAAGGTCCATGAATACAGCCGGTGCGTTGGTTAAGCCGAATGGCATCACTTGGAATTCGTAATGCCCGTAGCGAGTTCGAAAAGCGGTTTTAGGAATATCTTCATCACGGACTCGGAGTTGGTGATAACCCGACCGTAGATCGATTTTTGAATAAAAACTCGACCCTTGAAGTTGGTCAAACAGGTCATCGATGCGAGGAAGTGGGTAACGGTTCTTGACGGTTAATTTGTTGAGTTCACGGTAGTCGATGCACATGCGGAAAGAACCATCTTTCTTTTTCACAAATAGGACCGGAGCTCCCCAAGGTGAGGAACTTGGTCGAATAAATCCCTTGTCCAGGAGTTCCTGTAACTGAGTAGACAACTCCTGAAGTTCGGATGGGGCTAGTCGGTAAGGGGCTCGTGCCACGGGTGCAGCACCGGGCACAAGGTCAATAGAAAATTCGACTTGTCTAGGTGGCGGAAGGCCAGGCAAGTCTTCAGGAAAGACCTCTGGGAAGTCTCGAACGATAGGCACATCCTCAAGTCGCTTTTCCATCGACTTTTTCTCCATAACGTGTGCGAGGATTGCCTGGTACCCTTTTCTCAAGTATTTTCGGGTTTTCATGCAAGAAATGATGTTTATTCTCGTCCCACCGGTCTCCCCTTGTATGCTCAAAGTTCCACCGGTGACGAGAGGAATGCGTACAATTTTCTCGAAACAAACGATTTCGGCTCGGTGTTTGGACAACCAATCCATACCGACGATGATGTCAAAGCTGCCGATTTCGACAGGTATCAAGTCAATGGGAAAGAGCTCGTTAGCTAAGTTCAGAGTGCAATTAGGTATCACACTGTCGGCCTCAATAAGTTTTCCGTTTGCCAATTCTACAGTGTACTTAGAATCTAAGGCAATAGGTGTAGTGTCAAGTAGTGGATAAAATTCGTCGGAAATAAAGCTCTTATCAGCACCAGTATCGAATAATACAGAAGCAGTCAAGTTGTTGAGAAGGAACGTACCCGTGACCACATTCGGGTCTTGACGGGCTTCCCCAGATTTCAGCACAAAAGCTCTTCCTCGAGCATTGTTGTTGTTCCTGTTGTTGTTGTTGTTGTTCAATTTCGGGCAGTCTTTCTTAAAATGCCCCGTTCCGTTGCACCCGTAACAAGTTTTTGGTGCAGGGGAGTTGATGTCAGTGGTGTTGGATCTACAGTCCCTTGCCACGTGTCCGAATCTCTTACACTTGCTACAGGGACACGAACCAAAGTGGTGTCGTTGGCACTTTGAGCAATAGGGCTTGGTTCCCTTGTACGCCCCCTTGTCATCAGTATTGGAGGTGTAGGCTTTAATGGTTTCAGGTTTCTTGTTTTGGTGGTTGTTGTGGTTGTCGGACCATTTTCTTTTGTTGCTGTTGGAGGATGGAGTGGGAGGTTCTGGGTCCTCGTTCATGGCTAGAAGTTCATGGGCCAACCGAATGGCGCTGTGAAGAGTGGTTTGGTTTGATGAGGCGACATTTCCCCGGACAGGTTCCGGGAGGCCGCGGATGTATTTCTTGATCTTTTCGGGTTCAGTGCCTGCCATAGCTGGGCGAAGAACGGTAAGTTGTTGGAATCGAGTGGTGTATCCAACGATATCAGTTCCTTGTACTTTCAAGTTCCAGAACTCCTCGTCCAGTTTGTAAAGTTGTTCGGCCGGGCAATACTCATCAGTGAGCATTTTCTTCAGATCCTCCCAAGGGAGTAGATAAGCCGTATCAATACCCACAGACTGGGTATAGGAATTCCACCATGAGAGGGCACCATCTTCGAGGGTGCAGGTGGAGAATTTGACTTTGTCGTCCTCCGCACATTTGCTGATGCGGAAAACGGATTCCATCTTTTCGAACCATCTGATAAGTCCGATGGCTCCTTCGGTCCCCTTGAAGCTCAAGGGTTTGCAGTTTTGGAAATCCTTGTATGAACAAGGTTTAGCAGCAGAGGTTTCAGCGGCATCGCTGTTTCTTGTGGAACCTGGTGGAGTATTCCGAGCTAAGGCTTCAGTAACAGCCTGGGTTATAAGAGAGGTAATCTGGGCATCGGTGTATGGTCGTGTCTTTGGCGGCATGATTCTTCAATAAAAGAAATGAAGATACATGAGATTTTTGTAAGAGAAATTGCATTTATTTCAGATGTACATGTATAAAGATGGTAATACATAACATCAATATGAAAAAGGATTATGGCAATTAATATGAGTTGAAATAGCAAGAAATACTTGATAGATGATACGAGTTCAAAGGTTACATCCTACAGATGTATTACAAAAAGTGTCGGGAATTATTACATCCGACTGAAACATAGAGTAGTGCTTAGATAGTTACTAGATTACAGGATAAAGACTACACTAGTTTTAACGTAGATTAATTTGTTCCATCATCGTGACAAGACGGTCCACAGTGTTTGCAAGCCTGCTAGCTTGTCGGGCGTTGTCTTCGGCTAGTGCTAGTCGTTGTGTTAGTCCGCGCGCATACTCTTCTGCCTCAAGTGAGCGCTGCACACATTCATCCATCCTTTGTTGCAGAAGGGCATTTTCCACCCTTATTTCTATAATTTGGTTGCGAAGGACATCCATGTTGTTGTTTGTGGTTTCTAGGTCGTCGGAGACTTCTTCTATGCGTTCGAGGGATGTAAGTCTCCAGTTTTCGTTTGTTTCCTGCAACACGACATCCATTGTGCGAAGTCGTTGCTCGTGTTGGTTCACCCTAGCGGCTAAGGCCGGCAAGGTAGAGTGAGTGGAGTACGGGCCAGCTCGAGGCAACCTAGTGTTCCTCCTTGCTACCCTTGGGTTCTGCGACCCGGATTGAGAACGAGATGAGTTGAATGGGATGTTTGCCATTTCTGAGACAAGGCGTTAGTAAGATGAGGCTAATATATATACATATATCATATCCAGCCTAGTGTCTAGCACGTATCAAGTAATGGTCCGGTTCTCTCGTAGTCAGAGTCAACTATCGTATCCCTGTTCAACATAATTATTTCAGATCTTACACCATCTTTCCTTAATTGTACATAGTTGATCAGGCTATGTTAAATTAAAGTTGTATGCTGTAATTCCTGAACTAGTCATGTCTAATAAGAGAATACTGCCTAACAGTCATAGTCTAGGCCCACTAAATGCAACCTAGTTCACTATAACCTTAGGCTCTGATACCAATCTGTAACACCCCCAAATTTAACGATTTGCGGAAGCATACATTGGGTGTTACTAATCAATATACAAAGCACAAGATTAATAGTAAACGACCTCTAAATGAGACGTTTGTAAAAATAGTTACATTTCATAATTTATAATCGTTTGAAAACCGAAGGTTTTCGTATACAAAATGTAATTCCCTAGAGCCCACGCGTATAGCGGGAGATTCTATTACATAACCATAGTTACAAAAGATAATGCCAAAGAATCTCCGTTAAATGCAGTTTGTAAAATCATGCGACTCTAGCTAGTAATCCTGGAGTGACCCTACTCCGTAAGTGTACCTGAGATACAAAGCTAAAAAGTGTCAACCAAAAAGGTTGGTGAATCTCACAGGTTTAGTAATAAGTAAGTGTTATGAACCACAAGTATGTACCAGTATTGCTATCAAGCAAAGTAAGTAAATCAGTTAATCAGTACAGTGCCATGAGCTCATAAGTTGAAGCTTAACAGTGTAGTGTGAAATAAATCACGTACCCCCGTGAGTGCTATCCGCACACTCATATGTAACAAATACTAATATGTCTGTTTCTACGTGTAAATCAGTACGTGGTGGCGCTACCACCCCAGACAGGGATTGTCAGTCCCAAATGGATCCATTTACTAGTACTCGCGCTTAAGACCATAACTAACAACTTACGATAAGGAGGCTTTCAGTGGATAAAAGTAACTCATGCGTTTGTTTGTAATCAGTAATGTTTTCAGTTCAGTACATTGTGTTCATGCGTAAAACAGTTGCTAAGTATCTCACCCCAAAGTATAAAACAGTAAAAGTGGGGCTGTAAGACTCACCTGAGTCGAGCAGGGGTAAATAGCAAGTAGTAGTAAATCAAGTAGGTTCTCCGAACCCGTAACCTTCTAGTGCCTAAACACGTAAGGTTAAGTAAGTAGATGTCTCGCAAGACCATCTAGGCTAGTTGTTCATACCCCGTTGTGTTTAACGTTGGTTCGTTCACGTTCGTGTCAAGGTATATATGGCCCGTTGGTGATTTGTTATAATTAAAGTTTTATCGTTCATAACGCAATTTAGAGTATTTGTAATAGAAAAGTATGTTCTATGATGTTTGTTAAGTCGTAGGGTATAAGTATTGGAGGTTGTATAAGTTCGACACTTAGTGTAAAAATAGTTGACAATCTGCTGTTTTGGGCGACACTTCATAGCGTCACTTAAGGTTTAGGCGACACTTAGGAAGTGTCGCATAAAATCGCGAAATATAAGTTTAGGGCGTCACTTAGGGAAGTGACGCATAAGGTGGCGACACTTAGGCAGTGACGGTAATAAGTGTCGGTTTAAGGTTCTAGGCGTCACTAGAGTAGGGTCGGGCAAGAGTGTCGTATAAAATTAGATTTCGATCATAGGCGTCACTAAGGCAAGTGACGCTAGTAGTGACGGATATTGAAAATGCGTCACTTAGGTAGTGACGGGAAAAGAGGGCTTATGCGACACTTAGTCAGTGTCGCACGAAGTGACGCATATCTGGGTTCATCAGTGCGTCACTTACGTCTGATTGACGGATTTTGAGCCAAAAACATGTTTTCGGGTTTCCGTTTGGTCCGATTCTTTTACCCAACCCTTATATGAACATAACAAGCCTATCAAAACCATAAACTAGTAAAAATGATCAAAAACGAGAGATGTCGGGATTTGTCGGAAACTTACAAAGTGTCGGATTGAAAATCCGAAAAGGTAGAAGTGTAGATCGTCGCGAGGTGGTCGTTTATTTCCAAAGGGGCTTGAAGATCCGAGGTCGTTTAGTATGTTTATTTTGCGATTTTCGTTGATTTTTGGTTTGTGGTTTTTGAGAGAAAAGAAAAGGAGGAGAGAGAGAGATGAATAGAAATGAAAGAAAGTGGGTGGAGGTGGGAGGTTAAATCCCCACTTTCGCCCCGTGTTCCCGCTCCGTGCGGTGTTTGTTTGCTCCGTCATTTAACGTTAAATATTTATTTCACGCGTTTAATAAAATTTATAATTTCACAAATCTTGTTAAATGATTTATTTAAATTATTTCCTTAAATCTTTAATAGGTTAGATTAATTTTAATCACTTTTGTTTATCAAAATCGTGTACGTTTTGTTCGAGTAGTACAAGTCAGTTATTAGCTATTCTAAAATAGCATTTCAGTTATAATTGCGTTATTTTAGTTTATAACATTTGTTCACCAACGTCCGTGTTAATCGAATAGAATTTCATTCTATTTAAGTTGCGCACGATTTAATCAAATCGCAAAGTTGTATATATTCGCCAACATATAATCCGGTACATAAATTAGCCTAACACAGAACTAATTACATGTATTTACAGAGAATTAGGCACTAATTCTAGTCCTAAATTGCCGGTTGTTACAGCCTGGTCTACCACCACCAAGACATGTTGAGTTCTCAATCGATCTCGTGCCGGGTGCTGCGCCGGTGGCACGAGCACCATATCGTTTAGCTCCATCCGAACTTCAGGAGTTGTCTGCCCAATTACAGGAACTTCGGGAAAGAGGATTCATCAGGCCGAGTTCTTCACCTTGGGGAGCTCCGGTCCTATTTGTAACAACCAGCAAATTAGGAATAGAATTAGTACCTAATTCTTTGTTAATACATGTAATTAGTTCTAGGTTAGGCTAATTTATGTATCGGATTATATATTGATAAATATATACAACTTGGCGATTTGACTTAAATCGTACACAATTCAAATAGAATGAAATTCTATTCGATTAATATGGACGTTGGTGAACAAATGTTTATAAACTAAATAACGCAATTGTGCCCAAAATACTATTTTTCAATAATTAGTAATGATCTCGTATCACTTGATTAAAGTTTACATGATTTAAAAACAAAAGTACTTAAATTTATTTAAACTACATCATATCCCAAACTATTAAGGATTTAAAGAAATAATACAAGTAAATTATTAACAAAAGTCTGTAATTTTAAAAGATATAATTAAACGCGAAAAATAAATAATTACCACTTAAATGACGGAGAAAACGAACACCGCACGGAGCGAGAGGACGGAGGCAGAAAGTGGGAGGTTAAAACCTCCCACCTCCTTTTCTTTTCCATTTATCACTAACTCACTCTCTCTCTCTTATTCTCTTTCTCTCTTTTCTCTCTCTCATTTAATCATCCACCACCACCCCAATTAAATCCTCAAATACTACATCAAAACAAGCTCGAATCACACCACCACTTTGGAACAAAAGAACCACGGCATCACGATCTACATTCCTATCTTTCCGGAATTTCATTTCGGCACCTTGTAAGTTTCCGACAAAATCCCGACATCTCTCGTTTTTGATCATTTTTACTTGTTTATGGTTTATAATGTCTTGATATGTCCAAAAATGGGTTGGGTAAAAGATTTGGACCGAACGGAAACCGGAAAACTCGTTTTCGGCACATTTTCCGGCCAACAGACCGCGACGTCGCATTTGGACCCAGATCTATGCGACGTCAGCCTCAACGTCGCACAACCCCTCGTAATGTCGCATTGTGCGACGTCAGTCACAACGTCGCATTAATTTGTGACGTCGCATATAGCGACGCAGCCTATTACGTCGCATATAGCGACGCAGCCTATTACGTCGCATTAGCGACGCAGCACCCTACGTCGCATTGAATTGCGAAACGTCGCCTTTAGCGACGTCATGCTCAACGTCGCAACCCTACTTGCAACGTCGCATGCGACGTCGCATAAACCAGAACCTTGAAAACTCAGATTTTTACTAAGTGTCGGAACCAAGATTTTAACACCTGATTTTACCCAAATTCGGATCCAGATGCGTTTTTCGTCAAAGCAATATAGTAGAAATAAAAATTTTCCAAGCTGACCTGGCAGCTCGACCCCAGCCAGGGGCTCTGCCCCTTGGACCCCGCCAGGGGCTGCCGCCCCTTGGACCCCGCTACCAGGGGCGCTGCCCCCGGACCCCCGTCATTAGATGTTGTAAATACTTTTCACACTAAGTGTCGAACACTTACAAATAACGAAATCTGATTCAACGATACATATAATGTTAACACTTTGAATCATTATTACAAACCGTCACCAACGGGCCATACTTGTTTTCAAACTACAAACGGATTACTAAACAAACACTTGGACATAACGAGTTGTGTATACAACTAGCCTAGATGGTCTTGCGAGACATCTACTTACTTAACTTTATATGTTTAGGCATTTAAAGGCTACGGGTTCGGAGAACCAACTGTTGATATTACTTACTCGTTTATTGATATAAACGCACTTGCAAAGACTCAGGTGAGTCTTACGGCCCCACTTTTAATGTTTTATCTTATTGGGGGAGATACATGCTACTTATTTTTCCTGAACACAAGTACTAAACTGATTTCTATACCAAACGGAATTGCATGAGTTAATTACTATTTACTGAAGTCTCTCCATCATATATCGTTAGTTATGGACTTAAGCGCGAACAGTAGTTAATGGATCCATTAGGAAATGACCCTCCCTGCCCGGGGTAGTAGCGCTACCACGTACCGATTTACACGTATAAACGGGTGACTATTATTTCGTTACTTATGCTTGCTCAATTTCGAGCATGTCACGGGAGCAACTGATTATTTACGGGTTAAGCTTCGATTATGAGCCTCATGGCAACGGTATAACTTGATTACTTTACTTTTGCGAGATTTGCAAATACTTGATATACGCCTACGGGCACTACTGATGAAATCTTGTGTTCAAACTGATTATTTACTGATAAACCTGTGAGATTCACCGACCTTTTGGTTGACCCTTTTTAGCGTGTATTCTCAGGTACACTTACGGAGTAGGATCACTCCAGGATTACTAGCTAGAGTCGCATGATTTCCAAACTGCATTTAACGGAGATTCTTTGGCATTATCTTTTGTAACTATGGTTATGTAATAGAATCTCCCGCCACATACGCGGACTCTAGGCTTACATATTTTTGTAAAGAAAACTATAGGTTTTCAAACGATTTAATTATGAAATGTAATTATTTTACAAAACGTCTCATTTAGAGGTCGTTTGCTGTATATCTTGTGCTTTGTATATTGATTAGTAACACCCAAGTATGCTTCCGCAAATCACAAAATTTGGGGGTGTTACACTATTTGTCAAAAAGAAAGATGGTTCTTTCCGAATGTGTATCGATTACCGAGAGTTGAACAAGTTGACCGTCAAGAACCGATACCCACTTCCCCGAATCGATGACCTGTTCGACCAACTTCAAGGATCGAGTTGTTATTCAAAGATTGATCTTCGATCAGGTTATCATCAATTGCGTGTTCGCGACGCCGATATTCCGAAAACCGCCTTCAGAACCCGTTATGGGCATTATGAATTTCAAGTAATGCCATTCGGTCTAACCAACACACCGGCTGTATTCATGGACCTTATGAATCGGGTGTGTAAACCTTACCTTGACAAGTTTGTCATTGTCTTCATCGATGACATCCTCATATACTCACGAAGCGAACAAGAACACGCGCAACATCTCAGAACCATCCTAGAACTGCTTAAGCACGAGGAGCTTTATGTCAAATTCTCTAAGTGTGAGTTCTGGATTCAAACTGTTCAATTCCTTGGTCACGTTATCGATAGTCAGGGAATTCATGTGGATCCGTCAAAAATCGAGGCTATCAAAGACTGGCAATCGCCGACCACTCCGACCGAAGTACGGCAGTTTTTAGGACTGACCGGTTATTACCGACGATTCATCGAGAACTTTTCAAAAATAGCCTTACCACTCACGACACTGACTCAGAAAGATAAAAAGTTCGATTGGACTGATAAACAAGAGTCAGCATTTCAACTCCTGAAACAAAAGCTTCGCAGTGCTCCTATCCTATCTTTACCCGAAGGCACCGATGACTTCGTGGTATACTGCGATGCTTCTCATCAAGGTCTCGGTTGCGTGCTTATGCAACGAGACAAAGTCATAGCTTATGTTTCACGACAGCTCAAGATTCATGAAAAGAATTACACCACCCACGACCTCGAGTTAGGAGTCGTCATTTTTGCCCTCAAAATTTGGAGGCATTACCTCTATGGCACTAGGTGCACAATCTTTACAGACCACAAAAGTCTTCAACACATATTCGATCAGAAGGATCTCAACATGAGGCAACGTCGATGGGTCGAGTTGCTTACTGATTACGACTGCGAACTCAAATATCATCCAGGCAAAGCAAATGTTGTTGCCGATGCCCTCAGTCGAAAAGAGCGAGTGAAACCACTTCGGGTCCGAGCCCTCAGTGTGACCATTCACAACAATTTAAACATTCAAATTCTCACTGCTCAACTCGAAGCCTTGAAGCACGAAAACGTCAAAGATGAAGCCTTGCGGGGCATGGATAAATAATTCGAAGTCAAACCTAACGGGATTAGGTATTTCTCAAACCGAATCTGGTTGCCTAAATTTGGGAACCTACGAGACTTGGTGATGGATGAAGCTCACAAGTCCAAATATTCTATTCATCCGGGATCCGATAAAATGTATCACGGTATCAAGGACTTCTACTGGTGGCCGAACATGAAAGCTGAAATCGCCACCTATGTCAGCAAATGCCTTACTTGCTCCAAGGTCAAAATCGAATATCAAAAACTTTCTGGTTTACTTCAACAACCCAGTCTTCCTGAATGGAAATGGGAACAAATTGCCATGGATTTCATAACCAAACTACCCAAATCCTCGAGCGGTTGCGATACCATTTGGGTGATCATGGATCGTCTCACAAAGTCTACTCACTTCCTGGCAATCAAGGAATCCGACAAAATGGAACGCCTCACCAGAATCTATCTGAAGGAAATCGTGACCAAACACGGTGTTCCAATCTCAATTATCTCCGATAGGGATAGTCGTTTCACTTCACAATTTTGGCAATCACTTCAAAAATCCCTGGGTACTCAACTTGATATGAGTACCGCATATCATCCTCAAACCGACGGCCAAAGTGAACGAACAATTCAAACGCTAGAAGACATGCTACGGGCCTGCGTAGTAGACTTCGGGGTAAACTGGGAAAAACACCTACCATTGTGCGAGTTCTCGTACAACAACAGTTATCATACCAGCATTAAGGCTGCACCCTTCGAGGCACTGTACGATCGTAAGTGCCGGTCACCTATCTGTTGAACCGAAGTTGGGGATAGCCAACTCACAGGTCCAGAAATCATTCACGAGACGACCGAGAGAATCGTAGAAATTCAAAACAAGCTCAAGGCCGCGCGTGATCGTCAGAAAAGTTATGCTGACGTGAGACGCAAACCACTCGAGTTCCAAGTTGGGGATCGAGTACTACTCAAAGTATCGCCTTGGAAAGGCGTAATCCGATTTGGCAAACGAGGGAAGTTAAATCCCAGATACATTGGACCATTCGATATCCTCGAAAGGATTGGTCCAGTGGCATATCGATTGCAGCTGCCATCCGAACTCAGCAGCGTGCATCCCACTTTTCATGTTTCAAATCTGAAGAAGTGTTTGTCTGATGAGACACTTATCATTCCACTCGATGAAATTCGAGTTGACGAGAAACTTCACTTTGTTGAGGAACCCGCTGAAATCATGGACCGTGAGGTCAAACAACTTAAACAAAGTCGTATTCCCATCGTCAAAGTTAGGTGGAGTTCGCGGCGTGGTCCGGAATTCACCTGGGAACGGGAAGACCAAATGCGACTCAAGTATCCTCAACTCTTCACTGACTCAACATCAAACACGACTTCAAGTTAAATTTCGGGACGAAATTCTTCTAACATGGGGAGAATGTGACACCCGTCAATGTAGGACTAGTAATTAGTGCCTAATCAAGTTTTAATACATGTAATTAGTTCTGTGTTAGGCTAATTGATGTATCGATTAAATATATATTGTTGAATATATATATATATATATATATATACAAGAAATTACGATTTAATTAAATCGTACAAATCTCAAATCGAATGGATTTCGACACAATTGATACGGACGTTGGTAAATGACTTTTATTAAGTAATACAAAGATTATTTAATAACGTTACTACATTAAAAATATCATGTCAATAATATTTCGTATCCGAGTTTTATCACACAATTAATATAAACGCGAATAAATTTAAATTGCGCAAACAAAATGAGGCAAATCACCTTTTATAATATAATTATTAAATATTTAGTAAAATACTTCAACAATAATACTGAATAATTATTCGTATTTTAAAACGTATAATAAAACATATAAAATGAATATTTAACGTGTTAACGATCGGAAAAACGAACACCGCACGGAGTGCGGAGGCGCAGGCTGAAAGTTGGAACTTCCAACCAAAACCACCTCCATCCCTTTCTTTTTCTTCATTTCCCATCTTTTTCCTCTCTCTCCTCTCTTCTTTTCTCTCAAAGAACTCCATCACCACCACCACTCTAAATTGCCAAAATACACCACCAATCGGCCACGGATCATCAAGATTTTTAAAGAAAAAGAACCACCACGACACGATCTACCTTTCCATCTTTTCGGATTTTCAATCCGACACCGCGTAAGTTTCCGACAAATTCCCAAAACTTCCCGTTTTAGCTTGTTTTTACATATTTATGAGTTATATAACATGTATATGTCCAAATATATGAAGAAAACACGATTTTACAACCTAAAAATGAGTTTGATTTGAGTTTTGGCCGGAAAATCGCGAACAGCCGCTGTTTCTGGGCTGGTGTTCATCTTTGCGACACAAGCATTGTGTCGCATGTTATGTCGCATTAAATCCTTATGTCGTATTTTGTGTCGTATGAAACCCTTAGTGTCGTACCGTATGCGACACAATATTGTGTCGTATTTTATGTCGCATCTTATGTCGTATTTCCATACGACACAACCCTTATGTCGCTGTTAAATCAGCATCTCGAATCTATGCGACACAACCCTTGTGTCGTATAGATATTGTGTCGCACTTTTATGCGACACAACCCTTGTGTCGCATGACGTGTCCTTGTGTCGCAAAAGAAAGCAGATTTACCAATTAATTCCATACTAAGTGTTAGACATTCGGGACTTCAAACGATTAAACAATATAACTTCTAAGGGACATTGAAATATGTTTTTCAAGCATAACACTTCAAACAAATATAGATATGTCGAGATTATTATTTCAACTAAACCACCAACGGGCCGTACGCGTTTTCAAAACATACTTCAAAAATCAAACAAGTCGTTGTAACTTGTATCAATTCAATCAAACAATTCGTTGTAACTTGTGTCAATTCAATCAAACAAGTCGTAGTAACTTGTAACAAAACAATCAACCGAATCGTAGTAATTTGGACATATATATATAGTTGTATAACAACTACAAAGGTAGTCTTTCGAGATACCGGTACAATTAATAACAATCAAGTGTCGTGAACACATTCAGGTTTCAAGTCTTTGGACACCAATTCACAGCTAATTACTTCGAGTTTATTAAATTAAACACTTCAAGACTCAGGTGAGTTTCATGGCCCCATTTTCACTACTTTTATCAGGGGTGTGATATTACTGCTCTGTTTTGTTTTACAAGTAGAACGCAAGTACCAACCTTCAAATACTACATGAGTTTCAAGCTAATCAATTTAAAGTCCTCTATAACATAGTCTCTAATATTTTAGCGTGAATGTTAATATATGATATCATATGGGATTGACAATCCTCATCCGGGTTAGCACGCACTAGCCGGTCAAACGGATGTATTAGCATTTGGGAAGACGAGTGTGGATTAGACACTCGTAGGAGGCAAAACTAGTTAGGTTTCCTTAATTGGACCTAGCGCTCAAGTTAAGCTCAGACTATGTGCTCATGGATTGTATAACTTTTATTTTGCTTGATTGCATTTTAAATTCAATATAAATCTTGCGGTTCCTACAACTATACATTGACATACAAACCTGTGAGCTCATCAGCGTTTTCGCTGACCCATTTTAGTATGTATCACAGGTACCCAGCAGTAGGTTGGCTGCACAGGCATGAACTATTAGCTCGAGTCAGCATACATACAACCAGAGATTTGATTGCATTATTATATTTTGTAAAAGTAATTATGCAATGTAATCTCTCAATTTAAGGCTGAGCTAATGTAAACAATATTTTTGATGTAAACTTTTGTTTTATCAATACAAGTCCAAAACGACGCATATAGTCGTCGTTCATTGTATCTTATGTGCTTTGTATATTGATTAGTGACACCCAAACCGAGCTTCCGCAAATCATCAAATTTGGGGGTGTCACAATTTCAGCATCATTATTCACCACATCATTCACATTAACAGATTCATAATTACCATCTTTATAAATCTTAGTAACATAATCAACAGCAGATTTATAATTTAAAGGCATGCTCTAAAGAAGGTAATGGATCACAATCAACAAGAGTATCAGGGCTGTCCACTTTTTTATTCTTAGTACAAAGAAGAGGATTTTTTGATTTAATACCTGAACCAATAGTAACATCAATTGCATCCTCTCCTTTAGATTCAAAGAACCTAATAGCATCTTTAACAGAATTAATAACCCCTGGTGAATCTTGAGCTACAGGCACTTGCGTTGCAGACATTTGTCGTTCAGAAATCTGAGACACAGGAATCTGAGAAATTCCACGATTAGGAAATTGAGAATTCAGACCATTAAAAACAATAGCAGGTGGAGGAGAGGTTGGTGGCCGAGTCTTCTTAGCAGTATGAATAGGGTTAGAGTAACCCTGAACAGAATTACCCTTTCTCAACTTTTGCTTACGTTTTTTATTTTTTGAACTCTTCAAAAAAGTAGCAGCTTGATTACTCAGAAAAACAAAATTCGAATCATCTTTAACATCAATGGAATCATGAATAGAAACTCGAAGTTGAGCTCTAATCTCAGCCGGAGTTAATTGCGTGACAGGTGGTGGTTCAGACGAACGAGACGCAGGAGTTTGAAAATTCTCAAAATTACATGGATCTGGAGGATCAGGAGGTCGGGAAAAGGATTCGGAAGGGTTTTGTGATGGATTCATGAGATTAATCAATGAATTTGGTAGGTTTTAATTGGAAAAATGGCTTGAAAACGATGAACAGTGGCCAATCGCCCAAATTCGCCCACAAAAAGCAGAGAAAATACACGGGTTTTTTTTAGGGTTTAGGGTTGGGGGTTTGGGGTTTTTTTAGGGTTTGGGGTTTTTTTAGGGTTAAGGGTTTAGGGTTTTAGGGTTTAGGGTTTGGGGTATGGCAAATATCTCACAAATGGTAAGTCGAAAAATCATGAAAATTGCACCACAAATTTGAGCGTTTTCTCCTCTTCGATTTGCCGTCCCTCAAGGCATACTTTCGACGAGTTTTTTTTTTCCATCGTTTTTGGTGGGTTTCAAATTTACTAACACATGTGTTAAAGTGTTGCGTTTAGGGTTTGGCGTTTATGGGTTAGGGTTTAGGGTTTAGGGTTGGGGGTTTCGCCCCGAAACCCCAAACCCCCAACCATAAACCCTAACCCCTAAACCTTAAACCTAAACGCTTTACAAAACTCTAAACCCTAAATCATACTAAACCCTAAACCCTGCTAAACCCTAACCCTAAACCCTGCTAAACCCTAACCCTAAATCCTAAACCCTCCCTAAACCCTAGCCCTAAGCCCTAACCCTAACCCTAACCCTAACCACAAATCAAGTTTATAACCAATCACTAACATATGTGTTACTAATTTGTAAAACCCACTAAAAATGAAAAAAAAAAAGTTTTCAAAAGTATGCCTTGAGGGACGACAAATCGAAGAGGAGAAAACGCTGAATTTTATGGTGCAATTTTTATGATTTTTCGACTTACCATTTGTGAAATATTTAAGTTTCAAAAATTGAAGGAATGAGTATTTGATGAAAATAAATTGTTAAGATTTTAAGATTAATTCCCCCGTTGTCACTCAAAATTGATATTTTCATTTTAACTCTACTCCGTCGTATTAATAAACTCCGTCGTATTAATAAACAAACTATTACTCCGTATTTCTTCTATACACGACACAATCAGTTCACCGCCCTGACCAGCTGTTCCACTAATTTTTTACAACCAACCAGATCAATCAAATCCTCTCATCGTTTCTCCAATCTCTTCGCAAAGCCCTAATTTTTAGGAATTCTGAACCAATTTAATTAGGGTTTCTATATTTCCCTTGTTTCTTAATTGCCGTGTAGCGATATGGATACAAGCAGGAGAGCTGTGGAATCGTACTGGAGATCAAAGATGATTGATGTTGCAACTTCGGATGAAGATAAAATCACGCCTGTTTATAAATTAGAAGAGATCTGCGAGCTTCTTCGTTCTTCACATGTTTCGATTGTTAAAGAAGTTTCTGAATTTATATTCAAACGTCTTCAACATAAGTCTCCAATTGTTAAACAAAAGGTACTAAATTTACTCAATTATTTGAAATGAGTTGTGCAATTATCTTAATTTATAGCTATTGTGTTAATCATCTGGTTATTTAGAAGGAATATAGAACACCAAAATGTGATCCTAAACAGTAAACACCTACTTAGTATGAGTTTACATGATGTGTAAATCTCTATTTTTGACATATCATTGATCATTGTCCATTTGTTATGTTATAATTGTTTAATAATTTGGATTTTGAGGTTTGGAGTTGGAATTGAATATTGGTGAGTTCCAAAGCGGATTCAGAATTTATGGTGAACCGTAGCAATGGTATTCCAATTTTTAAACCTGTAGCACAAACATGAAATGCAACTAAAAATGCTAATTTTCATAAGAAAATTACACTTCGCATTCTGAATGTACCTGTAGCAACTGCTACCCCTACCTTTTACATGACTTTGCCCCTGCAACCATTTTTTCCGATCTATGAATTTAATCGATAGAATTGGAGTTTTCAGGCATAATATTTTACAGTATTTACTATAGAAGGGTTTAATGCATAGAAATCTATCCAAGTTATCGTGTATTGGTATTGTATATTTTATGTAGTGTATGTCTAGATGGTCTTATGCGTGTGATGAACTTCTGATTCTTGCTATTGTATGTATCAAGTGAAAAAGTGATCACTTTGTCAAGTAACTGATAATGATTAGATATATAGAACTCTTTTAGATGTGGCAGCCGGATAAGCAAGTTGGAGTTTATATTGTTAAGCAAATGTAGATATAGGAACAAACTCCGGTATGCCTTTTTATAGTGTTATTATTATCGTTTAGGGTTTTTTGTCTCCCACTGTGTTACTCTTCATATTCAATCTAAAAAACGTTGTGGTGTAAATGTGCAATTTTTTGATTTGTAGGCTTTGAGAGTGATCAAGTATGCTGTAGGAAAGTCTGGTGCAGATTTCAAGAGAGAGATACAACGAAACTCTGTGGCTATACGCCAGCTAATTCACTATAAAGGACACCCCGACCCATTGAAGGGCGATGCCCTGAATAAAGCTGTAAGAGAAACCGCACAAGAAGCTTTGTCAGCTATATTTTCTGGAGAAGACACCAGTAAACCACCACCTAATGAAGGTCTAACCAAGAGAATACAGGGGTTTGGAAACACCAACTTTGATCCTTCATCTGATTATAATAATAAGTCGTTTCTTAGTGAGGTGGTTGGCATTGGAAGTGCAACGATTAAGCAGGGATTGAATAGTTTGACCCAAGGTCAAAACCCAATTAAAACTAATACGGAAACTTATAAGAGCTCGAATATGAGAAGATCATTGACTAATGAAAACAGTTACAATGGTAGCAATGAACGATTGTCAAGAGATGTGTCTGGACCTTGGGGTCAAGAGGTTAAAACAAGTCAGACTGATGTTACAGCTGGGAGTTCGGGTTCGAGTTCAGGTTATTCGCGTGAAAAGAGTCGTGAGGAGAGGTTGCTAGAGACCATTGTAACATCTGGTGGCATCCGTTTACAGCCCACGCGAGATGCAATCCAAGCATTTCTGATAGAGGCCTCAAAATTGGATGCCTTAGATCTAAGTCATGCACTTGAAGCGAAACTACAGTCAAATATGTGGCAGGTATGCATGCTGCTAAAGTCTCTATATGATTTTATAGAGTTGTCAAAATGGGCAAGATGGGTAACGGGCCAAAACAGGTTCAGGTCGTTATGGGTTGTGCTGACCTGATACATTTGTTTGTCTGAAACTTTAAGTTTATAAATAATGTTTCATAATATGATTACAGTATTTTATTTTGGGAAAATTTCCAAAAAAATGAACTAATTCATTTTAATGCATTTTGGGGTATCATTCATTTCTTTCTATTTAAAAGGGATCACTGATCTAAAACCACAAAAAGGGTATAGGATGTTTTATGTAATTATACAAAACTTCCTATATCATTTTTTCTAGAAGAAAACTTATGTTTTTATATAAAATGATATAGGAGGTTTTATATAATTACAATTACAATTTGAACAACTTTCGATTTGACCTTTTTAATCCTTTTGCCTCATTTCACTTTAAGACAATATTTAGAATTTAACCATTTCATTCTTAGAGATAAGAGGTAACCCGATTCAACCCATGACCAAAAAGCATACTCCTCCCCATGACCAAAAAGCAACTCAAACCCATGACCAAAAAACATCATTATAGACGGACTCACGGACCCACCCTAATAACCACCCTTGACCAAAGAGCATACTTCTCATGAACATACAACGTGAGACATGACTCCAAGCAGTCCGAATGCAGCCCCAGCCTCTAACAGCAGCAGGAGACACACTAAAATTGTCCCACAATAGGATTTTTCCAAGTGACCCAAGATATCTTTGCATTATTAACTCTTTTTCTCATGTTATTTATTCATCTTTAGAAATATCAAAACTTTTATGCTCATCATTTCTACTTGGTTGATGATTGTGTCAGGTCTGTGTGAGAGGATTATGTGTGCTTGAGGCAATGTTGAGGAAAAAAGATGATGAGCATTTTCTCATTGTTGCTTCTTACTTCAATGAATATATAGATGTTGTGGTAAAATGCACCGAATCTCCCCAAGCCTCTGTGAGGGAAAAGGCAAATAAGGTATGGAGTAAATATATAGTTTTATATCAGGTATTCAGGTATACAGTATACTTGTATGTAGCTTACGTAACTTCTCTAAATACTGGCAGTTTCAACCTATAACTTATAATTTGGGAATGGGTCGAGATGGGTTATGCTATATTTCCAACAGGTAAAGCTAAATGGGGAATGGGTTGAACTGGCTGAAGATAAAAAGAAGGGTCTCTTTTTAATGTGTAATTTCCTGTAACATCTTCTTCAAAGAACGAGGTTATTGTTGCCATACTTTGTGTTTGCACAACCATAGTTAACACATGAATTATCTAGAAAAAAAATAAACGGACCAAAAGTGTTTGCAGGTCAACCTGACCCGGCCTCTGTTACCAAAAGTAAAATTGACTCATATGCATTTGTTACACAACTCTCTTGACCCGCTCATCTTTGCATCTCTACTTATATCGTTCTAGCGTTCTCTCCGAGCTTTTCTGATTGGGGGTTTAGCCAACAAAAATCACCATAAAAATGTGATTCATTATTTTTCACATCATATCACTACCTAAATCAGAGATAATATGGCTTCTAACAAATTAGATTTCTACTTTGGATTTATCCTTTCACTCGGATGGTCAGGTGTTGAGCCTTCTCAATGGAGACCAAAGTGGTGGCAGGATGAGTCAGCAAGACAAAGATTTGAAAACCGAGAAACCTGTAATACAGATGCCAGACTTGATAGATACCAATGATTCAAATGAAAACTATAATCGAACAAGTGAGGACTATAATGCGTCTCTGATGGATAATTTCTTCGGTGATGCTGATGTGGACGCCAATCAACCTTCAAACAATGATGATCCATTTGCTGATGTCTCCTTTCTTGGGCAAACCAATAAAGAAGAACACGAATCAGCCGATATCTTTTCAGGAATGGCTACTGTTGAGAAACAAAGTGGAAATGGACCAGAGCTATTTGATATATTTGGTTCTAATGATAATGTTAACGACTTGATGGCTGGTTTGTCTGTAAATGGGAACGAGTCATCACCATTGCGGAGTGGAAACTCTCAAACGGGATCGCTTGAAACACTACTTTCAGATTCCACAGTCAAAACAAATCCACCACAAATGAATGATGTTTTTAGTAACATGCTTCAATTTCAGGCACAAGGGACGACTCAAAATCCTATGCTACCTATGGATCCTAATACATATAATGCTATATCTTCAGGGTTAATGTTTAATCCTGCATTTGCTTCTCAACCTATTAATTATGCTGCCATGAGCAACCTTTTAGCCCAGCAGCAGCAATTTTTATCAACAATGAGTAACTTGCAGCAAACAGGGAACTTACAATCCCATAATATTGGTCCAACAATTGGTTCTTCAGCTCACCCTGATATTTTTAACCCAATCATTGCAAGTCAAGCTCCTACTTCAACAATGAATGGTTCAAAGAAAGATGATACTAAAGCGTTTGATTTCATATCAGTAAGCTTTTTCTCTCTTCAAATTCTGTTTTAGAGCTCATTATGGCTGTAATTAAAACTTCTTTCTCATGTTTTTCTTGGTGGGTCTTGCAGGATCATCTTGCATCAGCTCGTGACCCAAAAAGGGTCAACTGAAAGAGTTAATAGTCCCTTATACGTGAATGGGATTAGTTTGTTAATTTGGGAAGGTAAATATTCTCTTATGGCGATACGATGTAAGTTTTATCTGAGGCATTGATGGCTGTTTTGAGGTGAGTAGATATGGTTGTCAACTAAGAGTCAAAGCCCCGGGTTGGCGCCTATAATTGTGGTAAAGGATTCAAGAGTGAGTGAATGTTTCATTTTAAAGATTTTTTCAAGGATGTATTGTGAACCAATCACAATTGTCATTTTCGAATTCAAATTTGTATCAAGAAGTTGAACTAAAAGGTTCTTGCATTACTTCACAGTGTGCTCAATTGTTATAAAAAGGGGAGCATGACTGAATTTCTCATTTGAACCAATCACAATTCTCTCATTGTCGAATTAACTTATAAGGCTAATTAATGGGTATCTACATGCGTTTTTGTTGGGATCATATGACTGTCAACAAGAGTTCGTTTTATCGTCCACCTTCATACTAATAGCATCATGCCATCATCACATCACAAGAACACAAGCCAAACAGCAAAAACGTGCTTGATAACATTCAATCTTAACATATACACTTACAAGAAGACATATACTTGTTCATATACACTTAGAAGCTTCTATGCAGGAAAAGGCAAATAAGGTATTTATACTCGTAGTTAATAAGATATATCAGGTACTATTTGAACTTTTAATAAAGCTGGCAATTTCAACCCATTTACTCATGAAGGGGTCAATTTGGGTTATGGCCCCATATTATTTTGACCCGGTTTACAAAATGTCCCATTTGGATCCATTACACAACCCGCTTGACCCATTCATCCGTCAGACCGTCACCGTAGGCATGATTTTTAATATTCGGATAAAAAGATAAGAAGTAAAATGAGAATCAGAGAATGATTGACTTTGAACGCCATGATTTTATAAAAAGAAAGAACTAGTAAGATGATAGATGATACAAACAACAATTATAAGACACTTGCAAAACATAAAGGAAATCACCTAAATCCCGCCCCATTATAAAAGTGATTTTTTTCGCCTAAACCAAGATAAAACACCTAAAAACCTTAGAACCCATAAAACCTAAAAGAAAACAAACAATCCACGACTCCCCGATGTTTTTTAATACAACGTCATTCGTCGACGCATTTTGAGCGCCTTTGAAGAGCTTAATCCCGAACTCTTTTGACATATTTAGTATTTTTATCTTCAAGTTTTATAAAAAATGTATGTTGAAGTGTTGTTTTGTGTTTCCGTATATTCGTTTAATATATTAACGAACAAACACACACAAAGTCGAACAAGCTAATTTTCTTATCGAACAAACACAAGCACATTTTTTGTTGGTTACGCGTTCAATAACCGTTCATTAAGTGATGAGAGTTAAATGAAGGGACATGAACAAGGCTCGTTAGTGTTTGTCAGTTCGTTTGGAGGCCTAACGATGTATCATTAACGGGTACATAAATTATGAAACACGAGCATTGTTAAAGTATATTTGGAATGAAACAAGTAAAAGCATTTATATATATTTATAATTTCCTTTGTTTCTGTATAATCTAAGGATTTATTATTATTATTATTATTATTTGTCTTAAAAAGGCAGAGATGGAATTAAGGAAGTACACCATTTTTGTATAGTATGGAAGAACCACTAATCATGTGTATAAAACCCAAACAAAACCCATTTACCCCATAACTTAAATATCTCACAAATAATAAATCGAAAAATTATGAAAATTGCACCATTAGATTCAACGTTTAATCCTCTTCGATTTGCCGTCCATCAAGGCATATTTTCGACGAATTTTTTTCTTTTCATTTTTTGGTGGGTTTCACACTTTACTAACACATGTGTTAAAGTGTTACGTTTAAGGTTTAGGGTTTGGGGTTTGGTGTTTAGGGTTTTGGCACCCAAACCCTAAACCCTAAACGCTTTACGAAACTCTAAACCCTAAATCTTACTAAACCCTAAACCTTAAATCCTATTAAACCTTATTAAACCCTAAACCCTAAACCCTAAACCCTCATAAACCATATTAAACCTAAGCCCTAAACCCTATACTTAAATTAAATGTTTAACCAAATATTAACACATGTGTTAGCAATTTGTAAAACCCACAAAAAACGTAGTCGAAAGTATGTTTTGATGGACGGCAAATCGAAGAGGATCAAACGCTGAATCTAATGGTGCAATTTTCATAATTTTTCGATTTGTCGTTTGTGAGATATTTAAGTTAGGGGGTAAATGAGATTTTTACATGTGAGCATTCTCTTTATACACATGACACACTTCCATTGGTACTTCCATTCTTTTAAAAATCCTTATACTCTAATAAACTTTTCTCTAAAAAGTCATATGATTGTAACAATCAGTATATTTAATATTTTACTCATTCATAAATCATGTTCTAGAGCTTGAAATAAACTTATAAAGGAAATTTTGTCGGTCAACAAGGTTCCATAGGGACAAAACAAACCAGCAGCACGAATATATTCCTTTGTATTCATCTTCGACATTGCAATAACAAAACTATTCCAAAATTGTTATTATTATCATCTTCGACATTGCAATAACAAAACTATTCCAAAATTGTTATTATTACTATTTAACAAAAGATTCTGAATTTACTGATGTTAATAATTGAGTTGAATTCAATTTAAAAGCACATTTAGGTTCACGGATAAATAGCAGTGGTAAAATGAATGGGTCGAGTCGGGTCGGGACATGAGTCTAGATGAGTTTTGTAACATCCTCAAAAGTGGCCTAGTTGAAATACGGTATTTCCCTTAATTTAATTGTTATTTAAATTGTATTTTAAATACTCGTTGTATTTCGATAGCCAAATTAATAGATCAATTAGTCAATTGGCTTATTGTGATAAATAAATTATTATTGTTTTAAATTTATTTAGTTGACGGTATAATAAAAACTTATTCCTCGCAAATGGTTTTTAGGTTCCAGACAATAGATTTAGGACGGGTATAATTTATACCCAAAATAAGCTGAGTCATATGAGGAACTTGACATCTGTGATTTCATTTTGACAACACTTCATTCTTCCCAAATTCTCATATCACCTCAAATACTCTCAATGAAATTTTAACCAAAAATCAGACTTTAGACTTGAATTGAAGTTGTGATTGTGCTTACATTGTGTTCTTCATCTCCTTCATCTAGCTATCACCTCCATTGTAAGTGAACTTACTCCATTCTCATGTTCTTGCTTGAATGGATAGATTTAGGTTTGGTAAATTGATGATAGAATGGAGTTAAATTCGTGCTTGAAATGTGTTATATGATCATGGTAAACTGATTACATATTTGCATTTCAGATTGTTGCAATTACTTAGTTAAAAAAAAAAAATGAATTTGAGCTAAAGTTTTGAATATCTTGAAAATTGATGCATGTTTGGATTTGAAGGTTTGATGATCTTTGTTTGTTGTTATTACATGTTTGTAAGTGTTACCTGTGATTAATTTATGGTCGAACTTGTGTTTCACAGCTGAAATTGAGTGATTTGGATTTTTGGTTCGAGCTGAAACTAGTTGCAGGTTTGAACCATTGTTGAAAAACATTGGAACGCGATCCCGAAACCCTTACCCGGATCGCGTTGCTATGTGTATTTTGATCCCTGGATGATTTTGTACGTATGAACGCGATCCAGTCCCTATCATACGGATCGCGTTAGATAGTGTTAAATTGGGTCAAACGGATTTTGTTCTTTGGAACGCGATCCAGCTCCTTGTCCCGGATCGCGTTTGCAAGTGTATTTTGGCAACAGAATATTTTGGTGTTAAGGAACGCGATCCAGCCATACCCTACCCGGATCGCGTTTGTCAGTTTTACTTTGACGAATTTGACAACTTGTGACTTGTGTGCTTATGTTATTTAACGAGTATTGAAAGTATAGTATGAGCATTATAATGCATTGTTTATGTGAATGTTATACTATAAATTCTAAACATTAGAGTCTAACTCGGGTTTTGATCGTGTTCTCAGATAACCAGAAGACTCAATAAGATAAGATCTTTGAGTGGAGACTACAGTCGACAAGGGTGAGTGGATCTTGGACTTCAGTCTAATTTGGTTGTAACAATATGGTTACAACGGGTAAATGTGAATTTACTGTTTCATTGTTAAGTTAATATTTTGCCATGATGGTTATATTTAGCTTAATAATTGGTGTCCTTGTTTGCCTTGATGGTTGTGGACTATATGAATGTCGGGGGTCAACGTGTGTTGGGTTTGGTTATTATTACTTTGGACCTCATAAGTGCTTTGTACATGTGTTGTTCACTGAAATTATGTTGTAAGTAGTAATAGTACCAAACTATCGGTTTAGCCACTGATTTGGCCTTCAGTTGGTTATAAGTGTTACTTGGGGAACCACCGCGGCATGAGGGTACTCCAAGGACCACCGATCCTTCATGATTAACTGCTGCTATGCTTTGCTGTATTCATTTGTTAAGCTAAGTTAGATGATAGTTTGAGATTTATTCACTTAGCTTCGTGATAATCCCTCATTACTTCTTGCCGGTTTACTTTGGTATGTGGGTGGGCAAGAAGTACTATAGGAATGGAATGTTTGACAAGCTCACTCTGTTTTGTTAACTATGTCAATGCTATGACATTATGTTTTGAATTTCTATAACACTAAACTTATCATGTGTAATGTATAGAATAATCTAGTTTGAAGATTGTATGTATTTGGATTACCATTTTGAAATGTAAATATGTAATCCAATGGTTGAATCAAAAACTTGCGCTTCCTTTATAAAAAAAATAAAATAAATAATATATCCTTGTATTTTCGAGTAGGGTGTTATAAATTGATATCAGAGCAAAGGTTTGGGTGAATTGAACATGGGTTAATTGTTCAATCCCAAATCTAAATGTGTTAGTCAAACATTCATGGGAAGGGGATTGAGCTAGTGAATATGATTTTGTTAGTATTGCTAAGTACTAACAATTAAAGGGTTATGAGATGTGTTGTGGTACAGGATATGGCAGAAAATAACGCTCCGACCAGTACCCCGATCAATGCTTCTGGAGCGAGAGACTCTCCTCCAGAAATTCAGTCTCAAAGTCAAGGTCAGCCTAGTACTACACTCCCTGCAAGTGAATTGAGCCGTGATGAGTACACTTTGTATTTAGAGGATGAGTTAAACAAATATAAGGAATTATATGAGCAACAAACTAGAACATCCCGGCAGATTCTGGCTGTTAGTACGATTACACCTCCGTTAGTGACATCACAGTTTTCTATGCCACCGCCTACTTACTACCAGACATCAGCTCCTTTTTCTTCTTCAGGACCTTCGGGATTTCAGTTTCCGGTATTTCCTCCTCCATCTCAGCAAAAATTATGTTCATTTAAAACCTTTAAGTCTAGTGGACCTTCAGATTTCTTTGGGAGTACAAATCCTTCTGTGACCATGGATTGGTTAAGGGATGTCGAAAGAAAATTTGAGGTTTGCCGATGTGAGGATGAGATCAAGGTAACTTATGCAGTGCAACTTTTAAAGGGTCCGGCAATGGGATGGTGGGATTCTATCACATCTCATTTAACACCCCAGCAAAAAGCTTCCATTACATGGTCCGATTTCTATAACGAGGTTTGTAAGAAGTATTGCTCCGGATATGACATGACTCGCATTAGGCGTGAATTCTTGGATATGCAATTGACTGATAGTATGACTATAGAGGACCTTATCTCTCAGTTTACCGATAAGTTGAGATTTGTACATCAATGAGTACCGAATGAAAGGACAAAGATTGACCATTTTGTTGGAATGTTACCCCATACTTATCGAACTACTGTGAGACTTGCAGGAGATCTTAACCAAGCTTTTGATTTGGCCCGTTCTGTGGACGGCGATATTAGAGCTCATGATTTGGAAATTAAAGACAAGTCCCCAATGAAACCCAAAGGTGAATCTACGTCAGGTCAGGGGAAGAAGAAATGGCAAGGTAATAATAATAACCGTAAACCGAATGTTGTTGGTGGCTCAGTGGATAGGTCAAATTGGTGCCAGAATTGCAAGTCTAGGCACACGGGACATTGTACACCTCAGACTGCTAGGTGTATTAAGTGTGGTCAGTTCGGTCATGACATCAAAGATTGTCCTTTTCCTAAGTCAGTGTGTTGGAATTGCCGAAAGGAAGGACATCGTTCGAGTGCATGTCCAGAGGAAAGGAAGCAAAAATCGAGCACTGTCGGAGGGTCATCGTCATCTTCTGGCCAGAAAAGAAAGAATCCTCCAGCTCCAACTGGTCGGGCTTTTCGAATGACCGTGGATGAAGCTGTTATAGCCGAGGACGTCATCACTGGTACTTTTCTTATTAATTCAGTACCGGCATGCGCCTTATTTGATTCAGGGGCAAATTGTTCCTTTATGTCCTTGGTATTCTGTGATAGACTTAAATTGACGCCTACATGTATTTTACAACCAATTGAGGTTGAGGTAGCGGATGGAAAGTTAGTTTCAGTTACCACATCGGTTACTGGAGCTAGTATTTTGATTGAGGGTCATAGCTTCCCTACTTCTTTTCTGTTGATGCCTATTCATGGGTTTGATGTTGTGTTAGGCATGGATTGGTTGAGTCGTAATAAAGCCAATATAGATTGTCATAAAAAGCTGATAAAAATCCCAATCTCAGACGAGTCATATGTCGTGGCTCGAGGGGAAAGGGAGAGGGGTAGTATACCTTTGATCTCTATGATGAAAGCTAGAAAATCTCTAGCTAAAGGGTGTGATTCTTATTTAGCCTATGTTGTCGATGCTAAGCTAGAAAAGAAAGCCATTAGTAATGTCCGAGTTGTTTCTGAGTATTCGGATGTTTTCCCTGATGAATTGCCTGGTTTACCTCCGGTTAGAGAAGTAGAATATAAAATTGAGTTAATTCCTGGTTCCACTCCGGTAGCTAAGGCACCTTATAGATTAGCTCCCTCCGAAATCCGTGAAATGATGAATCAAATTCAGGAATTATTAGATAAGGGTTTTGTTAGACCCAGTTCTTCTCCTTGGGGTGCTCCTGTGTTATTTGTTAAAAAAAAGGATGGCACTTTTCGTATGTGTATTGATTATAGAGAGTTGAATAAGAGGACCGTAAAGAATAAGTATCCTTTGCCCCGAATAGATGAATTGTTTGATCAATTGCAAGGGTCTTCATTTTTCTCTAAGATAGACTTGAGATCGGGTTATCACCAAGTCCGGGTTTGTGGGGAGGATATCCCTAAAACAGCTTTTCGCACTCGCTATGGTCATTATGAATTCCTAGTTATGCCTTTTGGATTGACTAATGCTCCAGCAATTTTCATGGATTTGATGAACAGGGTTTGTAGACCTTTTCTCGATAAATTTGTCATTGTATTCATTGATGATATTTTAGTCTATTCTAAATCTGAATCTGATCATGAAATACATTTGCGTTTAGTTCTGGATACCTTGAGAAAGGAGAAATTGTATGCTAAGTTTTCGAAATGTGAATTTTGGCTTCGTGAAGTTCAGTTTTTGGGGCACATCATTTGTGAGGATGGGGTTAAAGTGGATCCATCTAAAATTGAGGCTGTCATGAATTGGCAATCGCCTAAATCTCCGTCAGAGATCAAGAGTTTTCTGGGTTTGGCAGGCTATTACAGAAAATTTATTAAAGATTTCTCCAAGATTGCAGGTTCTTTGACTAAATTAACTCGTAAGGATGTGAAATTTCTGTGGGGTGATCAACAGGAATCGGCTTTTCAGACCTTGAAACAATTGTTGTGTCAGGCTCCGGTTCTAGCTTTACCTGACGGATCCGAGGATTTTATCGTATATTGCGATGCTTCACATGCGGGTTTAGGTTGTGTTTTGATGCAACGAGACCGTGTTATTGCCTATGCTTCACGTCAGTTGAAACCTCATGAGATTAACTATCCTACCCATGACTTGGAACTTGCAGCTGTGGTTTTTGCCTTAAAGATTTGGAGACATTACCTGTATGGAACCAAATGCGTTATCTGTACGGACCACAAGAGCCTTCAGTACATGTTTACTCAAAAAGAACTTAACATGAGGCAAAGACGATGGTTAGAGTTGATTAAGGATTATGATTGCGAGTTTTGTAACATCCTCAAAAGTGGCCTAGTTGAAATACGATATTTCCCTTAATTTAATTGTTATTTAAATTGTATTTTAAATACTCGTTGTATTTCGATAGCCAAATTAATAGATCAATTAGTCAATTGGCTTATTGTGATAAATAAATTATTATTGTTTTAAATTTATTTAGTTGACGGTATAATAAAAACTTATTCCTCGCAAATGGTTTTTAGGTTCCAGACAATAGATTTAGGACGGGTATAATTTATACCCAAAATAAGCTGAGTCATATGAGGAACTTGACATCTGTGATTTCATTTTGACAACACTTCATTCTTCCCAAATTCTCATATCACCTCAAATACTCTCAATGAAATTTTAACCAAAAATCAGACTTTAGACTTGAATTGAAGTTGTGATTGTGCTTACATTGTGTTCTTCATTATAACACCCCTCATTTAAAGACATTATTATATTGAATTTACTCGAAAGCGGAAGTCCCAAACTATAATCCATCATATAATATATATAAAAACATAAACTTTTTCCCATCAAAACCTGGTATCCGACAGTTCAAATCTTATTTCAATGTTAATATCACCAGAGCGAGGTGTTATATAATTACAAAACAATACATTACTGATTTAGTCAAATCAGATATCAGAGTGAACGCTAGCTCATCAAACATTCCCTTCCAGATCAACAACTTCACGCTTAGTCAACTATCCAACCTTAATCTGCAAGGAAGGGAAGATGTGGGGGATTAGCACAACGCTAAGTGAGAAGATCCATAAACAACAGTTCAACTTGGTACAACAACTTGTTTCCAACGAATAATCATATTCCATCAACAAGTCAACAAACAACTTATATTCACACAATCAACTGGCGACATAGAGGACCGGTGGTTCTTGAGATCACAACCACTCAAAGAACACTTAGAAACCAACTGCTGGCCAAAACAGAGGTTTAACCGACTACTTGGTGCTATTAACCCAAGCAACACAGGCTACGACAAATAAACTTGTACTAAGACCCTGTGTTACCTAACTAATAGCTAACCCAAGCCCAGCCCCATGCTGACCCCCGTCTCAACGATGCCCAAAGGCAACATATCAATACCCAGCAACAACTTTAGTGATCACATATCAACACACTAACATCATATCAACAATTCAGGTCAATAGTTCACTACCAGTATTATTACTAAGAAACCGCAAACATCATGGCAATAAAACAACAGTAATAATACAATTACCAGTTGTAACAAATTTGTTACAACCAAATCAAACTGAAGGTTATTGACCCACTCACCGTTACCTCAGTCGTCCCACTCGGTAGTCTAATGTCACCGAGTCTTCTTAGTTTATCTGAAACCACAACAAGGTAACTCAAGTTAGTTTCATATCTCAACTGATAATACTCCTGAAATCAACAACATGAATTAAGCTATTATATCAATAATCAATCTCAACATCATTTATAGTAATCACATTGGTATTATTCATCTCAATCACTTAATCATACTTCACATGATTACATCAATCGAATCTCATAATAGTCAAGTTATAATTTCATTTATAACTTATCTACTTGTATTCTGATTTACATTATTCAAGCTACCGCATTATTAAGTCAATCACAAGTACTATGATACATCTTCATGGATACTATCCGTTTCCGATCATTTAGCCTCATCTTATATGATCACATATAATCGTACTCATTCACACGTACTTATCATCATATATTAAACTACGGATCGATAATCTTACTTATTCTAGTTCCACCATATCACAACTCACTTTAATGTGTTATTAACTCATAACCAGTTATCATTTATCATAATATATCTTATAATCATCAACAGGTTAATTATTTCAACAATCGAAATGAGTTTCAAAAACTTAAAATAAAAGTGCCCTGAGAACAGATGAAGCCGCCGGCTTGGCCATGGAAGCCGCCGGCTTCCCATGGCTAGCCGCCGGGTCACCCCATGAATCCGCCGGGTGAATTACGTTTTAAGCAAACAGAAGTAAATCGCGTTTTAAAGGTTATACAAGCCGCCGGTTTAGGTGTTTAAGCCGCCGGCTTCCCTGTGTTTTGTATCAAGCCGCCGGCTTCAGGAGGAAGCCGCCGGCTTCCTATGAACCAAGAACTAACCGCCGGCTAAAGGTAGTACCCGGCGGGTACACCACCCAGACCAGCGAGCTGCTGCTGCTAACCCATCTCAAATCCGAAACAAAACCCATAAAATCACCAAACCAAAGTGTCAAATCGATTACATACAACAATACACACTTTATAATACTAATCAACTACACATAACATTATATATCATCATCCATTACATACTTAATCAAAAACCCTAAATTAATAATATGTATACATGTATATAATGATCAAGTTTGAGGAATCAAACTTACCACCAAAAGAAGGAGGTTATGATGATGAAGATAAAGAAGCCAAAATCACAAGATCATCAAACAACTTTCTTTCTTTTTCTTTTGATTTCAAAGATATGTATGTGTGTGTTAGTTGAGAGGAAAGATCAAGAACAAAGGAAAATAAGAAAAGGGTCGGCCTATCCCTTTTTCACCAACTCAACATCAGTACAAATTATACCCCTTCTAAATCTATTGCCTGGCACTAAATTACTAACTGCGTGAAATTTATTTTATTGTACCGTCAACTACAACTATTTAAAACAGACAATATTTCATTACCCACAATAAGTCCTGAGACATAATTTAACCATTTCACAAATAATCAATTTATTGCAATTAAATCTCTAAAACAAATAAATACGAAATTTAAATAGAAAATACTAGGCCGTTAAAGAGGATGTTACAAATCTCCCCACCTTTAGGAGATTTCGTCCTCGAAATCTAATCCTATCCGAAAACTCAAGGAAACATACATTATCGAGGCCACACATTAAATTTGATATTAAATTTCAAATTCTGTCTCCGAAAATCATCAACCGCTGAAATCCACAAAAGTATAGATAACTTCATCATTCGCAATTCAATAATCCATCGCATTACAGATTTCAAGTTTTACTCAACTCATATCGGATCATAAATTACCGCAAAATTTCATTTGTGTCCACAACCGTTCATCAATATTCCGTTTTCAAACTCTAATTCATCCACTAACAATCTCACAAGAAAATCATCCGAGATAAAAACTCTCTCATAACAATCTCAATCAAAATTTTAACATACTTTCGAAAAATACAAATCCACTGATTGTCACCTGTTCCCATTCCTCAAGTTAAAATTTCAAATCATACTCAATCGGTAATTCATATTTCTTTAGGTGTAAACTCAACCCACGAACACATTCATTATAACTCATACTTCAAAGTATATTAATCCTCATGATAATTTATCAACACACTGCTCACAACCCGTTTACAATTTAATACTCCGTTACTAATCAAATCATCGGGTACAATTCACATCTTAGGATTTTCATAACAACAGGACTTAAACACAAGGTAATGTAGTCTTTAATCCTTCATTATTAGTCAACATTTAGGTATCTCCGTTATATGATCGTACCATACTGACGACTTAATAATCAACTCAGATGTGCGCTCAGTTAGCAAAATCCAACATGGGCTGCAGATTCATAACACAAAATTAACTTTAATCCTTCGAGTTACAATAAGTTAACTCCATCATTTACACAAACCGAGTTATCACATAAGTGGTTTACCATAACATTACTTCGAAAATTATCAAATCCATCAAGATTTCAAGCTGAACAGTTATCAATCCAACTACTGGATTAAATTATATTTCCACAACATAAGATAAATGAATTCTATCATAGTTCCTTCTCAAGGCATATACAAATACCCTTGAACTCGTCACAACAACAAAATCGCATCTTCAGATCATGTTAAAATAATTCATCCAACAAACTTGTGTCGATAAAACATGACGACAACTCAATCCCAATGATCCACATTCACAAGTTAAACTTAGGCATAAATAGTTCTCCAAATCTTTCAATCAACATAGAGATAATCAACTTTTCAATGTTTCCAAAACCATTTCCAACACCGGTTTATGTTCCGATCTAACTACTGAATAATCAACGTGTTATCAATCAACAATTATAATGTCAACCAGGAAGTTGCCACTTCCGGATTAATAACGCATTAACCTCACACGTATCTTTTAATCCCATCAATATACCCAATTGTATACTAGCAACTACACTTGATATAGCAAATAATCAATGGTATACTTCTTTTAATCAAACTCAAGCATCATGCCAATCACCATTTTACAATTCAACTGATTAATTCCATAATCTCATCAATCAAAGATGAATCTTTCCAAAGAGGGACACATTCGATTCAACAATATAACTCCCTTTTTCAGTTCCAAGAATTAGTCACAACTGTATTATATGCTCCATTTCCAATCTTTATAATTACTCAATATTGTCATTCCAACAATCTCAACTCGTTCAACAAAATTGACATATCAAAACTATTTATTCCACTAAAATCACATGAGCATTTATTAGTCTCAACAATATAACCAAACTTACAACAATAAAAGCGGATTTAACAGGTAGTCATGGAATATCCACTTATTCAACATATAGTTTAACTCATGTTAATCCGGTATTTCCCAACCAATAATATTTTACCGTCCATCTTATCAATATATACAATTATTGACAATCACACCACATTATCCCGTTAGTTTCATCAATTGACAACAAATCTTTTCACAAAGTTCACACACAGGGTTCAACTAATTCACGTTATTCACATAACCCTTTTCTGAATTCAACAACACAATTATTTTCTCACATCCCTCGAGTCACCCACACGACTCACCCAACAAGGATATTCTTTAATTTCTTTTAATATTTAACATTTTACTTTTCCAATTCAAGTCAATCCTATTTCAACTAAGATTTGACACAATCAACAATTTATCAATCATAATGACCATCAGTCAAACACACAATTCCAGTCACTATTACAGTAACAGAAACTACCTTATCAACAATCTTTATTCTAAAGAATAAGTCACTAGGGTCACTATCAACTTATCACACAACTTACAACAATCAAACATATAGATACCACTAGTTCAAATCAATAAAGTAAAAGCTAATACAAGGTAAATACGAGTGTACCTGTAATAGCGTCATCCATCTCGACAGTGTCATCAACTGTCATCAGAAAAACTACCAACTGCGGACTCTAGTTTCTTCCGCTTATGGCCAGAAGACGACGAGGCACCGACCAAACCCGAATCTTGACTTATCTTTTCTGGACACTGCCCCGCACGATGACCTTCTCGTTGACAATTCCAACACACTTTCTCGGGATAATCACAATCTCTGACTTTATGTCCAATCAATCCACATTTAATACATCTTGTAGTTTGTGGAGTACATCTTCCCGTATGTCTAGTCTTACAATCATTACACCAGAGATATCGATCATTTAAAATACTCCGACTCCTTGATTTTCTATTCCGTCTTTGATGTTCACCTTTACATGACGATTCACTTTCAACTGGATATAACACCTTTTCTATATTCTGTTTATTCTGGACTCTTAACTCATTATCCGCTAGCCTAGCTAAAGCAAAAGCATCGGCCAATGAGTTTGCCAATCTCACTGAAGTACGGTATTCTAATGGCAATGTTTCAACAAAATGATCTATCGTTGTTTTATCATCAGGTACCCATTGATGTACAAATCTCAATTTCTCAGTAAACTTGTCAATCAACTCATCAATCGTTATTCCATCAGTTAATTTTAATCCTATGAATTCCTGTCTAACACGCGACACATCAAATTCAGAACAATATTGTCTACATACCTCATTATAGAAGTCTCTCCACTGAATAGATGCTTTCTGCTGTGGCGTCATATTTACTGTAACCGAATCCCACCAAAACATTGCTTGGCCTTTCAAGAGCTGAACAGCATAAAGAACTTTAAATTTATCATCACATTGGCTAATCTCAAATTTTCTCTCCATGTCCCGCAACCATTCTAGTGTAACCGCTGGATCAAAACTTCCATAATACTTTGGAGGCTTACACGACATAAATGTAGCAAAAGAACAACTCTTTTCTGCACAAGAGGCATCCGTTCTCGAGGAACCTTCGTGGATACGGGTCGGGTGCTCGTGTCCTGCCATATCTGTACTGAACACAACAATAACAACAACAACTCGCAACTTGTTAATCGTTAGTACTCATTAAATCAACTACTTCTCAACTTAACTAAACCCCACATCATGGAATGTTTGAGTAACACATAAATAGATTTGGGATTGAACACTTACCACGTTCAATTCACCCAAACCTATGCTCTGATACCAACTTATAACACCCCTCATTTAAAGACATTATTATATTGAATTTACTCGAAAGCGGAAGTCCCAAACTATAATCCATCATATAATATATATAAAAACATAAACTTTTTCCCATCAAAACCTGGTATCCGACAGTTCAAATCTTATTTCAATGTTAATATCACCAGAGCGAGGTGTTATATAATTACAAAACAATACATTACTGATTTAGTCAAATCAGATATCAGAGTGAACGCTAGCTCATCAAACATTCCCTTCCAGATCAACAACTTCACGCTTAGTCAACTATCCAACCTTAATCTGCAAGGAAGGGAAGATGTGGGGGATTAGCACAACGCTAAGTGAGAAGATCCATAAACAACAGTTCAACTTGGTACAACAACTTGTTTCCAACGAATAATCATATTCCATCAACAAGTCAACAAACAACTTATATTCACACAATCAACTGGCGACATAGAGGACCGGTGGTTCTTGAGATCACAACCACTCAAAGAACACTTAGAAACCAACTGCTGGCCAAAACAGAGGTTTAACCGACTACTTGGTGCTATTAACCCAAGCAACACAGGCTACGACAAATAAACTTGTACTAAGACCCTGTGTTACCTAACTAATAGCTAACCCAAGCCCAGCCCCATGCTGACCCCCGTCTCAACGATGCCCAAAGGCAACATATCAATACCCAGCAACAACTTTAGTGATCACATATCAACACACTAACATCATATCAACAATTCAGGTCAATAGTTCACTACCAGTATTATTACTAAGAAACCGCAAACATCATGGCAATAAAACAACAGTAATAATACAATTACCAGTTGTAACAAATTTGTTACAACCAAATCAAACTGAAGGTTATTGACCCACTCACCGTTACCTCAGTCGTCCCACTCGGTAGTCTAATGTCACCGAGTCTTCTTAGTTTATCTGAAACCACAACAAGGTAACTCAAGTTAGTTTCATATCTCAACTGATAATACTCCTGAAATCAACAACATGAATTAAGCTATTATATCAATAATCAATCTCAACATCATTTATAGTAATCACATTGGTATTATTCATCTCAATCACTTAATCATACTTCACATGATTACATCAATCGAATCTCATAATAGTCAAGTTATAATTTCATTTATAACTTATCTACTTGTATTCTGATTTACATTATTCAAGCTACCGCATTATTAAGTCAATCACAAGTACTATGATACATCTTCATGGATACTATCCGTTTCCGATCATTTAGCCTCATCTTATATGATCACATATAATCGTACTCATTCACACGTACTTATCATCATATATTAAACTACGGATCGATAATCTTACTTATTCTAGTTCCACCATATCACAACTCACTTTAATGTGTTATTAACTCATAACCAGTTATCATTTATCATAATATATCTTATAATCATCAACAGGTTAATTATTTCAACAATCGAAATGAGTTTCAAAAACTTAAAATAAAAGTGCCCTGAGAACAGATGAAGCCGCCGGCTTGGCCATGGAAGCCGCCGGCTTCCCATGGCTAGCCGCCGGGTCACCCCATGAATCCGCCGGGTGAATTACGTTTTAAGCAAACAGAAGTAAATCGCGTTTTAAAGGTTATACAAGCCGCCGGTTTAGGTGTTTAAGCCGCCGGCTTCCCTGTGTTTTGTATCAAGCCGCCGGCTTCAGGAGGAAGCCGCCGGCTTCCTATGAACCAAGAACTAACCGCCGGCTAAAGGTAGTACCCGGCGGGTACACCACCCAGACCAGCGAGCTGCTGCTGCTAACCCATCTCAAATCCGAAACAAAACCCATAAAATCACCAAACCAAAGTGTCAAATCGATTACATACAACAATACACACTTTATAATACTAATCAACTACACATAACATTATATATCATCATCCATTACATACTTAATCAAAAACCCTAAATTAATAATATGTATACATGTATATAATGATCAAGTTTGAGGAATCAAACTTACCACCAAAAGAAGGAGGTTATGATGATGAAGATAAAGAAGCCAAAATCACAAGATCATCAAACAACTTTCTTTCTTTTTCTTTTGATTTCAAAGATATGTATGTGTGTGTTAGTTGAGAGGAAAGATCAAGAACAAAGGAAAATAAGAAAAGGGTCGGCCTATCCCTTTTTCACCAACTCAACATCAGTACAAATTATACCCCTTCTAAATCTATTGCCTGGCACTAAATTACTAACTGCGTGAAATTTATTTTATTGTACCGTCAACTACAACTATTTAAAACAGACAATATTTCATTACCCACAATAAGTCCTGAGACATAATTTAACCATTTCACAAATAATCAATTTATTGCAATTAAATCTCTAAAACAAATAAATACGAAATTTAAATAGAAAATACTAGGCCGTTAAAGAGGATGTTACATTCATCTCCTTCATCTAGCTATCACCTCCATTGTAAGTGAACTTACTCCATTCTCATGTTCTTGCTTGAATGGATAGATTTAGGTTTGGTAAATTGATGATAAAATGGAGTTAAATTCGTGCTTGAAATGTGTTATATGATCATGGTAAACTGATTACATATTTGCATTTCAGATTGTTGCAATTACTTAGTTAAAAAAAAAAATGAATTTGAGCTAAAGTTTTGAATATCTTGAAAATTGATGCATGTTTGGATTTGAAGGTTTGATGATCTTTGTTTGTTGTTATTACATGTTTGTAAGTGTTACCTGTGATTAATTTATGGTCGAACTTGTGTTTCACAGCTGAAATTGAGTGATTTGGATTTTTGGTTCGAGCTGAAACTAGTTGCAGGTCTGAACCATTGTTGAAAAACATTGGAACGCGATCCCGAAACCCTTACCCGGATCGCGTTGCTATGTGTATTTTGATCCCTGGATGATTTTGTACGTATGAACGCGATCCAGTCCCTATCATACGGATCGCGTTAGATAGTGTTAAATTGGGTCAAACGGATTTTGTTCTTTGGAACGCGATCCAGCTCCTTGTCCCGGATCGCGTTTGCAAGTGTATTTTGGCAACAGAATATTTTGGTGTTAAGGAACGCGATCCAGCCATACCCTACCCGGATCGCGTTTGTCAGTTTTACTTTGACGAATTTGACAACTTGTGACTTGTGTGCTTATGTTATTTAACGAGTATTGAAAGTATAGTATGAGCATTATAATGCATTGTTTATGTGAATGTTATACTATAAATTCTAAACATTAGAGTCTAAGTCGGGTTTTGATCGTGTTCTCAGATAACCAGAAGACTCAATAAGATAAGATCTTTGAGTGGAGACTACAGTCGACAAGGGTGAGTGGATCTTGGACTTCAGTCTAATTTGGTTGTAACAATATGGTTACAACGGGTAAATGTGAATTTACTGTTTCATTGTTAAGTTAATATTTTGCCATGATGGTTATATTTAGCTTAATAATTGGTGTCCTTGTTTGCCTTGATGGTTGTGGACTATATGAATGTCGGGGGTCAACGTGTGTTGGGTTTGGTTATTATTACTTTGGACCTCATAAGTGCTTTGTACATGTGTTGTTCACTGAAATTATGTTGTAAGTAGTAATAGTACCAAACTATCGGTTTAGCCACTGATTTGGCCTTCAGTTGGTTATAAGTGTTACTTGGGGAACCACCGCGGCATGAGGGTACTCCAAGGACCACCGATCCTTCATGATTAACTGCTGCTATGCTTTGCTGTATTCATTTGTTAAGCTAAGTTAGATGATAGTTTGAGATTTATTCACTTAGCTTCGTGCTAATCCCTCATTACTTCTTGCAGGTTTACTTTGGTATGTGGGTGGGCAAGAAGTACTATAGGAATGGAATGTTTGACAAGCTCACTCTGTTTTGTTAACTATGTCAATGCTATGACATTATGTTTTGAATTTCTATAACACTAAACTTATCATGTGTAATGTATAGAATAATCTAATTTGAAGATTGTATGTATTTGGATTACCATTTTGAAATGTAAATATGTAATCCAATGGTTGAATCAAAAACTTGCGCTTCCTTTATAAAAAAAAAAAATAAAAATAATATATCCTTGTATTTTCGAGTAGGGTGTTATAAGTTTGGGTCTAAATGAGTCCGATCGAGTTTCCACAAATTTTTTTTTATTTGAGTGAAAAATGAAAAAAAAAATATTAGGTGTTCAAAAAAAAAAAAAAAAACCCCGTTAGAACCGTTGGTTAATTGTTATACAATTGAAGGTTATATACTTATATTAAATACCCATTTAAACCCATCTAGAAAAGAAGAGGGAGACCCAACAAACCCATCACCTCATAAATGTTATACAACTTGACCCATAAATAACCGATGGGTCTAAAATTGCCACCTCTACCTATAAACAACAAAGTTTCTCGGGACATGTTAGTTTTTAACTTAATTTGATATAGAACCTAATTGAGTAAAGTGCTTTAGGTATTCAATTGTGTTTGTTATTGTCTTAATAATTAATAAAGTTATCTTAATAATAAAAGTCTTGAAAATGTGAATTTTCATAGTGTCAACATACTTGTTAGTACGGGGTTAAGATCATCAACAAAATTTACGAAGAAATTCATTTTTTTAAAGTATGTTGGTGATTCTAGTAATAAAACCGGTTGATTGGTGATCTCGGAACAAAAAAGAGAATACATTGGCGATCTGTGAGTTAAACCCTATAAAAAAGGCAAATTGTATAGTTTTTATTCCACTTTATAATATTATAAAATGAATGCACATGCTTGATAGTATAAAGTTTATCGAAGTGTAATACTAAAAACATGCTTCCTCTTTATCCACACTTCAAGTTAAACTAAGTTTACAAACGAAACATTTTTATTTTTTCTATAAAATCAAGTGGTGTATTTATCTATTTTTAGTAATAAATAACATGTAATTAATGAAATTTTTTTCATTTACTCGCAATCACGCACTCAAAGAATGCTCCATATTTATACACAAAAAAGTTAATAAAAAATAAAGATAAGAAAACCTTCTCAATCCTTACAAACCTTGAAAACTGTGACTAAAATCACTTTAAAATTTTATCTTTGAAAATGGTGTCTCATGGGAATCAAGAGAGCTTAAAAAGAAAGATTCAAAAATTGGTAAAGAACAAAAAACAGACAAGAAACAAGAAACTTACAAACAAAACCAAACAACCACCAACCACATCTGGATGCTAAAATTTTTACAACAAAAGAAACAAATAAAACCCATCAAAACCCTTTTTTAATTTTATATTTTTCATTAAAAAAATAATCAAAAACCTAAGTGGGTGTGACTGTGGGTGGACATGAGAGTGGGAAGCACCATCACCATCATCTTCATCATTGTAAGCTGTTGCCTTATGTTCTTTTTTGTTATTATTATTATTTTTTTTTCATTTGCATTTTTCTTTTCTGGCATGTTACTTCTACCACTTACAATCATAATATCTATCTATCTGTCTATGTAATCAGGGGTTCAATCTTTGTGCTACATTGGGCTCCATGGTGACTAATTTCATCTAGTTTTGGGTTGGGTTGTGGAATATGCTAAATAATACTGTACTGTATTTACAACCAAACCCATTCTGGGGTTTGCAAATCTTGAAGCTTTTTCCCATTTCCAGACACCATTATGCATATAGGTCAGTTCATTTCCACTTGGCTCATACATTTGTGCAAAATGTCCCTTTTTTTCCCCTGCTTCTTTGGACTTTATGTTTTCTGTTAAAATATGAGGTGTTGTCATTTTGATAATCTCTCTGTTAAATGCTAGGAACTTGATTTTCAGCTTATTACAGTTTCTTGATAGCTACAGTGATTTTCATATGCAATGCTAGTGGATAGTTTAAGCTACTTTGTATGTGCATTTATTGCTTCAATGGCTCATTGAGACCACTCAAGGGGTTGTTTGGATGAGTGTGTTTGGAAAAAAGTAATTATGTTTATAGATTAAATTTTTTGGAAAGGGGTCATGCTTATGATAGTGTAGTGTATTTAGGGCAAGAATAATGAAATTTGGAGACACTAGGAAGGACTGTGTTAGAAATGTAAAAATTACTTAACTTTTTAAATTTAAGCACTAGATTATATGATTATCGACTGAATTTGAGATTGAACATCCCAACATCCCCTAACTTGTAAAAGAAGAGGCATTTATAAGAAAGCTACAAGTGCCATTATTTGGGTTGGATTTTGCACACAAGGCAAGGTTGGTTGTGAAAGGGTTAAGGGCACAGTGTATAATGGTTAACCCTCCACCATCAACAGATATCAGTACCTTTATTAGGGTGGTAGCCTGATTATAGAGTGTAAGATACATTGTGTACTCATTACTCATTACTGCATGTTCTTGTGGATGGTTTTAGCAGATCAGATTGTTCGTGCAAATGTTGTGTCCTGTGGGCATATGTTTAGAACAATCTTTACGTGTAATGAATATTTTCCTAAATGCTCTTTTGCTTTTGCATCCCGGGTGTAAAGTGAACAGCGTTTGAGGTTAATTTCCAAGTAACATTAAGTGGTCAGGATGTCAACTTTGTAACACACTGTTAAGACTCCAATAGACATCCAATGTTACAATTTTACTCAATTTTAAAACTATGTGACTTCGGTTTTTAATCTTGTCCACTTGGGAGCTTCTAGAGTAGAGGAGCTTTAATATGCTATTCCTGAATAACATATTCTATATAGCTTTAATTTGCTAAGATATGCTTGTAGAAATTGCGCATAGAGTTGGAAACTTTATTCCTTTGGATCAAATGTTTAGTATTATCGAGCAAATTGCATAGGTAGCATAATGGGTTAGAGATTTTATAGTACATTAATGCATGTTCACCTCATGCCCTGGAGGACGAGGATATAAATATTCTAACTGGTCCTGAATTTGTCAAATATATGCAAAATGTCCTCACCACATACCCCTCTCTTCTCAAGGTACATTATTCCCACAAATTCGTTTGTAGGAGTCTGTGGGACCGGTATACATTTAAGATGTTCTCGTTGTCATTGATTTTCTTGTTTAGTAGTTATTCTGGAACCTATTTGTCTTTCAGATCAACATGTATTTTAGACAAGGATCAGATGATAATATAGACGAGTATATAAGATGTGAAAGACACAATTTATGTTACACCCCATGCAACTAATTGGTGTAATAGCATCCATATGGATATAAAAAAGCCATAATCGACACCCTGAGGGAATTCATGAGTCAACTCACTACACCTTCCAAAGGGTCAGTGCTGTAACAACATTTATAACACAAAAATCCGGAAACAAATGAACTTACAAAATTTACCACCAAATCCAAAGTTGAAGCTGTGAATACTTATTAGTGACCACAACCTGGTTAACTAGGGACTCGCAGTTCTAATTTACAAATGATATGGTATAAACTTACATTATTCGACTGTTTACACGTCTCTCTAATTAGACATATAAATGATGTTTTGGTATCTTTGTTTGAAATGTTTATTTCTTGTTAGGTTCACATCAATATGATTTGGGTTCAGTCAGTGGGCACAGTTTGGATGGAAGTTTCAGGAAGACTGAATCAGGTTTGTTTGATTATTCAAAATCGATTTATTCTATTCAAGCTATAACTTTCTGTAACCCATTTAAAATGCTTCCGAACGCAGTTATTTCTTCACATAGTGCATCGAGCTCAAAACAAGCATTTAAAGCTACTAAAGAATGCGCAAAAAACCTTACCAATGTTGATTTATTCGCACAGCACCTTGAAGAATGGATCTTAGAAAATTCACATGACATTAATCACGGTTTCAAATCACCATTTCTACTTGATGAATTACAAAGCCTCGATTTTGCCTTAGAATCTGTTTTATTTCAACAGTTACATCGTATGCCCTGCTCGTCTCAATCTACTTACAACTCAAAAGAACAAGAATTCTTAGCGCTCGAAGATTTCTTGCATGCGATTTCTGATTCCTTATGGCATACATTATGGGACGAAGACAGGCCAGCACCATATTCTGTGTACTGTCCTCGATATTCTGGATCCAAATTCTATACAGTAGAGAAAGCAATATCGAGAAGAAGACTTGATTCCCTATGTGGTGCTGCTTTAGTATCGAGAAATGAGTCTGACCCACATGTGCGGTGGGATCAGGTGGTTCAGTTTTCGGTTTTTAGACCACAAATTAATGACGGAAACGAGGTATCATTATCATCGTCTTCTATATGTGAAGCTATATTTTATGGTGCACGTATATTGCTTTCAAGAACATTAAGCAAGTATGCAACTGCTAGCAGCGATTGCGTTTATGTTATAGTTCTTGATTCCAACTTTGGTGGGGTCGTGAAACTCAAGGGTGATTTGGGAAAACTTGAATTAGTGTCGGGTAATCCGTACTTGTCGATGGTGAGTTGGATTCGAAACCATGCGGAAGTTAACGTTTCTCAGGTTGATCGGATTTGGAACAAGTTAGGAAATGCAAATTGGAAAGATTTGGGATGTTTGCAGATAATTTTAGCAACATTTTACTCGATTTTTCAGTGGAGTGGAGAGTCGAAAAGATCAATACTTTCGTTAGCAACAGATCACAGCCGCCGTCTTCATGAACGGAGGATCGAGCGGCGGCTAGTTGGTGAGAGTGAAAAGTCGATAATACCCTTAAACCATGATTCAGAAATTGTCAAAACTGAAAACAAACATGATCAAGATCACCGGTTGAAGCTCGAGAATGGAGAAATCTTGGAATTGGAAGATCTTCAAGATCGTTTCCAGGTACATGAATTGCTACAGGGATGGAATGGGTGTTGTTACGAAGCTTTTTCGTTAGAATTTCCTACTGAACCTTTGATGTTATACGTGGGTGCACACCCGACCCGATTAGAACCTTCATGGGAAGATATGAGTCTCTGGTATCAAGTCCAACGGCAAACGAAAATCTTGAATATTTTCCGGGATCAAGGAATCTGTAGCAAAAACCTTCCTCAAATTGTTGCTAATGGAAGAATCTTACATTCAGGAAGTTGCACACGACAGAGCCCAAAAGGACGGTGTGATCATCCGTTATGCGGTACACCGATACTCGTCGTACATCCTGTCGGCGAGCCAGTTGCCACGAAATCCATCCCATTTACTTCTGAGGAGGCCATTCGTTGCTGCCGGGACTGTCTGTTGGCTTTAAAAAGTGCCAAGTCAGCAAACGTCCAGCATGGCGACATTAGTCCTGAAAACATCATAACAAGAAACGGTTTGTACATTTTAGTTTCGTGGGGCCGTGCAGTTTTAGACGATAAAGACACGTGTCCAGCAGTGAATCTACAATTTTCGTCAGCTCACGCTTTACAACACGGTAAACTTTGTCCTTCTTCGGATGCAGAGAGCCTAGTTTATCTTCTTTACTACATTTGTGGGGGGAAAATGGCGACTCAACAGCAGGTTGATTCGATCGAATCTGCATTGAAGTGGCGGGAAAGATGGTGGCGGAAGAGGGTGATTCAACAGTACCTTGGTGAAGTTTCGTCATTGTTAAAAGCGTTTGCTGATTATATTGATGGGATCGTTGGAACCCCTTATATGGTTGATTATGACGTTTGGGTTGACCGGTTCAATAAGGTGGTAGAGGGTGCTGGGAACAGAGGGAAAGTGATTGAACAAATGGTGAGAGTTGAAGATGTTGGTGAGTCTTCTAGTTCTGGGATAGTTGAGATTGGTGATTAATGTGATGTTTAGTTTGTGTAAAAACCGATTCTTTTCGACTAGTGTTATGAGCTCGTTTCATTCTTGAAGTGTTACTGTTGTTCTCATTGTTGTTCTAGATGATTCAAGCATTGGCAATAGAAAGATTTTGCGAGCATTTTGAAGATGAATATGATGGTCTATGTTTCATCTTCTTCATCAAAATTGGTATTTGTAAGAAGAAGAAATGTAAAAGGACCGGGCCTCACTCGGCGTGTGACAGGAGGTTTGGTCCTTGTGCTAGCATTTTAGACCCGTTTCGTGTAAGGGCAGGTCCTTGTGCTGGCATTTTAGATGTATTTCGTTAAAGGCATCCCATGCTTAATAGTTGTAACTGTGGACAAATTTCTGTTTTTGGGGGAGGATGTCTTGGTATTTTAGTTAACATTTTTGGTATCATTCTTTTTAGCAATGTTTTAAAACTCGGTTTTTTAAGCGAACCGGAAAGGTGGCCGATTCCGGTCAGACCGGTTCAACCGGCCGGTCGGACCGGTTCACAATTAAAATAAAAAAAATAATTTTTTTTGTTTTATGCATTTTTCTAAGTATTTTTTTTTAAAAAATAATATTTTCTAAGATTTTTTCCTTGTTTCCAACAACTATAACATAATAAAGTTATAATAAAAATATAAAAACAAAAAAAAAAACAAAAAAAAAAAAAAAAAAAAAAACTCAAAAACCGGTTCAACCGGAAAAGTCAACGGTCTAACCCGAGTTGGAAAAAAGTCAAAAACCGGTCCATGCTCACTCGTTCTCTCTTCCGGATCCGGTCGAACCGGCCGGTTCGAACCGGTTTTCAAAACATTGCTTTTTAGGTAGCATTTGGTTAATTTTTTTTTATTGATTAAGAACTACAATCTTTTTATATTTAAAAAGGTATAATAAACCTAACTAATATAGTAGTAGCCAGTTGTGGTTGGGTTTTTAAGTGACGGGCTTGGTCATAACAATTAACAAGTACATGATTTGGTCCATGAATGAGCTTCCAGATATCCAGCCCGAAATTGGCTATTGACTTTCGTCGAAATTTCACAAGAATTAGAACCAAAACAAGATCATATATCCCAAGGTTGTTAATATTGAAATCTAAGAATCGTTGTAAGATTGCGTAGGAAAAATGTCCTGCTATTTTTACAAGTGTTGTAATATACGCCAGATAGGTTGTGATACCAGTGATATGGATTCGAATTTCCACTAAAATCTTTAGAGCGGAGTAAAAAGTGGACCTTAGAAGACGACAATCTAATGAACTAGACTAGTATATATGAAGCTACGACATGTTCAAGAGAATACGGCAAATTATGTGAATAGCTCACCAATTATGTGAATAGCTCACCTCATACGGTGAAATGAATTAGCGTTGTGAGACGGTTACACTTACATGTTTGACACATAAACATCCGAATAACAAACACTCTGCAGTCACGTTTAGGCTACAAATTAAACGCATCTTGGTTGTACTTATCATGTAATGTCAAAGAAAATATTGAAATAGTGAAATTGTCTATTCGTTGCTATTGCGAGTAACTTCGAAAATTGAAAATAGAGCTCAAATGGGAGTCACTAACACTTTTTGTTATCAGGTGGAAAAGAAACAAGTCATATATATATGTATGCTTTTAAATTTTAATCCTCACTTCTTAATGGGGGTTCCTTTTGAAATTCGCGCATCTTATTTCCTAAAACCCTAAAGTTTAGGGCCTAAACCCTAATATTCTCCAAACCCTAATAGTCAGAGAATTTGAATTTGCTTTTAATATTAGGGCCTAAACCCTAATATTCTCCAAACCAGGGGCGGTACTAGGGTGGGGGCAGTGGGGGCGGCCGCCCCCACCCGATTTTCGGGAAAAAATATTTTTTTAAAATTTTATAGGTTAATTTTGTAAAAAAAAATTTATGCCCACACGTAATTTTAAAATTTAAGGTTAATTTTATAAGATATTTTTATTATTTTGAATTCGCCCCCTCGTTAATTTTTTTCTGGTACCGCCACTGCTCCAAACCCCAATTTTTTGTGTGCATCATCTTCATATTCATCACAAATATGAAACCATTTCAATCCCTTTACTTCAAACACCCCCAAATTCGCAAACTTTATCCAACAATTCACACTACCCATCACCATCCAACCCGACACAGTCAAACACCCCCTGTAACCCTGAAAGGGTTGTTGGGTTTGGATTTTAGAAACTCCATTCCCGGTCATTTCCCTATTTTCTCCGCCGTCGTCCGTTTCTGCTTCATCTAAAACCAGGTATTTTCTTCTACTAATCAAGAGCCCTAATTTTTAATCTTGATTATTTTATTTTCATCTATGCATTACCGGACTTATCAATGCTCAATGTATCATAGATTTATTTTTCTTATTTTAATTTTACTTTGTTAAAATTGAACTGTCACATGCTTTATAAAGTTACATGAAGCAAATTCAAATTCTCTGACTCATGCTGTGCTCATATAAATACATGTTATTTGATATAAATGGATATATTGTATACAGACTAACCATGAACAAGTGCCACCTCATCATCCGACGTGGCTACGCCACCAGGTACAGCGGCAGAGTAATCACCGAAATGGACAACGGTCGTTCATTCGCCGTCGAAGTCCGTGTCCCAAACATCCAACAACTTGACCCTAGAGGCTACTCGTTACCTCGCCGTGACATAATCTGTAAAATCGTCAACATTTTACAATCCAAATCATCACCAAATCCTTTTGTTGAACTACCGGATTATTTACAAACCCTAACTTTAACTCTAACCATTTCCGAAGCTTCCGAAATCCTAAAATCTCTTCATTCGCTCTTCAGTTCTTTCGGTTTTGCCCTTCCTCAATCCCTAAATTTCGTCATGATTTTTTTACGTACAACCGGATTATTCAAATACTTGCCAAGTCGTCCTCACCGGACCGGTTTGACTCTGTTCGGCGGATTATCGACGAGATGGAGCGGTCGCGTGTGCGTGGCAATATCTCCCCGGTTACTATATTGATTGGAATATTTAGTGGTGGTGAGGATTTGGAGTGGTGTTTACGTTTGGTTAAACAATGGGAGCTTAGGATGAATCGTTATACGTATAAATGCATTCTTCAAGCTCATTTACGAGCTCATGATTCAAATAAAGGATTTGAAGCTTATGAAGAGATGAAACGAAAAGGATATGAACCGGATTTTTTTACATACAATATGTTACGTAAGGCTCTCGCCAAAGACGAAAGGTCAACTTTATGACATCTTTTGTTTACTTATTGAATAGGGCTGCAAATGAGCTTAGCTTTTATCTAGCAAACGAGTACTTTTGAAATGATTCGTCATTGAACGTGTTGTAAGAAAGTTTTTGATATCGAAAATTATTTTTTAATAAATAGTCGAGTTTTCAAGCCGAGCTTGAGCCTACATCTTAAAGGCTTGACATGCTATCAAGTTGAGCTTGAGCTTAGTCTAATTTATTTGACCTTAGCTTGACCCATTTGCAGCCCTAGTATTGAATTTTGTGTTTAGGGTAAATTGAATTTGTCGGCCATGTACCCTCCCTGGTTGTTCCGAGGTCGGCAACTTACCATCAAAAGTTCCAATGTCTGCGATCTAGTTGTTTATTTTGTATCAATATAGGGTACTTGGTAACTGGCTACCAGGAGTGCCGGTTAAAGTAATTACGTGGACAATTTTGAAATAAATCTATACGTACGTGGAATTAATTGTATTACGTGGCTCTTTTTTCGTTTTAATAATAATAATAATAATAATAATAATAATAATAATAATAATAATAATAATAATAATAATAATAATAATAATACTAAATGTAAACACATTTCCCGTATATATCTCTATCGTCTCATTTCATCTACACTCACTTATCACACTCACTCATACGTATCAATCACGGTCGAAAAATTGCAGGAAGATTTCGACCTCCATTTCGTATTGGTAAGTCGAATAAAAGTCACTTTCTAAACAAATATGGCTACTTTTTTGAGGCCTTTTTTGACTATACGAATAATGTTACGTTGAAACCCTAATTTTAGAAAAAATTTGAAATGCTGTAGTAATCTAACTTTATAATGTTAAACGTAGGTTTGTGTATGTTTAATCCGTTTAAATGATACGTTTTTTATAAAAAGCCCTAATTTTTGAAACCCTAATTTTGAAATTAAACGTTCTTGAAATGAAATTTTTTTTGAAACCATAATTTATTATTGAAAGCTGTTTGCAGGATGAGTGAGAAGAGGCAGTTGTTGGAGGTTACGTTACACCATGAAGGCGTATTCACACCGAGCTAAACCAGTGACTGTGAATAGGGGTAGAGGTGGTAGAGGCCGGGTAGGTGGTGCAACTGGTACAGGAAGGGGTAATGGTATGGGTGGTACAACTGAAACAGATGATGGTATGACTGCTGCAATTGGAACAGGTGATGGTTTGGATGCTGCAACTGTAACAGATGATGCTATAGCTGATGTAACTGGAATAACAACTAGAGGTGGGAGGGGTACTAGGGGTGGAAGGGGTACTAGGGGTGGAAGAGGTAGTAGAGGTGGAAGAGGTAGTAGAGGTGGGAGAGGTGTGAAAGGGCAATCTGGTCCTTTTGGTACTTTAAGGGACGAGGAAGACATAGCACCTGTTGGGATAGTAACTAGAAGCTCAAGTCAGAAAAGTAATCAGGTATATATTTAATTTTCTTGCTTATATGTTCATATGATTTATGTGTACATATGCTAACTATCATGTAACACCCAGTTCTCGGGTCTAGTAGTATTTAATATTTTCTGACTGTGAATTATTATTAAGTGTGTCAGAAAATAGGCGTGTTGTATTATTTGAAAATAAATGAGTAAAAGAGTCGAATAATTTATTGTGACTAATAAATTATTGAGTGTTTTAATTTTATTTAGTTGACGGTAAAATAAAATAATGTTTCCCCGCAAATGGTTTTTAAGTTCCAGACTATGATAAGTACGGGGAATGAAAATTTACCAATTATATGGTACACTCCATATTTGAGTCGGTGTTTATTTTTAAACATATCTATATACATATATACATACATACGATCCTATATACATACATACATGAAAACTAAACCCTAAATCCTTGAGGAATCATCAAATGGAAGCCATCAAATTCGAATTCAAGGTTCAAGAACATGGATTATCATTTCCCAACCCTCCTAATCATCTTGTAAGTTATCAATTCTTGAATTATATGAACCCTAGAATTTGGGGTTTTTAGTATTATTGATTTTAATACGAAATTAAACTTTGAAATGGTGAAATTAATGTTACCTAAGTTTATTAATGATGGTGAGTAACATGATTTGAGCTAGAGTTTAGGAATTGATTGAGGGTTCTTGATGCTAATGATGATTAGGGTAAAAGTTGTTTGATTAAGGTGAAATCAAGACTTGTAATTATGATAGAGTTGTTAGTTGATGATTATTTCATGATTATAAGTTAAACCCTATGTTAGATACGATATAATTAAATGATGATCATGAAGAAAGTTTGGGTTTAGTTAATTATTCATGAAGTAAAGTTTGTGGTTATGTGAGGCTTGTTGATTTATGTTTAATACATGATTATAATCTAAGCCTAACATTTGATTGAAGAAAATGATTATGTGTTCTTGAGGTTAATGATGAATTTGATGATGATCATGGATTATATGATCAAATTAGCATTGGTTATAGCTAAGAACACATAATTGATGATTAAAGATGATTGTGTGAATTTAATTGTTAAGTATTCATTAGAATTGTAGTTTTGATGAATTAGTGATATTTGAGGTTAATAACCTTGGTGATGGTTTAACCATGTTGATTAGTAATAATTGAAGTAGATTAAGAGTGATGTTATGATTATAACTTGTTAAGTGAGTTTGAGTTATGTTGTTAATATTGGAATAATGTTGTATAAATCTTGAGATAAGTGACTAACTTGTATTATTCTACTGTATTCTCAGATGTGCAGAAGACTCAGTGATATTAGACTACTGAGTGGATGCCTGAGGTGGTCGGTGAGTGGATCTCTAATCCTCAGCGTAACTTGGTTGTAACAAGTTTGGTTACAACAAGTAACGTATTATTACTTTATCAGTTGCATTGATGATTATGTTGATAGTAATAATACTGTTGATATGTTGAATAGTTGAATATGTGACTTATTGATTACGTGATCACTTGAATTATTTGGCCTTCGGGCATCAGTTGTTAATGAGGCAACGAGTTGTTGAACTGTTGGTTGGGCTAGTTGGTTATCCAAAGTTTAACACACCTCCTGTGTTAGTTGAAGATAATCACTAGCTATCGGTCTCGTCCGTATGGCCATACGGATAGGTTGGATAAGTGTTCTTGGGGAGCCACCCGGGTTTATGGTTATCCCCAGAACCGCCGATCCTCATTATGGTGTTGTTGATTTGTTGTATTGTTGAGGTGTTGTATTGTGTACGTGATTGTTTTAGTGCTAAATGTTGTACACAAGGTTGTTGTGCTAAGTTAGGTTGTTGATTAGTTATCTGCTCACTTAGCGTTATGCTAATCCCCCACATTATCCCTTCTTGCAGGTTTTGCATATAATTTGGGTGGGCAAGAAGCTGGATTAGAAGGAATGTTTGACCACGAGGCGTTACTCTGATAATGGATTTGTATAATATAATGTTTTAAAATGTTTTATATAACACCTCGGTTGAAGAAATTATGTTTTGAAAAGGTGGAATTTTATATGTTGATAAAACGATGTAAATTATCACTATCTATTTGGACTTACGCTTCCGATTGACTATATCTAAATAAGTTAAATGAGGGGTGTTATAAGTTGGTATCAGAGCATAGGTTTGGGTGAATTGAACATTGCAATGTGTTCAATCCCAAATCTATGGTAGTGTCAAGTCAAACATTCCAGGGGTGGGGATTAGAGGTTGTATGAGAAAGTTGTTATTGAATGTGTACTAACCTATAATCAGTTGCAAGATTGTTGTTTTGGTTGCAGAGAAGGAGGAATATGAGGAACCGAATGGTATTCTCAATGATTCCTCAATACTCGTGGGCCTAAATGTATCAGGTACTTTTCGATAAGCTTAATGTATTTAATTAAGCTTGAATTGTTTATTTGCTACGGTATGAGTAGTAGTAAAATTAATCGAGTTAGACTAATATGAATCCCAAGTTGTGAGTCGTTGATGATTATTACTTGTTAATAAGATGATAGAAATATTAATGGGTAATTTTGAATGAACTTGAAGTAATTGAATTGTGTAGATACATTGTTGAAGAAGGTGTAATAGTAGTATTATGTGGATTTAATGGTGTTTACAATATGAAATTAAAATATGAAGTCGGTTGTATGAATTGTTATGTGAAATAATAATTTTGGAAGTAATATGATTAGCAAAGTTGAAATGACTCCATGTAGTGAAATGAGATGTTGGAATATATCAATTGAAGTAATATGGAGTTGTATAGATGTTTAAAATAAGAAGGTGTCCATTAATTGGAATGTGTGTCGTTGACTTGGAAAAGTCAAAGTTGAGATTAGTAGAGTTTAATTTGGTAATATATATACTATAAAGTGATGAATATGGTAAGATGTTTATGTGTTTAATAATGATCATGATTGTTATTGAATTATGATCTATATACTAAAAGTGGTAAAATAATGAAGTCGAAGTGGTCAACCAAACTAATATGTATTGACAAGTTGTGAAAAGTCAAAGTGATCATGAAATTGGAAAACTTGTTGTGATTGGTCTAAATTGGATGATTTTATGTGAATTTGGTGTTTTAAGAATATAATGAGACACCGATAGCGAAAGTGAAGTTGTTTGACTTGGTAAAGTCGAAAAAGTGTAAAAAGGGAAAGTTTCATTTTGGCATAGTGGACGTGCCTGAAAAATTTTAGAGTCTAACTCTAAACGAGTAAAAAGTTATACGCGATTGAAATTGGCTAAAAATATGAATTTGGCTGAAATTCAGATTTCTACTTGGGAACGCGATCCCAACAATATTTTCTGGATCGCGTTCGTATGTGTTATTTTGTCACAGATTATTTTCATGCTTGGGAACGCGATCCCAGCCATTTTCCAGGATCGCGTTTGTGTGTATATTTCGGGTCCAGATGCGTTTTCTCTTGGGAACGCGATCCCGCTCATTTCTCCGGATCGCGTTTGTATGCTTAATTTGGTTACAGAACATTTTTCACTGAGGAACGCGATCCTGACCCGTTTTTCCGGATCGCGTTAGTTAGTAAAATAAAAAAAAAAAAAAAAAAAAAAAAAAAAAAAAAAAAAAAAATTCTTGCGACGTTCGACGTAAGACTTGACGTAGAAAAAATTTTGAAAATTTCGGTGTCCGATTAAGACGAAATTTACAGGGTCACTTGGAAACGGCTCAACGGTCAAAGCTCATCGCTTCGCCATGAGCCCTGTCAGTTTTCGGCACTTCGGGGTCGTTTAGGGCTCGAAAATCGCGTTTTATTGTTTTTCGGACCTCATTTTGAACTTTTAGCTTACGTTTTGTATTGGGCTTTTGTTTCTTTGAGCCCTGGGATCATTCCTATGACTATATATGGCGTTATAACTTGTTTTAAGATGTCCTTAAGTTTTATTGAGTATGAGTTATTTTCAAGCTGTGTATTCGTCGTATTGTAAAATTGTGGCCAACTGTTGTTGGTGGTGATTTATGTTCTTGAGTTAAATGGACTAAGTGAAATAGGATAAAGTAAATGAGTCATCTAAAATATTGGAAATGGTTAAAATAAGTATTCTTAGAGTTTGAAAAGAAGTGTATGAGTTTATACTTATTTGATATTTGTCAATAGAGTTATAATGTGTATGTTTGATATGATATGTTTATTTATAATACAACTAAAGAGGTAAAGATTAGAGAGAACAGGTTGAATATTACACGTAGTATGGATGAAGTGTTTAGTACCAGATGTACTATTAATGTTAAGTGATGTAATTAGTAAACGACCTTGAATCAGGTAATAAAGAAGTTGATTGTAATAATAGTGTTAGACATTACACTTGGGTTAATGATATAATAAAAAGAGGTGTTGAATGTCTGTGTTGCTTATGTAAACTCTAAGATATGTGTATTAGACATTGTGCCTATGTTAATAATTGGGAATATACTTGCCATTACAGGTTGTTATAATTGTGTAAATTGTTGACATTACTATTGAGAAATATGTGAGAGTAAAGATAATTACTTAGGAGATGAATGGTATGAAGTGACCTGAGAATAAAGTGTGACTGACATAATATGACGACGTCTGGCCAACGTATTTATATTATGCCATTTCACATGGAGTTGTTGAGGTTACTAAGTACCATATAAAGTTAAGTGGTTTTAAAATGACCGGTAAGGTATGTTGACCTGTAGTTGATAAATAGTCAATGATGGACTAATATGAAAGAGTAATAAACCACTAAGTAGTTGTTGCTAAAGTGATATCTATGGCACATTTGATGTATATGTGTGATGCATTGTCAATAGTAAGAGTTAAAAGTTAATTTAAGCAAAGTAGAGGTAAGTTGAATATGAATAATATTGTTGAATAGATGTCTAAATTCAGCACCTTGTGTTGTTGAGATACCAATGATGATGTTTGGTATTAACAGGTGTTGAGTTAGCATCCAAGTTGTTGTGAAAGGGTGCTAGTTGATTATATGAAACTGGTTGTAACAATAAAATAATTGACCTCTACCTATTGCTTACTGATTTTTTACTTGTTGATGGTTAGATGATTGTAGATTTCTGTCAAGTAAAGGGTTTTATATAACCTAGTCGTGTTTATAATTACAAGTTGTAAAGTTGTAATTAACTGGTTGCAAAAGTGAAAATTCACAGCAAGTTGATAGCTAAAGAAATATATAGTTGTTAGCTAAGTTGCTAGTTGTTAATGTGTATGTTGTAGTAGTCAGTACCACTTATTGATGATGTTGTCGTTGTTGTCGTTAGTGGGGATATTATAGTTGTAAAGTTAAAATGTTCACATGGATATGTGTTACATTTTTAAACAGTAATTATGTGTTTTAATTGTTTGCATGACTAAGTATGAATGGTCATGTAAGTGGTCAATTAAATTAATAGAAACATTTACATTTGGATATGTGAATGTGGTATGATATATGTATTAGATGATAGTTGAATTAAGTGGTGTATAAAACACAACTTGTGTGTTTATAGGAATTCAGTTGAAATACACACTAGTAGTGTGTTGGTTGATGAAATAATATATACCTATATAAGTATATGTTGATATATAGATACATTTTGTGTTCATGTGATGTATAAGTTGTATGAAAAGTATAGTATTAGTGAAATGTAATGTGTGATTCTATTTCACTAGGTTGATTAAGTGTGATCAGATTTCGAGGACGAAATCTCTTTAAGGGGGAGAGATTTGTAACACCCAGTTCTCGGGTCTAGTAGTATTTAATATTTTCTGACTGTGAATTATTATTAAGTGTGTCAGAAAATAGGCGTGTTGTATTATTTGAAAATAAATGAGTAAAAGAGTCGAATAATTTATTGTGACTAATAAATTATTGAGTGTTTTAATTTTATTTAGTTGACGGTAAAATAAAATAATGTTTCCCCGCAAATGGTTTTTAAGTTCCAGACTATGATAAGTACGGGGAATGAAAATTTACCAATTATATGGTACACTCCATATTTGAGTCGGTGTTTATTTTTAAACATATCTATATACATATATACATACATACGATCCTATATACATACATACATGAAAACTAAACCCTAAATCCTTGAGGAATCATCAAATGGAAGCCATCAAATTCGAATTCAAGGTTCAAGAACATGGATTATCATTTCCCAACCCTCCTAATCATCTTGTAAGTTATCAATTCTTGAATTATATGAACCCTAGAATTTGGGGTTTTTAGTATTATTGATTTTAATACGAAATTAAACTTTGAAATGGTGAAATTAATGTTACCTAAGTTTATTAATGATGGTGAGTAACATGATTTGAGCTAGAGTTTAGGAATTGATTGAGGGTTCTTGATGCTAATGATGATTAGGGTAAAAGTTGTTTGATTAAGGTGAAATCAAGACTTGTAATTATGATAGAGTTGTTAGTTGATGATTATTTCATGATTATAAGTTAAACCCTATGTTAGATACGATATAATTAAATGATGATCATGAAGAAAGTTTGGGTTTAGTTAATTATTCATGAAGTAAAGTTTGTGGTTATGTGAGGCTTGTTGATTTATGTTTAATACATGATTATAATCTAAGCCTAACATTTGATTGAAGAAAATGATTATGTGTTCTTGAGGTTAATGATGAATTTGATTATGATCATGGATTATATGATCAAATTAGCATTGGTTATAGCTAAGAACACATAATTGATGATTAAAGATGATTGTGTGAATTTAATTGTTAAGTATTCATTAGAATTGTAGTTTTGATGAATTAGTGATATTTGAGGTTAATAACCTTGGTGATGGTTTAACCATGTTGATTAGTAATAATTGAAGTAGATTAAGAGTGATGTTATGATTATAACTTGTTAAGTGAGTTTGAGTTATGTTGTTAATATTGGAATAATGTTGTATAAATCTTGAGATAAGTGACTAACTTGTATTATTCTACTGTATTCTCAGATGTGCAGAAGACTCAGTGATATTAGACTACTGAGTGGATGCCTGAGGTGGTCGGTGAGTGGATCTCTAATCCTCAGCGTAACTTGGTTGTAACAAGTTTGGTTACAACAAGTAACGTATTATTACTTTATCAGTTGCATTGATGATTATGTTGATAGTAATAATACTGTTGATATGTTGAATAGTTGAATATGTGACTTATTGATTACGTGATCACTTGAATTATTTGGCCTTCGGGCATCAGTTGTTAATGAGGCAACGAGTTGTTGAACTGTTGGTTGGGCTAGTTGGTTATCCAAAGTTTAACACACCTCCTGTGTTAGTTGAAGATAATCACTAGCTATCGGTCTCGTCCGTATGGCCATACGGATAGGTTGGATAAGTGTTCTTGGGGAGCCACCCGGGTTTATGGTTATCCCCAGAACCGCCGATCCTCATTATGGTGTTGTTGATTTGTTGTATTGTTGAGGTGTTGTATTGTGTACGTGATTGTTTTAGTGCTAAATGTTGTACACAAGGTTGTTGTGCTAAGTTAGGTTGTTGATTAGTTATCTGCTCACTTAGCGTTATGCTAATCCCCCACATTATCCCTTCTTGCAGGTTTTGCATATAATTTGGGTGGGCAAGAAGCTGGATTAGAAGGAATGTTTGACCACGAGGCGTTACTCTGATAATGGATTTGTATAATATAATGTTTTAAAATGTTTTATATAACACCTCGGTTGAAGAAATTATGTTTTGAAAAGGTGGAATTTTATATGTTGATAAAACGATGTAAATTATCACTATCTATTTGGACTTACGCTTCCGATTGACTATATCTAAATAAGTTAAATGAGGGGTGTTATATATCAATTCTATAATTTAAGAATGATCAAGTGCTGGGTGAAATCAATGAACAAGAGCTGGAAGGTGGCAAAGTACCTCCTGATGTGCAGTCACTAAGTAATCAACCACTTCAGGAACCATCATCTACAGAAGATGTAGATGAGGAGTTGGAGATGGAACCACCACCAGCTGCACTTAGAAGAAGGCTATTTGTTGATGATAATCCAAATGAGTCTTTTGCTGAGGATGCTCCAACACAGGAAAGCTTGGCACCACCACTGAAAATAACAAGATCCCAAGAGATTGATGATGAGGTTGATGCTGCCTTTGACTACATGAAGACTCACCATGTGAAAAAAAGGAAGAAATCTGAAAGGATAGCCAACCAGTGGAATGCAAAGTTACCCAAAGATGGAACTGGGCAGTCAATTTATAAGCCATTTAATTTAGGTGATGCAGAGGAGTAGTAGAAGATGGTAGATCTGGACTCGAGATGCTTTTGATGGTTGTGGAGTTGGGCATTAATTTAACTTATCTGTATTGTACTAGTGGTATAAATGTGGTCCCGAAACTCTATTATTTTGGTCAAAAGACATGTGAAGTGGTCCATGTATTTAGGTAATTGTCTGGCTTTATGCTAAATGTTGAAAAATGTGGTGTCAACTAGCATTGGTAGCAGATACTTTTGTATGGTATTGATGGTAGTAGGTTGTAATTTGGAATCTATATTCAAACTTTGGTAATTGCAGTAACCCATCTTTTTATCATCAACTTTGTTGTTTGTTTATTGTACCTTGTTATTGGATTTGATCTATTGCAGTATTTGTTCAAAAGATTGTGTATTTGATGCTACTTTTACATCACCAATATGTTCAAATGAGCAAAAAAATAGACACCAAAACAACCAGATTTCATTGCACATAATCAGCATACAATGCTCAACTGACCAAAACAAAATACACTAACAATCTACACCAGCTTGAAGAGAACAATAACAGCAATACAACAAACTACTGCACAAGCTTTCTTCCAAAAACATTCACTGGCCTTACTAGTCTCCAACTCAAATGCACTTGCAGCAAGTTTTTGTTCAGCTATGTCCTTATACGCATCGAATTCTTGCTTCAAGTGAACCAAATTTTCAATGTGGGTCATACTTTCACGAAACATCTCCATCTGATCTCGAGTTAAATACATGTGCATCTCATATAGGTTACGTTTGTACCAGGCATCTTTAAGCTCTGCATCAATCCAGTGAAAAGCTTTGCATCTTTTCCATTCACACTACATATTCAGTGAAAAACGATATCATTTTTATTAATGTAAAAAACTGAAATTAGGGTTTTCAATCGAAATACATACCATGGAATTGGGGCATGTCAGAAAGCGTCGGGCAGGGTTAGTGTCGGTCCAAGATGTGCGCTTCTTCAGTCGTAGTGGAGGATTACAGTTGCAGGTAGTTGGAAGAGGTCCCGTAGTCCTCGAATTGAAAGAAGAAGAAGAAGAACACGACGTCGCCATGTTTGGGGAGAGAAATTAGGGTTTCAAATGTGTGGTATAAATGTAGGCGGGTCAACTTAAACGTATATACTATTGGAGATATGACTTAAATGATTTGGCAAAAAAAATTATGTGGCAGTCTATGTGGCAGCTTACGTGGCAGCTCAGTCAGCAAAATCAAAGTAAAACGGTTAACAATACAAATTCAAGTATTTTAGCACATATTTGTAGACTAGATCGCAGACATTGGAACTTTTGATGGTAAGTTGCCGACCTCGGGACAACCAGGGGGTACATGGCCGACAAATTCAATTTACCCTTGTGTTTAAACAATAGTTTGCTTAATATAATTAAATGTGTGTTTTCAGGTTGATGAGGCTAACAAAGTGTTTGAAGACATGAAGCGGAAACACTGTGAGCCTGATGAATGTAAATACACGATTATGATACGAATGATTGGAAAACACGGGAAGCCTGATGATGCAATAAGACTTTTTCAAGATATGTTATCAAAGAACATAGCTCCTAATTTAATCGCTTATAATACAATTATTCAGGTGCTTGCTATGAGCCGGATGGTTGACAAAACTATATTCCTTTTTCGAAAATGGTAGAAAATGGTTGTCAGCCCAATGAATTTACTTATAATATCATTTTAAATGTATTGGCTTCAGAAGGACAGCTTGGTAGACTTGATGAAGCTGTGGAAATATCGAAGGAGTGTATATATGAACAAGGGAATATACGCGTATCTTGTTCGTACACTCAGTAAATTAGGGCATTCTAGTGAAGCTCATCGTCTATTTTGCTACATGTGGAACTTCCATGATAGCGGAGATCGATGCGTATTTATCGATGCTAGAAAATTTATGCAAGGAAGGTAAAATGACAGAAGCTATGGATTTACTAAGTAAGATACATGAAAAGGGGATTAGTTCTGATACTATTATGTATAACATCGTGTTCACTGCTCTTGGAAAGTCAAAACAAATATCTCATCTTCTCGATTTATACGGAAAAATGAAACAAGATGGCCCTTTGCCGGATATATTTACTTACAATATATTGTTATCGAGTTTTGGTAGAAGTGGAAGAGTTGACGAGGCTGTTAAGATCTTTGATGAGCTGGAGAATAGTGACTGTAAGCCTGATATCATATCGTATAATTCTTTAATAAATTGTTTAGGGAAAAACGGTGATGTTGATGAAGCCCACATGAGGTTTAAAGAGATGGAAGAGAAGGGTTTGAATCCTGATGTTGTAATGTATAGTACGTTAATCGAATGTTTTGGGAAATCGGATAGAGTGGAAATGGCTTGTAGATTGTTTGATGAAATGCTTTCTGAAGGGTGTTGTCCGCATATTGTTACGTATAATATATTATTAGATTGTCTCGAAAGATGTGGGCGAACTGCTGAAGCTGTTGATTTGTATGCAAAGCTGAAAGAACAGGGTTTAACACCGGATTCAATTACGTACTCCATTCTTGAACGTTTACAAAGCGGTTCTCATAGAAAGTTTAGAACTCGGAGGCAAAATCCAATTACTGGATGGGTTGTTAGTCCTCTAAGGTGATAATCAGATGAAGTCACGACACACTCGGTAAGTTTCATATTTATATCAGTGTTGAACTATTTAGTAACATTTTGATTCATTAAAGTCAAAAAAGTCTATGCATATGAAAATCTGTACATCTTGAATCTATACATCTGTGATTTTTCAACTTTCATGCAAATCCGTATCAGTGCATCTATCTATATGTATCTATGCATATTTGAGATATGAAATATCAACTATATAAATTTGTCTGTATCTATGCGAAGAGGTAACAATGTACTTCCACCGTTACTCTTGCATCCATTTAAAGTTATAATATCAATATTCTTTAACTGTTCATTTAATGCAGAGTGTTGAGCAAATTGGAAATAGAGCGGATCGTATGGACATCAGCACAGAGGAATTATTCTTATATTCAAGTACCGACATTGAGGTGCTTGTTTCAATATGCATGATTTATGAACATGTTTCATAAATGGACTTTTTGTCTGACATACACCATTTATACATAATGGATGTTCATTTCATCGTTATTAATTTCAGGACATTTTGACAAAAGCTCAAGCTAGGTCTCCACGTGCTTTAATCATTGATTCTATTCAGACTGTTCATCTGGTGGGAGTTACTGGAAGCCCTAGAGGTATATACCGGGTTAGTTTCATTTTATGTTAGTAACCAATACACTTATTAAGAAAAAGAAACTGATTGGATGTTCTATAGATTAAAGAATGCACATCTGCCTTGTTGCGTTTTGCTAAGCAAACAGACATACCTGTATTCCTGGTGAGTATAAACTATAAATTGAGTTTTTTGCACCTTTTTCTGTACTCGTGTGATATTTTGGGAATATTATGTTTGATCATATTTTGGGAATTTTTGGGTCGAGATTACTAAAGGTACACTATGATGAGTTATATGTAAATGTTTTGCAATTTGTGTCAGATCGGTCATGTAACAAAGTCAGGAGCAGTGTTGTAAAAGTCCTGACTAATCCCCGACTAGTCGGGATTTAGGGCTATTCCGACCCGACCAGCCTTAATCCGACTTAAAAGTCAGTCAACGGGGTCAAATTCGGGATTATTTGATCAAAGTCGGGACTAATCGGTCAAAAATGGTCAAAGTCAAACTTGATCAACACCTCAAGCTTAGCCAAAATTGAAGTATTTGAACAATTGAACGATTATGTTTGTGTTTCTAGACAGTTACGTTTATGTTTATGTTTCTAGACAATTATATTTTGTGTTTATGTTTTTGTTTATGGTTCTATTCTATAATTACTCATATAATTTTGAAACTTATTATTTAAATGTAAAAAAAAGTCCAATCCGATTAGTCCCCGATTAGTCTCCAACTTAACCGATTAGTCCCGCAAGGTCTCGGCCGATTAGTCCCCGACTAGCGATTTTTACAACCTTGGTCAGGAGACATAGCTGGACCTCGTGTTTTGGAGCATATCGTAGATGCAGTTTTATATATGGAAGTTGGTAGCCATTTGCTTATATTTGTTTAGTAGTGTTGATAAGTATTAGCTTAAACAAAAAGTTGTTTTGTTTAAAACTTTTATTGATATCACGTGATTTGACTATTCAGGGAGAGTAGTATTCATCTCATCGTATTCTTCGTGCATTTAAAAATCGTTTTGGCTCCACTGATGAGGTATTTATTGTCTATGTTAATCTTGGAACTGTAACAATATTTTTGTGTAGTTGAATATTGCTTTTGTTACTTCTTTTTAGCTTGGAGTTTTTGAAATGTCACCATGCGGATTAAAAGCTTGCACGAATCCAAGCGAGATTTTTTTGAGTGAAGAACACTCGGATTCAGAGTACTTGGCAGGTCGGGCAATCACTGTAGTTATGGATGGATCTCGAACATTCGTCATTGAAATTCAGGTGCTTTATATGTGTTTGCCATTCGTGTTTTGAAGGTGAGTTATTGACTAAGTTGATTAATACAATCGAGAATTTTTTTTGCAGGCACTATGTGGTGCAGGGTCCTCGCTTTCAGATGCAAGTTAATGGGGTTCCAAAAGGCAAAGCTGATATAATTATTTCTGTGAGTAACCATTCTTTTTATAATCCCTCTCCCTCTTTATTTTATTTTTTATCTATTAAAATAGAAGCTGATTAGGGTAATCAAAAGACAGAGATTTAATTGGTCTAATCTTGGCCATTAAATTTGAAAGCAAAAAAAATTAGGACCATCGATCAAATTTTAATGGCTTGATTAGCCAATAATTATTATTAGACATTACTTAATTACTAAAAAGACCCTGATTAATATATAAAAGTCAATAGTATTAATGACTATAATTAAACCTTAAATATGTAGCGCCTTAATTAAACCTTAATTATGCAGTTTCAATTGGAGGATTAAACATTAGCCAATAATTAACATTTGACCAAAAAAAGGCGCTGGCCACTTTATTAGAATAGTTTACAACTATAAAATTTAGGGTTTAAGTCAGCGATCGCCAACGAACTTTCCATTAAGTCCCGAGATCACCAATCAACCGGTTTTATTACCGTGATCACCATCGAACTTTCAAATTTCGTTCCGAGATCACCAACCATCGAACTTTCAAGAATCACCATCTGACGTGGCATTGCCACGTAGGTATTTTTAATGACGTGGCAATGCCACGTCAGATAGTGATTCTGGTTGTCACAAAAAAGTACATGGTTGGTGATCTCGGAACGAAATTTGAAAGTTCGATTGTGATCACGGACAAAATGAAAAGGAATAACGTATTCGAACCGAGAAACCGAAAAAATGAATGAACTAACAAAAACCTCCGATTCTTCTTGCTTCTTCTACCCACTCGTGACAGGAGCCGAAGCGATTTTTAAAAAAGTCAAAATCATGTGTATTTTATTTGATGATCCTTGATTATTGTTTGATTATTAGTGATTACCTAACGTGATTTTATGATCAATTGAGATTGAGTTCCTTTTGATTATAAAAAGGGTTTAAGTCAGCGATCCCCAATGAACTTTCCATTTTGTCCCGAGATCACCATTGAACTTTTAAATTTCGTTCCGAGATCACCAACCATATACTTTTTTGTGACAACCAGAATCAACATCTGACGTGGCATTGCCACGTCATTAAAAAATACCTAAGTGGCAATGCCACGTCATTAAAATACCTACGTGGCAATGCCACGTCAGATGGTGATTCTTGAAAGTTCGATGGTTGGTGATCTCGGAACGAAATTTGAAAGTTCGATGGTGATCACGGTAATAAAACCGGTTGATTGGTGATCTCGGGACAAAATGGAAAGTTCGTTGGCGATCGCTGACTTAAACCCTAAAATTTAATCATTTTATGCCCATGAATTTGATGGCAATGCCCTCGGATATAAGTATATAACCAAAATTATGACTTATTCATTTTTTGTTATGCATAATGACTTCAATGCATATAGAATCCATCCATATTTATATTATATATGATACGTGACCTTTTAGAAAATAATAAACTCAAATGTGGACATTTCTAGAAAATAATAAACCGATACATAATATGTATAACACTGAATTAGTGATAATTTAAAACATATGTATGTTTATTTATGGAATAAATAATACTTGACATCTAAGGTTACTTTCAAAAATCGAAATATTTATTTACGGAAGATATTACATGTTATTTAGTGACAATTGAAATTAAAATTCACTATGATGTGGTAGTTGGAGTATTTGTGATATCAACAAATGATATATGTTTTAAGGAATCAAAAAGTTAAATGTCAATAACTATATTTAATAAAAAATACCTTAAATAGAGAGATATATTCACCAATATTGTTTCAATGCAATTAAATTTAAATTTAATTAAATTTATGGAAATGTAATTAAATTTAAATGCACTTCGTTCTACATACATTGTTATTACGTATATTCAAATCTTTTAAAGTAAAGATTGAAAATATTTACAAAATATTTTACTATTACTAATTCAAAGAATTTCGTAAAATTCTCTATTTAACAATTTATGTCTATAATTATTAATCAACATTTTGAATATAAAAAAAGTATATTAAAAGCTTCTGCCAATTTGGAGGATCCGTTTTAATGAGAATTGTATGGATTCAACTTACCATAATTAAAAAAATCTTAATTGATTATCGCCCAAACTATGGTCAAGCTTATAACTCTCCCTCCACTTAATTGATTTTGAAATTAATTGCTTCAAATAAAACAAACTTCATAACAGAATAAGAACGGGTTGATTCCATTCCATCTAATCTCGCCATATCAGCGCAAAAGTCGGGTCGTATCAAGTAGGAATGACAATAGTGCGGGTTCGGTGCGGGGCTGTCAGCCCCAACCCCAAATCCATTATTCTAAGTAATCCCCAAATCCATCAAACCCATTGGGGGCACGACTTCTACCAAACCCAATCCAAATTCCAACGGGGTCTTAGCGGGGTACCTCATTATCGGGGTACCTCATTGAGGACACGAGTCCAAATCCTGAACCAGTACTAGTTTTCCACATATAATACCCACTATCCGGACGACTTGCTGATTTCCTTAAAGCATTATCTAGACACTTGTTTCAATAACAAATAAGTAACATGATCAATATAACATATAGTAATTGGCCTCGTTGATGACACAAGCATGCTAAAAACATGAAGGATTCCAAATGTACACTACAAATAAATAATAACTAAATCGTTGTTGTGTACAAGTCAAAATTCTCAAGTTCAACAAACAATAGTCATATAGATAAATAATGTTATAAATGCTATTGCAATTTAAAAAGGTATACATAAATATATATATTGATGATATTAGTTAATTATTGATATATATTATAGTTATATATACATATATAGGCGGGGCGTTCGGGGATGATAGTACCATCCCCAACCCGAACCCGAACCTGATAAGAATCTCCATACATCGCCCCATACCCCGCCCCATCCCCGACAAGTCATCTCCAATCCGATCCAAAAATTGCGTGGTTTGGAGATCCCCATCGGGTTTGGGTCCTTTTGCCATCCCTAATATCAAGCTACCATCAATGGCTGCCGATGATGTTTTCACACCACTAAGTCTTATCACTAATGAAAGGGACGACTGGAGGATCCGAGTGAAAGTTTTGATGCTCTGGAAACAAAGCTACAAGAATACCCCTACGCAGGTCGCTTCCATGGATATGATCCTCTTGGATCCGCAGGTAACATTATATCTATACATAGGCACATGTTTTTAATTTGTATTTGTATGTGTTCATAACGTGATTCGATAACCTGTATGTGTTCATAATTTGTATCTGAATAAATGACAAATATTTATATCATTCGTGAACCTGTATGTGTTCATATATGTATCTGAATAAAACGTGTTTACGATGGATTGTCAAAGGGAAAAATTATTATAGAATGTGTATGAAGGGATTTCGAATATTCATAAGCATGGTTGTTCTGTGCAAATATTCTATTGTAACTCGATTATTTGTCATTGACCATTACAATCATTGATTTGATAACCGGAAAAGATTATTATAGACGTGTGTATGAAGGGATTTCAAATAAAAATTAAGAATGGTTGTTCTGTGCAAATATTCTGTTGTAACTCGATTATTTGTCATTGACCATTACAATAAGTGATTCGATAACCTGTATGTGTTCATAATTTGTGTCTGAGTAAATGACATATATTTATATCATTCGTGAACCTGTATGTGCTCATATCTGTATCTGAATAATATGTATCTGAATAAAATCAAGTTATTTGTATCTGAACCTTTATGTCAAATTTTCTGAATTTGTATCCGAATAAATGCTACTATGTTTCTTATAACACACTATTCTGAAATTAAGTTCATCCTTTGATGTTTCTGTCCTATGTTGTTCATGCTCAATATAAATTGAATTTTTATATGTACACATAATTTGATAAACAGTACCTAATATGCATTTGTTTATTATTATTCACTGGGTAATAATAAAAACTTTGTATTTCATATTTAAATTTCATAAATGCTATCAATCAATTCCTTTCAAGTTAAAATAATACCTCAATAATGTAATCACTTATATTTCGTAATAGAACCCCTATTTTAGTATTCTGTTTCCATTAATATAAATCCTATTTTATAGTTATCAATATTACCATGTGAGAACATGATAATATTGATAACTGTAATCAACATGATAATCAACAATTAAAGTATTGATAACTGTAAAATAGAATTATATTAATGGAAACAAAATCATGTTGATTACAGTTATCAATATTATCATGTTCTGACATAGTTATCAATATTACCATGTGAGAACATGATAATATTGATAACATGATAATATTGATAACTGTAATCAACATGATAATCAACAATTAAAGTATTGATAACTGTAAAATAGGATTTATATTAATGGAAACAAAATACTAAAAGAGGGGTTCTATTACCAAATATGAGTGATTACATGTATGAGGTATTATTTTAAACTAACAGGAATTGATCGATAGCATTTATGAAATTTAAATATGAAATACATAGTTTTGATTGTTACCCTGTGAATAATAATGAACAAATGCATATTAGGTACTGTTTATCAAATTATGTGTACGTATAAAAATTTAATTAATATTGAGCATGAACAACATAGGACAGAACCATCAAAGGCTGAACTCAGAATAGTGCGTTATAAGAAACATAGCAGTATTTATTCAGATACAAATTCAGAAAATTTGACATAAAGGTTCAGATCAAATACATTGAGTTTATTCAGATACAGATATGAACACATACATGTTCACGAATAATATAAATATTTTTCATTTGCTCAGATACAAATTATGAACACATACAGGTTATCAATGATTATAATGGTCAATGACAAATAATCGAGTTACAACACAATATTTGCACTTAAACAACTATTCTTAATGTTTATTTGAAATCCCTTCATACACACGTCTATAATAATCTTTCCATCGAATCAATGATCGTAATGGTCAATGACAAATAATCGAGTTACAAAAGAATATTTGCACAGAACAATCATGCTTATGAATATTCGAAATCCCTTCATACACGTTCTATAATAAATTTTCCGTTTGACAATCTATCATAAACACATTTTATTAAGATACAAATATTAACACATACAGGTTCACGAATGATATAAATATTTGTCATTTATTCAGATACAAATTATGAACACATACAGGTTATCGAATCAAATTATGAACACATACAGATACAAATTAAAAACATCTGCCTATGTATAGATATAATGTTACTTACGGATCCAAGAGGATCGATCATATCCATGGAAGCGACCTGCATAGGGGTATTCTTGTAGCTTTGTTTCCAGAGCATCAAAACTTTCACTCGGATCCTCAAGTCGTCCCTTTCATTAGTGATAAGACTTAGTGGTGTGAAAACATCATCGGCGGCCATTGATGGTAGCTTGATATGACCTGACTTATGCGCTGATATGGCGAGATTAGATGGAATGGAATCAACCCGTTTATATACTGTGATAAAGTTTGTTTTATTTGAAGCAATTGATTTCAAAAGTGGAGGGAGAGTTGTAAGCTTGACCATAGTTTGGGCGATAATTGATTATGATTTTTTAATTAGGGTAAGTTGAATCCATACAATTCCCATTAAAATAGATCCTCCAAATTGGCAGAGGCTTTTAATTTACTTTTTTCTTTTATAATGTTGATTAATAATAATTATAGGCATGAATTGTTAAATAGAGAGTTTTACGAAATTCTTTGAATTAGTAATAGTAAAATATTCTGTAAATATTTTCAATCTTTACTTTAAAAGATTTGAATATACGTAATAACAATGTATGTAAAACGATGTGCATTTTAATTTAATTACATTTCCATTAATTTAATCAAAACGATGTGCAACACTTGTTTTTTTGTTTTTGGGTTAAATCGTTCCTAAATATTTACATTATGCATGGACGCCGTGTTATTCACCAATAACCTACATAACATTAAAGCCATATTTTATTTTCTAGTTATGAATTAATAAATTTCAAGTTATGTATTCGACAACATTCTACAAATCTTATTCTACTTCGTTAATGTTTGTCCTATGTTGCTGTTCTGTTACAAAAAAAAAAAAAAAATTAAGCATTATTAAATAAACGATTATTTCTGTATACGACTTAAATAATTGTAGTGTTCGCATTTCAATGTGACGTCTCCATTAAAAAAACAAATGTCTGTTTCAAATGGTCAAGCCTGCAATTTTTGCGGGTTATGATCTAGTGTAAATAACAAAAGTTAAGAAAATTACAATAATTCTAAATGTTAAAGTCTTGTTACCTTACAAATCTCTATTATCCTGTAGTTTCTATGAAACAAGCTGGTCTCAAGCTCAAATCTAATGTAAGCCGACTTTTTTTTCATCTACTTATTTTTTTTTTCCTTCTCAAATTCCGTGTCAGGAACTATGGATCAAATATTTTATTTATTTATTTATGTATATATAATTTTGTTTTGGCTCTTTTTCACAGGGATCTTCTTGAAGGTTGTTAGTTGGGCTACACTAACTGAAACTGCTGGTCTCTTGAAAATCAATGTCATGGGAAGGTATAACACCCCTCATTTATACTTATTTAAATATAGTAAATCGGAAGCGTAAGTCCAAATAGATAATAATAATTTACATCGTTTTATCAACATATAAAATTCAACCTTTTCAAAACATAATTTCTCAACAGAGGTGTTATATAAAACATGTTAAAACATTATTTTATACAAATCCGCTATCAGAGTAATGCATCGTGGTCAAACATTCCTTCTAAACCAGCTTCTTGCCCAACCAATATAATAGCAAAACCCTGCAAGAAGTGTTAATGTGGGGGATTAGCATAAAGCTAAGTGAGTAGATAACTAATCAACAGGCTAACTTAGCTCAACAACTTTGCATACAACAATTAACACATAACCAACAAAGTAGACAATACCACCATTTAACAAAGCAACATGGCAACAGTTCAACTGGTCAACTTATCATCAAAGCAACTATTCAACAAGCAACTGACTTCATAATGAGGCATCGGTGGCTCTGGAGATAACCATAATACCCGGGAGGCTCCCCAAGAACACTTACCCAACCATATCCGTATGGCCATAACGGACGAGACCGATAGCTAGTGGTTATTCTCAACTAACACAGGAGGTGTGTTAAACCTTGAATAACCGACTAGCCCAACCAACAGTTCAACAACTCGTTGACCTCATTAACAACTGATGCCCGAAGGCCAACAACAAGTCCAGTGATCACATAATCAACAAATCGCATATTCATCAGGTCAACGTTATTATATCAACCATATTATTACTAACTATAATAATCATCATGGCAACTACAATAGTAATAATATGTTACTTGTTGTAACCAAACTCGTTACAACCAAGTTATACTGAGGATTAGAGATCCACTCACCGACCACCTCAGGCATCCACTCAGTAGTCTAATATCACTGAGTCTTCTGCTCAACTGGAATTACAACAAAATAGAACAAGTTAGTATATAACATCATATTAATTCATCTTCATCAAACAACATATTTAATATCCAATATAATACCATCATTCAATCACGATAATCACTTTCTATCACAATTCACATAAATTGTTACTTATTTACAATAATTCAACATACTTCATCTCTAGATTATGAATAACCAATTAACATCATTAATTCATAATCATTTAACAAGTTTATGATTCCCATGATCATCTTATCATATTAGTACACCTTAATCATTGTTAATTAACATCATGAGATCATATAACAAGATTATCAACCTCCATTATTACTAACTCATTAAAACACTTCATAATCATCATAATCACCATGAATACTTAATCAACTTTACACAATTTAGTTTGAACGCAACTAATTATCATCATGTATCAACTCTAACATGATCACTAACAACAATTATCAAACATACACTAATTACACAAGCTTTGATCATATCATAATCAACTAAACCCTTTAACTTTATTAATGATCATATATCAAATTCACCATTTCTAAACTAGGTTTAGATTGTAATCCACATATAATCATCAACTAACAACTATATGATCATTACAAGCTTCAATTCCATCATTTACACCAAAACTCAATTTCTAAGTTAACATAAAACTCATGAATTAACACATACAACATGTTTATAATGATGATGGAATGATTAAACCATGTTATGAAAGCATAACTCATATCAATTTACACTCTTGAAGCCCTAATTTCGGATTTTAATCAAGAACATCAAAAACCCAAATTTCAAGTTTATAAGAAATCAAGAATTCAAGACTTACAAGATGATTGGAAGGATTAGAGATGTTTAATTCACATTTTAGAAGCTTGAATTAGAGTTTCATGGCTTCAATTTAATCTCTAAGCTTGATTTGTGAAGAACACCTCATCCCTGTGATTTAATATGTACGGCCAAACCAAAAACAGGGAAGAACAAGGATTGATTCCACAAGATTTTGATGATTGGTGATGATTTTGATTAGGTTTAAGGTTTAGATCAAACCCTCGCTCTCTCCCGAATTCTCTCGAATGTTTTAGGTGATAAATATGAGATTTTTCACATATAAATGATAATACGTGTACTAGTTTTGTCCCCCGTACTTATCATTGTCTGGAACTTAAAAACCATTTGCGGGGAAACATTATTTTATTTTACCGTCAACTAAATAAAATTAAAACACTCAATAATTTATTAGTCACAATAAATTATTCGACTATTATCACTATTTATTTCAAATAATACAACACACCTATTTTCGGACACACTTAATAATAATTCACAGTCAGAAAATATTAAATACTACTAGACCCAAATACTGGGTGTTACAGAAGGATTGTGAGTTGTCTTGTGCTTTGTTTAAAAAAAACGTTCGCAAACATAAAGAGCAAAATTTAAAAGGTAAAACGAAAGCTAGCTAAGGATGGGGGTTCTCCAAAAACCTATAAAAAGAAAAAAGGTAGATGAGAATGCGATGTTCTAACAGATATGGTCGAAGATACAAGCCTAGTTTCTTCGTTAAAGGATGCGGTTGATGATGATTGTCAACGGCCTTGTGAAACATATATTCTTGATGTTCGTCCGGTTGTGGGAAAACTTATTAATATGAAGAAATCAGAGAATGAAATGGTCAAGTTTAGTCATTTTATCCAAAGTTTGATTGACAACGATAATTCTTCGCCCAAAAATTCAAGATGGTAACTTTTGTTGAGATGGTTGGCTTGCTGGATGGTTCATTGGTTCAAAGAAGATCAAATTGTAGTAGGTGCATCTGATTTTTCAATCATCAAAGTGGCTATGTGAGGATGGATGTTTAGTTTTTTTTATGGCTTTAGTTACCCATCCAATTTCTGTTGTTAGGTTGTTAAGTTAAGTTTGCATCTTCTTTTCCTCTTCAACTTTAGTTGAAAGTGGAGTTGTTAATTAAACTTTGTTTTTCGCCAAAAAAAACAAAAAAAAAACTGAAACTGCTGGTGATTCAGCAGTTGCTGCAGCAATATGTAGCATGCATGATGTTTTATTTTTCATGTATTCAATATCCATTGGTTGTTTCTTATCTCCAGCTTTCTCAGAGTATCCTATCCCTAATAATGTGGCATTCGTTGGAGAAATTGGTCTTGGTGGCGAGCTTCGTACGGTTAGACTTCTCCTATCTTTTTTTTTTCTTCCCCATTGTAAAATACGAATACGTTTGAACAAATGTGGTTGCTGAGGGACTGATGTTTGTAACTGCAGGTATCGAAAATGGAGAAGAGGGTGAGTACAGTTGCAAAACTGGGGTATAAAAAGTGTATCGTGCCAACATCAGCTGAAAGTTCGTTGCGTAGGTTAAGATTTAGGAGAAATTGAGATTTTGGCATGTAGATATCTCAAAGAAGTTATTAACATTGTGTTTGTCCCAAGCTCGGAGTTAGATTAAGGGTAAATGATAAAGATCGGCAACGAACTGCCAAAATTTGTTCCAAGTATGCAACCTACCAATTTAATTGCTCAAGTATGCAACAAACCGGATAAATATGTGTTGGGATCTTGATAAAGTGCATTTTTACCTTTTGAAGTTTGGAATAGCCGACTAAGCTTACACATAAGCTGCCACATCGATTTTTTTGCCACGTCAAATGAACACGTGTCATCCACATCATATATTTGATTTTTGATATGAATAATCTTGATTGTTTTTCTATTTACTTGTAAATTTTAATCAATTTCATATTTAATAAACACTTTTTTTTATATTATCCTTTTTACAAATTTCTTTTATCATCATCAACAACATCAACATCAGACATAGAGCTGGATTCCAAATTTCTTTTATCATCAACATCAACACCCCATCGATCTCTTTTATCCTGTTTAATAAATCCATTTTTGATTTCTGATTAAACATATACACCAACCTATATCTATACGTACACACACAAGATCTAGATTCCAACACCAAAATGAACAACATCAAGTTTCGATTATTGAAATTCGAAGAATTACCTGAATACATGAAGGATGATGAATATATACATGAAGTTTTGATTGTTAAATCGAAACTCAAAATTCTAAACAAAAAACCCCCAAAAGTATTAATACAAATAGTAGCACTAGCAGATTGCAAAGCTTTCGTTCGCTACCCCTTGGTCGGAGTCTTTCTCATCCACCGGAAAAACGGAACCAGTGGTGGTGGATTTTACAAACACACCGAACCACCTTAACCATCACTACACTATATTCAGATTCGTTTTAATCCTCCATCGATCTCTGTTTAGATTAGCCACACGCACTCGTCGGAATCTTAATGAGTTGTTGATGACGAAGGGGTGGGTCGAGAGGCTGAGCCACCAAAAAGGAGGCGAATTAGTGGTGGTAATCGACTATAAACACCACCGAGTTTACGAGGCTAACCAAAATTGAAAGCTTCAGGTGCTTAGACGGCGGCTATCCCGGCTATCCCGTTTGGCAATTGACAAAGAGTGTGTCTGAGATGGCCGGTGTTTAAGACCACGTGACAACCGATTTTACGACAACAACCACAACTAGTAGTTACGAACACAATGGCAGATTGTGGTTAGGATATTATGTAGACTTTATTTTCTGATTTTGTATCTTGAATGTGTAAACCCATATTTGGGTTTTGTTTTATTTTCTGACTTTGTTTGGTACATGGTGTTATTTCGATTGATTTGTGTAAACTAAGAAATTTTGAATGTGTTTGTCATTTTGATTTTGTCAAAAACTGAATATTGAGTTCGATTTATTTGAGTCCTAATCAAAGACAATTTTAATTTTAAGTTGATATTCATGAATAAAATATTTGATGAAATTCTAATCAAACCAAAGATGGCATATGATTAAATTAAGACTTTGAGGATGATATCCGACGAAGAAGAAAATTTTTTTCGAGAAATTAAGAAAAAATAATGAAAATATTATTATTTTATTAAATTATTATATACTTTTCATCATAAAATAATAAATAAATAAAGCTTCACATCATTTTTTAAAAATGTAAAAAAAAGCCACGTCATTTAAAAAAAAAATGTAAAATGCCACGTATTGTGTGTTTACCGGGTTAGTAGGTAACTGGTTACCATAATACTCACATGAGTAATGGTTCTTCCAGTTTGTTGCATACTTGAGCAATTAAATTGGTAGGTTGCATACTTAGAACAAATTTTGGCAGTTCGTTGCCGATTTTTGTCATTTACCCTTAGATTAATGGTTCTTTTGTGCGTCATTTTTGTGTTTGTCCCATGCATCGATTGCTCAAGCTGGCTGTTGGCCGTGGAAACCCACAATATACGGAATTGGAAGCAAATTCCAAAAGAATGCAAAGACTATGTATCCAATTACATGTTAAGCACACAATACCACAATGATCGTGATTTGGTAGCCGAAGCTTACAAATACGCTCAAGAACCAACGCTCGGTGGAGATGGCATGGACATATGGGTTTTCGACATAGATGAAACCGCCATCTCTAATGTTCCTTATTTTGCTAGCCTCGATTTTGAGTACGTGCCAACATACATTATTTATTACAAAAATGCTACCGTCACAAAATATTTACAAAATAAACTGTTGTATTAGATGTACCAATTATCATATATCCCTCTTTTCATTGTGTTTCATGATCGTTTTAAGCCACATGACATGATCTTTTTGTATTACTCCATATTTTTATTAATGGGTACCTATAGTACTTGTTACAATGATATTCAACTAATTTTGATTTTCATTTCAGGTTATACTCATCAAGACCGAGACAAGTTTTTACGAGTGGCAAAAGCAATACCGGCTTAGTCAATCTTAAAGAAATACCGGCTTCAATAGAAGCAAAAGCAATACCGGCTTCTCTGAAAGTATACAGAAGATTAGTAAATCTCGGGTTTAGGTTTATCATTCATATATGATCAAGCTATAAGCGTTTATAGTACGCAATAAATAGGTACTAGTGCATATTTATTAGGTTCGTTCCCTTGTGAATGTTAATATCAAATAATAAAAAATTGATTTATAGTCTAAAACATGTGATGTGATCGATCACTAGTCAATGAACTATGATTTGTTGATCTTACCTGCCGTTTGTCCATGTAAAACAAATCAAAGTATGACCACAGTCACGTGGAGCCATGTGGAAGGCAAAGGTACCAGTCGCTACCGGTTCATTCCCAATACAATGTACAATTTCTAATGAAAAATATCATTTTTAATTATTTGTCTTGTTTGTGTTACGGGTCCAGAAAAATTAGAATATCATTGCCGCGGGTCACTCAAGATTATGAATCCGCCACTGACCACAGTCCCAAGATAGTAATCATTACTAGTTATAATATCATATACGTCCGAAAACAGAGTAAGGTTTATACAAAAATAAAAATACTAGCTATCCGATGAGTAGTGCACACTGTGCACCATTAGTACAGTACTATTTTGGTAACTTCAAAATGAGAAATGATATGGGCGCGTTTAGTTAAAGAAAAATTTCTCCATTTTTCTTTTTCCATTTCTTTAGAGAATGAGAAGTGTTTTACTTCTCCTGAATAGCATGGAAAATCTAGAAAACGTGTTTAGTTGTAAGGGATGAAGTTTTCATTTTCCAAAGAAGAGTGGAGATGGAAATCTTAGAAAACATCAAAAGTAGTTTTCAACTTTGTAGTTATAAAAAGGAAAACAAGAATATTCATTTTCTTAGAAAAATTTGTTAGAAAATTCGAATTTGAACACGTTTTCTAATTTTCTTAGAAATTTTTTTGAAAAAGTGAGAAGTTTTTTGTAACTAAACGCACCCTAAATTAAAATGTATACTTTATGTTTACAAAAATTCAAACATGCATACATTGTTTTTACTTTGACTCACATTTTGAATAAAACTACTCTCAATCAACTTAATGTACCACCAATTCATATTTCACTTTAATTTTCAAACATAACCTTTAGAGCTACAACTAGTAAAATCCCTATTACGTCAAGTATATATATATATTTTTTTGTTAGGTATTACAAAATAGACATTATGTTTATCAGTTATTTTCATTTTAAATTAAAAGGTTCTACCTATATGTCCTTTTTAAATCAAATGGCCCGAAAAAAATGTAATCCAACTCGTAAGAGCACATGGTGTGGGTATACGTGGCGTTAGCGTTCAAGGACGAGAAAGCCGACTTTCGGCGTTCAGCCACAACGCCTCGGCGTTCTGGTCGGCGTTCTGGTCGGCGTTCTCGTCGGCGTTCAGGTGTCAATGTCCTAATTCAAACGCTGAACGACTTCGGTGTTCTTTTTTTTTTTTTCTTCTCATTTTTTCAAATAAAACAAATAATAAAAAGCACCAGAACACTGTCCAGAACACTGTGAATACTTTTTCACCACACCACAGAATCCTCACTTTCAACATTCTCCAGAACACTGTCCAGAACACCGGTTGCCACACCCTATGCTCTAAAAGTTGACCAAAATTTGTCATGAATGATTACGTAAAAGAAGCAGCCAAATTAGTTTGTTTATTATAGTTGTATCAATGAGACGACGCCTTACTTTTGATGCGATTTCTTGACATTATACATAAGGACGACGACACGCTTTCGATTTAATCAATGTTCCGTTTGTATCAAATTTGACAAATTACATACTTGATACTGTTTGTAGGAATATAATAACAAGATTTTATGTCTTGTTAAAAACATAACCAACTCAAACAACCATTATATTATTATTATACTCATCAAAAAGTTTATAAACATTGCAATTATAATATAGAAATATATTCTTATTTAATTACACTTCCAATATGGATGGCAAAAAGTCCCGAATCCGATGAAGATCTCCAAACCCCGTGATTTACAGGTCGGGCTTGGGGATGGTTTATCGGGTACGGGGCAAAAACGGGGATTCTTATCGGGTTAGGGTTGGGGAACGAGGACCGTCATCCGTGGTCCGTTCCGCCCGATATATATATCATAAGATTCTAATGTGATGAATTTGAGGATTTTGAATTGTGTACACCCATGATTCAATTATATATTTTTAGTGCAAGTGAGAAAGGCTTCTAATGCTTTTAGTATATACTTGTGTTAACGAGACCAATCACTTGCATCAATGGTTGTATAATGCATTTCTAGATAATGCGTTATGAAAAATCATCAACCAATCCCGGATTTAAGTTATTACTAATGGGAATGGGTATTGAGTCAAACTTGAGAAACCTATGTCCTCAAATGTAGGGCTGTTCACGGTTCGGATAAAACCAGATTATCCAATTGGATAATTCGGATCGGATCATATGGTTTGGATAATTGGTTTTTTGGATCGGCTCGGATCGAAACCAAACTTATTATTTTGGATCACGGATTGGTTTTGGTTAATAAATTACAAACCGGATTATCCAATAAAACCAAATAACAAATAAATATTTATTTTTCAAACATTATATGTATACATGCACATACCAAATAGTTTACTAACTTATTAATATTCTATAAATATCCAAATATAATAGGTAGTTTATAGTTTACAAAATTGTTTACTTATATATGTAGGTAATTTATAGTTTTGTTTTGCATTAAACTATTATATTACACACACATGTATATGTACTGGAAGGTTCAAATGAGAACCATCCATTCTATATAATTTTATTATAATAATTAACATATTTTTAGTAGTTATTGTAAATATTTATGTACGTGTTTGGATATCCAAAAACCAAACCAATCCATCCAAATAGTAATTTGAATGGATTGGTTCGGTTTTTGAATTTGTTTGGACGGATCGGATTCATATTTTCTAAACCGTAATCCATTTGGATTCATGTATACGGATCAGTTTTGAACCGATCCATCCATTTGAACACCCCTGCTCAAATGGGTGCCCCGATGTTGAGTTTGGGTCGAGTTTAGAGGAAGTCATGTCCCCAATGGAGTGTCTTCTTAATATCTCCGTTGGGGTTTGAGGATTATTTTGATTAATGAGTTTGAGTTGGGGCTAACACTCTCCGCCGTGAACATGACCCATTCCCATTTCTAACTTCCAATAAAAAGTACTATTTTTCTTTCTCAAAAACAGAAATTGATCTAATTGTTACATCAATATCAATATATCAATATACTAGCCCTTAAACCCGTGTATACACACGGGGTTATGTAAGGTAAAATTAAAATTTTTTAGTATCGAATTTTTTGTTAAACATTAGTTAATTTTGTGATTAAAAGTAAGGATATAATTGAAAGAGGAGAAAAATAAATTAATAATCCATATGCGATTGTTGGTAAGAAGAAAATAATAATCCTATATATAGTCAAATAGTTACCATCCTATATTTAATTATTATTATTATTATTATAATTATTATTATATTATTGAATTTGATTAGGATTAAATAATTTGGTAAAGTAAGACAATTTGAATTTGATTAGGATTAAGATTATGAAATAATGATGTCATCATTTTCCTAAATTTTAGCAATTTGATAGAATTAGACAATTTGATTGGCTAATTGAATATTTGATGATATCATCATGTGATTCTTATATATAATTTATTAAGATATATATATATATATATATATATATATATATATATATATATATATATATATATATATATATATATATATATATATATATATATATTATATCTGAGTTCCGACATATATATATCGATCATCGAGGGTTCCGTTTTCAATATTGTGAATCTCAAACTGATATGAAACATAATTCAAGAACATTAGATAAATAAATAGTACGTTTCAATAAAAGGAATCATAATCTTGTCTCGAAATGTATTAAGTGGAAATTAACATATTGTTTAAAAATCCCCTTACGTTTAAGCATTTTATTTCATTTTTTCTCATTATTTTAGTTGAAGATTATAAATTATAATTATATTATCATGCAGTCAACTATTTGTGGTACCAATGGTTATGGTTATTTATCCAATAAAGATGGCCTATTGTCACAAACTAGATCTATATAAACCCAAAATATATAACATGATACCATTTTTCAACCGCACAAATTAAACCATGAGTCTCTCAATGTTATTTATTCTCCTAACAACCACCATGGCAGTTGCTTTACCTAACAATGTCATCCACATGCTAAACCCACATTCCGGTTCGGCGGGCGACAAACATTCCGGCCTCGACTGCTTGAGCTGGCGGCTAGCCGTCGAGACCAACAACCTCCGGGCTTGGACCCAAGTTCCAGCATCATGTGAAGAGTATGTGGGTCATTATATGCTCGGGAAACAATATCGTAAAGACTGCAATATCGTTGCCAATGAAGCCTATGAATATGCTAAAGGACTTAATCTCACCAAAGACGGCAAGGACGTTTGGGTTTTCGATATAGATGAAACCACACTCTCTAATCTCCCATATTACGCCCGGGACAACGTTGCTTTTGGGTAAAAGTTATTTCAAATTAATCGAACTTTTTATTTCTTCTCTTTAGTTTATTAATGGGCATTTGGCTAAACACGGTAGCGGTTTGAGACTAACTGATCAATCAATAAGTAATTTTACCAATTTATACAAATGTTCAAGTTTAACTTGAGACAACGCATACTGGGATTGATTGTAGATTTGTCTGATAACAAAATATATTTTTTAAAGAATGTTTGTCTTGATTTTTCAGTGCAATACCATATAACGCGACGGCATTTAACACTTGGGTGACGGAAGCAGTGGCACCCGCGATTCCAGCTTCTTTATGGTTGTACAAGAGATTAGTAAAGCTAGGGTTTAAGATCGTGTTTCTTACTGGATCAGGTGAAGCGTATAAGGAACCTCGTATAAAAAATCTACAAGCAGTTGGTTATGCTACTTGGGAGAAGCTCATTCTTAAGTAAGTCAATTGATAAGTGATTATTTTCTTTCGTATCATTCGATACAATTATATAAGTGTTGAAAAATTTGTGCAGGGGAGCGGGGGAAGGTAGCGGGGTGGTGTACAAATCGAAGAAAAGGAAAGAACTGGTTGATGCCGGATATAGGATTCGAGGTAATATGGGTGATCAATGGAGTGATTTACTCGGAAGCAACCCCGGCGATCGCACGTTTAAATTGCCCGATCCTATGTACTACATTGGTTAGGTTAGTTCATTTATGAACCAAAGATCGAGTTGTTAGTTATTACAAGTTTGCATGTAGGATCAAAATAAAGTATGGAGTATTATAATTCGAATTGTACTAATTAGGAAAGGTGAGGAAATTTTGTTATTACCTTTTCTATCCTAAGATCTGCTCTAACTTTTGGGAGTAAATTACATTGCTCGTCCCTGTGGTTTACACGTTATTACAAAGCCAGTCCCCGGGTCGGGTATTCCTCGGAGCCAGTCCCTTGACCCGGAAATTTGTTTCACTCCCAGTCCTTACGTCAAACGGGTGTTAAATACGCTTGTTATCTCATCCCACGTGACTTGCACATGGCCGCGTAATTACATTGCCCGTCCCTATGGTTGTTCGTATATTACGATCCCAGTCCTCGGGTCGGGTATTGTGCGGACAACCACAGGGACGGGCAATGTAATTTATGGGCAACCACAGGGACGTGCAATGTTATTTACGGACAACCACAGGGACGGGCAATGTAATTTACTCGGCCATGTACAACTCACGTGGGATGAGATAACAAGCATATTTAACGCCCGTTTAAAGTAGGGACCGGGAGTGAAACAAATTTCTGGGTCAAGGGACTGGCTCCGAAGAATACCCGACCCGGGGACTGGCTTTGTAATAACGTGCAAACCACAGGGACGGGCAATGTAATTTACTCAACTTTTGGATTGTTCGTCTACCAATAAAATGCCCATACCCTCGCAGCAGGGGCGGAGCCAGGAAATATAAGTAGAGAATGCCCATACCCTGGCAGCAGGGGCGGAGCCAGGAAATATAAGTAGAGGGAGCGAAATAAACATTTTTTTTATTTATTTTGTAGTTTTGTAGGGGCGAAATAAATTTTTTATTATTTCTTTTGTAGTTTAGTAGGGTGAAAATTTTAAAATGTCATTAATACCTTTGAAAAATTTCTTTTTTACGTAATTTGAAAATTCTAGTGGGAGCGGCTGCCTACGCTGCCCCCGCCCTGACTCCGCCCCTGCCTGGCAGTGGCCTAGATAGGATTTACAATAATCGTCAAGCTATGAGCCAAACAAACCAGTCACGATAAAAAAAAAAAGTCGTCAAAATGAGTACGTAACCTCAGATAAAGATGGGTGTTTGATAGGGTGGTGATTAATACACCACAATACTTCGACCATACAACATTAAATATGTAATACAGTAACCTCAGATAAAGATGGGTGTTTGATAGGGTGGTGATTAATACACCACAATACTTCGACCATACAACATTAAATATGTTATACATTATTGTATTGTACAACTCTGTAAAACTCATTTGGTGGTGTATAACCAAAATGTGATGGTGTAGGAATCGATGTAACATACTTGATAGTTGATAGAGACTCATCAACGACACGTAAATCAAGAATTCAAGAAAATTAAATTGTTCGGCTTTTGGGTAGGAGGACATTGCGACGGCCCGTCATCTCTAAAAACCTTCTTATTGTAGTATGGTGACCAGTCAACATCCTTTTAATTAAGTTACAATAAGTGTTTGCATTAATTAAAATCAAATGACTTTAGTATAAAATATAATCAGGCTTTGAAAAAGTGTAATTATATAACTAATTTGTAAGTAGTCTAATAAATTGATATTGTTAACTTAAATGTGCAATTATCACTAAAAATAAAAATAATTAGAAATATAAACGAAACTTCTATGCAAGCGATGTTGGTTGTGATGTGGTTGATTTTCTTGCATTTGTGCAAATGAAAATCTTTGATCAATATGTTTTTCCTTTCAACTCTTGAAAAAGCGACATATTGACCCTTATTAATGTTAATTGTGAAGCATACCGTCAATGGGGATAAAGTTGAAGGTTGCTAACTAATGGGGATAAAAAGATTGGTCTAAAGTGTTTTTAACTTAGTTGGTTAAATGATAATACTTGCATACATTTGGATGATCTGTTTTGTACCTCTCGGGAAAGCGTATTATATATTTTGCGGTATATTTTAGATTTGAATTGGATATGAATTTTATACTCTGTTGATTATATTATAGTCTATGTTATTAACTAAATTACTGGCTTGAAACAATGAATTTGAATAGAGGTGTAAAAACATGTAATGTTGTTAAACACTTTTGAAATTAAGATGTTATTATTAAAGTAAGAAATTGGTTAATATTCAAATAGAATGTAACTATTTTAGAAATTGAATTAATAACAAATTAAGATGTTCAATTTTACATTTATAAACAGGCGTCTTCATCAATAACATGATTTGAGTACTCAGCAAAAGAAGTAGCATGGTAAATATGTGGCATAAATAAGAATGGAAAATTTAAAAAACTTATTTTAAAGACACATAGGATTTGTAAGAAATTCAAAGACAAAGAAATGTGCCACATAAGCTATACAAAACTTCATTTTTAAGCCCGTACGATGCACGTCGAATATTATTATTGTTATATGAAGTTGAAAATTTATCACTAATACTTTAAAAAATTATATATATATATATATATATATATATATATATATATATATATATATATATATATATATATATATATATATATATATAGCAATGAATTTCAAAGTTTAATACATACAAATATATCACCGCAAAACTTAAATCAACATTTATCGTATGAATGGTTTAATTGACGATGATTCTTAATATTGTGAGTCAATATTTTGGAATATATTATTATTATTATTATTATTATTATTATTATTATTATTATTATTATTATTATCACATTAAATAAGTTGACATATGGAAAGCTATAACACGCACCAAATTTACATGACATTTTTTTTTAAAACTCGGAAGCGAAATCCCATTCATATTAACACTGATGACATTATGTCATCAACCAAAACATATTACAAGTTATAAGTATTAACTGCTCATTTACAAACCATTAGCTTATCATAATCATTATATAACAAAACATGAACTATTGTGTCTAACAAAATCAGAGTAATCCTGGTCAAACAACTCCCAGTCACTCCTTGCCCAGTCCCAAAACATCACATAAACCTGCAAGGAGTAAACAACGGGATTAGCACAAAGCTAAGTGAATAAACCTGTTACAAACAGTTTGACTTAGCTATAACAATATCAATTATCAACAATATCACTTTGACACAACATCACCAAGAGGATCGGTGGTCCTTGTGGAGCCCTCAGACCGCGGTGGCCCACCAAGCGACACTTACAATCACTGCAGGCCAATACAGTGATTTTACCGATAACTGATTGCTACCTTTAATCAATATGTGTTCCATTCTCAACACATGATTACAAATCTCACATTGACTAACCTGTAGCAATCAGTCCAACAATTGTTGACCTCCGAATCACCAGAATGCACATAGGCAACACATCACAGTTATATATATATCTCTCAGCAATAAAATCAACAATCACTAATTATATCGTTGTAACCAATAAGTCACAACCAAACCACACTGAAGTTCCAAGTCTATTCACCTGTCAACTTCAATTCACTTACTCAGCTGACTAACTCACTGAGTCTTCGGTGTATCTGTAAACATCACAAAACAATTAAGTCAGTATCTCAATTAAATCTTGCTCCTCTCAAATTAATATAATCACATACCAAAATAAGGTACTTTGCATATCAAGCACATAACGACTAGCTTATAATAAGTTCATCAATCATATTAATCAAATTATAGGTCTCAAATCATCTTTATATATGTTACTATATTATATATGTATGGTAACAGCCTGCACCACAATCAAAACACAAACTGTCCTGTGCTGGTCACAATCGCGGCGCAACATGTAGCAATCGCGTCGCTATTCAATCCCAATCGCGTACCAATTACATCCTATCGCGTCGCGATTCAGCTATGATCGCGTCGCAACCAAGACAGATCGCGCCGCGATCTGCATCGGCGAATTTCCAGTTCAGACCTGCATCAAAACCTACTGCTGTTCTACGAAATTAACTACAAAATACCACTTGTAGGATGTTCAAATCAGTTTTTAAGCCACAACTAACTTTACCCACATGTATGCATCAACATAAAACACTTACAAACATCATATAATTTGATTCAATCTCAATTCATATCAATTTCACATGCTTTTCTTGTAACTTAGCAAAATCAGTCTAACCATCACAATTAAACCATAAAGAGCACTTCGAATTTAGCTTTTAAACATATAGAAACAACAAGTATCATATGTCATCTATTCATACATAACAATTTGAATAATCTATCAATTTACCAAACATTCAATTTAAAGAACTAATTTAAAACTAACTTACTCTTTTAAAAGATTATGAGTATGATGATGATGGTGATGAAATCGGAATTTCACAAAGATCACAGCTTGTTGATTATGTATAGTTTAGATTTAGGTTTCTTAGGTTTTTTTAGGGTTTATAACTTAAAATGGAAACTTTCCATATAAGGAAGTAATAAATAGGTCGGCTAAGGGTTTTTTTAAACCGACTCCGCACTCACTTAAAACTAGTCCCCTTTAAATCTATTGTCTGGAACCTAGAAAACCATTCGCGAGAAAACTATTTTATTTTACCGTGAGCTACAACTATTTAAAACGGTAAATAATTCACTAGTCACAATTAATTCTTAACCAAATTCACTAAGTTATAATTCAAAACATATATAAACACAATATTTGAAATATAACAAATAATAACATTTAGATTAAAAAGAAATTACCAGATAGCCACAAAAGCGGGTGTTACAAATCTTCCCCCCTTAGGAAGATTTCGTCCCCGAAATCTCGCTAGACTCAAACAAATGAGGATATCGTGAGCGCATGCTCGACTCAGTCTCCCAAGTAAGATTCGCCCCCAAACTATGTCTCCATTTCACTAAAACCATCAGAATCTCTTTCTTACGTAATTTAGTCACCTTTCTATCAACTAACTCAATGGGTTCCTCAACTAGTTTCTGACTAGAATCAACTCTAAGGTCCTGTAATGGAAGGATTTGGGATTGATCCTCCACATTACATTTCCTCAAGTAACAAACATTAAAAGTGTCATGAATACCAGATAACCCAGGAGGAAGATTCAAGGCGACTGTCTGATCATTAACCACCTGCCTGATTCTGAAAGGGCCAATCTGTTTCTGTCGATCTCTGGCAGCTTTTCTCCAGCCTCTAACCAGCAAGTAGGTGTTCTGCAACGACGTCCATATAACATCTCGTAGGGTGGCATGCCGATGCTGGAATGGTAAGAGTTATTATAAGCAAACTCTACCAAAGGCAAATGAGAATCCCAAGAACCACCATACTCTAATATAATTTGATTCAATCTCAATTCATATCAATTTCACATGCTTTTCTTGTAACTTAGCAAAATCAGTCTAACCATCACAATTAAACCATAAAGAGCACTTCGAATTTAGCTTTTAAACATATAGAAACAACAAGTATCATATGTCATCTATTCATACATAACAATTTGAATAATCTATCAATTTACCAAACATTCAATTTAAAGAACTAATTTAAAACTAACTTACTCTTTTAAAAGATTATGAGTATGATGATGATGGTGATGAAATCGGAATTTCACAAAGATCACAGCTTGTTGATTATGTATAGTTTAGATTTAGGTTTCTTAGGTTTTTTTAGGGTTTATAACTTAAAATGGAAACTTTCCATATAAGGAAGTAATAAATAGGTCGGCTAAGGGTTTTTTTAAACCGACTCCGCACTCACTTAAAACTAGTCCCCTTTAAATCTATTGTCTGGAACCTAGAAAACCATTCGCGAGAAAACTATTTTATTTTACCGTGAGCTACAACTATTTAAAACGGTAAATAATTCACTAGTCACAATTAATTCTTAACCAAATTCACTAAGTTATAATTCAAAACATATATAAACACAATATTTGAAATATAACAAATAATAACATTTAGATTAAAAAGAAATTACCAGATAGCCACAAAAGCGGGTGTTACAAATCTTCCCCCCTTAGGAAGATTTCGTCCCCGAAATCTCGCTAGACTCAAACAAATGAGGATATCGTGAGCGCATGCTCGACTCAGTCTCCCAAGTAAGATTCGCCCCCAAACTATGTCTCCATTTCACTAAAACCATCAGAATCTCTTTCTTACGTAATTTAGTCACCTTTCTATCAACTAACTCAATGGGTTCCTCAACTAGTTTCTGACTAGAATCAACTCTAAGGTCCTGTAATGGAAGGATTTGGGATTGATCCTCCACATTACATTTCCTCAAGTAACAAACATTAAAAGTGTCATGAATACCAGATAACCCAGGAGGAAGATTCAAGGCGACTGTCTGATCATTAACCACCTGCCTGATTCTGAAAGGGCCAATCTGTTTCTGTCGATCTCTGGCAGCTTTTCTCCAGCCTCTAACCAGCAAGTAGGTGTTCTGCAACGACGTCCATATAACATCTCGTAGGGTGGCATGCCGATGCTGGAATGGTAAGAGTTATTATAAGCAAACTCTACCAAAGGCAAATGAGAATCCCAAGAACCACCATACTCTAATACACAAGCCCGCAACATATCTTCCAGAGTCTGAATGGTACGCTCTGTCTGACCATCTGTCTGTGGGTGATAAGCCGTGCTGAGGTTAACTCTGGTACCCAATTCCCGCTGTAAACTCTGCCAAAACCCAGAAATAAACCTGGAATCCCTGTCTGACACAATCGATAACGGTATCCCATGCCTCGAAACTATCTCATGAATATACAACTGGGACAATCGAGTCAAAGAAGCAGTCTCACTGGTAGCCAGAAAATGAGCACTCTTAGTCAATCTGTCAACAATCACCCAAATCATATCATTACCTTTCTGCGTTCTGGGAAGTTTGGTGACAAAATCCATAGTAATATGCTCCAATTTCCACTCGGGAATATCCAGCTGTCTCAATGAACCATACGGTTTCTGGTGCTCTGCTTTCACCTGGGAACAAATGTGACAAGTTTCCACAACACGTGCAACATCGGTTTTCATTGTAGGCCACCAATAAAGAGGTTTCAGGTCATTATACATCTTTGTACTTCCAGGATGAACAGATAATCTAGATTTATGTGCCTCAGATAGTATCAAATCCCGAAGTCCCCTAAACAATGGAACCCAAACCCGAGACTGAAAGGTTTTCAAACCCCGAGAATCATCAACTAATAAATCATTTCGTTTCAGCAAAATTTCAGATTTCAAATTAACATCCAGTAATGCTTCAGACTGTGCAGCTTTTAACTGAGAAATCAAATCAGAATGAAAGTCTAAACGCATAAAACATACCCGATCAGAAGGCATCTTCCTGCTCAACGCATCTGCCACCACATTAGCTTTACCCGGGTGATATCGGATTTCACAGTCATAATCCTTAATCAGCTCCAACCACCGCCTCTGTCTCATATTCAAATCTTTCTGAGTAAACATATATTGCAAACTTTTGTGGTCAGTACAAATCACACATTTAGTGCCATATAAGTAATGCCTCCAAATCTTTAATGCAAATACCACTGCAGCAAGCTCTAAATCATGTGTAGGGTAATTCCTTTCATGAGTTTTCAACTGGCGAGAAGCAAAAGCAATTACCCTATCCCTTTGCATTAAAACACATCCCAACCCAGCATGAGAAGCATCACAATAAACAGTAAAGTCATCAGAACCATCTGGCAGAGCTGACACTGGGGCCTGACATAATAACTGTCTCAGAGTCTGAAAAGCTGTTTCTGGCTGATCACCCCACTGAAATCTAACATTCTTACGTGTCAATTTGGTCAACGGGCTTGCAATCTTAGAAAAGTCTTTAATGAACTTTCTATAATAACCCGCCAACCCCAGAAAACTTTTAATTTCAGAAGGAGATTTAGGTGTATTCCAATTCATCACAGCCTCGACCTTAGACGGATCGACTTTTATCCCATTATCACAAATCACATGCCCCAAAAACTGTACTTCCCGCAACCAGAATTCACATTTTGAAAACTTAGCATACAAATGTTCCCTTTTTAAAGTTTCCAAAACCAGTCTCAAATGCTGTTCATGTTCAGATCAGACTTTGAATAAATCAGAATATCATCAATAAATACAATCACAAACTTATCAAGGAACGGTCGGCAAACCCGATTCATTAGGTCCATAAACACAGCAGGGGCATTAGTCAGTCCAAATGGCATAACTAAAAACTCATAATGGCCGTACCTGGTGCGAAAAGCAGTCTTAGGAATATCTTCTTCACGAACCCGCACCTGGTGATAACCTGATCTCAAATCAATTTTAGAAAAATATGAGGATCCCTGCAACTGATCAAATAACTCGTCGATTCTGGGTAAAGGATACTTATTCTTCACAGTCCTTTTATTCAGCTCCCTATAATCAATACACATACGAAGAGTGCCGTCTTTCTTTTTCAAAAATAAAACAGGAGCGCCCCAGGGAGAATGACTAGGTCGTACAAAACCTTTATCTAACAGTTCCTGAATCTGAGTCATCATTTCCCGGATTTCAGAAGGTGCTAATCTATAAGGAGACTTAGCTACAGGGGAAGAACCAGGAATCAAATCAATCTGATACTCAACTTCCCTAACAGGCGGCAAACCGGGCAACTCATCAGGGAAAACCTCCGGGTATTCAGAAACCACCCGGACATTAGACACAGACTTCTTTTCTAACTTTGTATTCACAACATAGGCCAGATAAAATTCACACCCTTTAGCTAGAGATTTTCTAGCTTTCATCACAGAAATCAATGGAATACTGCATTTTTCCCTTTCTCTTCGAGCCACTACGTATGACTCCTCGGAAATTGGGATCTTAATCAACTTTTTATGACACTCGATATTGGCTTTGTTTTGACTCAGCCAATTCATACCTAACACCACATCAAAACTTGGAATAAGCAACAAAAGAAATGAAACAGGAAAGTCATGACTCTCTACCGTAATACTAGCCCCTTTTACCGAGGTGGTAACATGAACCATTTTGCCATTGGCCACTTCTACTTAAATAGGATTCACAATCAACGAGGGAGTCAACTTTAACTTTTCACAGAAATTCACAGATATAAATGAACAGTTTGCTCCTGAATCAAAAAGTACACGTGCTGGTACAGAATTAACAAGAAAAGTACCAGTGATAACGTCATCAGTGACAACAGCCTCATCCACGGTCATCTGAAATGCACGACCAGTAGCAGATGGCGGATTTTTCCGCTTTTGGCTCGAAGAAGAAGAAGAACCACCACCCATACCCGATCCCTGTCTCCTAGCCTCAGGGCAGTCACCAGCTCTATGACCTTTCTTATGACAGTTCCAGCATACCTGATTGGGATAAGTACAATCTCTGGCTGCATGTCCCAATACCCCGCATTTGATACACCTAGATGTCTAAGGAGTGCAAGGCCCAGTGTGTCTAGCTTTACACCTAATGCAATAAGAACCGTCAGAAGTATTACCACCAAAACTAACTCTCCTGCTCGGCTGTGTACTCTGTCCCTTCTGTTTGCCTCGATCTAGAGAATCACTCTTTTGCCTCTGTTGAAACCTTTCTTTATTTCGCAGTCTCTTAGCCTGAATATCACTGTCAACAGAACGGGCTAGATCAAAAGCCTGGGAAAGTGTACCTGCTAATCTCACAGTAGTACGGAAGTTAGGAGGTAAAGCTCTAACAAACTGATCAATTTTGGTCCTGTCAGTCGGGACCCACTCCTGTACAAATCGCAGCTTTTCTAAAAACTGTCTTATAAGCTCATCAATACTCATCTGATCAGTCTTTTCCAAATCAAGAAATTCCTGCCTGATACGAGAAAGATTAAACTCAGAACAAAACTGCTTACAAACCTCAGCATGAAAATCTGGCCATCTGATAGCACTAATCTGCTGCGGAGTCAATGGTGCAGTAATCGAGTCCCACCATGACATAGCCTGCCCCTTTAACAACTGTACTGCATAACGTACCTTATCCTCCTCCTCACAATGACAAACATCCAGTTTCCTCTCAACATCACGTAACCAGTCAAGGGTAACAGTAGGATCAGTACTCCCAGAATATACAGAAGGATTACTAGACATGAATGTTTTAAGAGAACAACTTTTCTTTAACTGCTGAACTGGTGAGAAAATAGGTATCTGAAAACCAGCAGATCCAAATGTAGAAAATGGTACAGAAGTCTGAAAAGTATACCCCTGAGTTTGCTGCTGAGAAACATACGGAACTGATGTTGGGGCCCGAAAAGTAGATGTAATAGGTGAAACAGTACTCTCAACATGTGGCTGACTCAGAATTTGACGTTGAGAAAGTTCGGCCAACTGTTTCCGTTGATCTATCACCTCAGCCTCTAATCTCATCATATAGTCACGATCAGATTCTCCACCCACTGAATAAGAAGTGCCCTGATTATCTGGAGGTACATCTGTCTCTGAGGCATTATTAAGGGTAGGGTTCGGTTGCTCATTCTCAGCCATCCTGTAATCACAACACATCTCACAACTCGTTAATTGTTAGTACTAATATACTAACCAAATCACAATTCATAACCAATCCCATAACCTGGAATGTTTGACCAATACCACTAGGTTTGGGATTGAACACTTAATCACTGCTCAATTCGCCCAAACCTATGCACTGATACCAATTTATAACACGCACCAAATTTACATGACATTTTTTTTTTTAAAACTCGGAAGCGAAATCCCATTCATATTAACACTGATGACATTATGTCATCAACCAAAACATATTACAAGTTATAAGTATTAACTGCTCATTTACAAACCATTAGCTTATCATAATCATTATATAACAAAACATGAACTATTGTGTCTAACAAAATCAGAGTAATCCTGGTCAAACAACTCCCAGTCACTCCTTGCCCAGTCCCAAAACATCACATAAACCTGCAAGGAGTAAATAACGGGATTAGCACAAAGCTAAGTGAATAAACCTGTTACAAACAGTTTGACTTAGCTATAACAATATCAATTATCAACAATATCACTTTGACACAACATCACCAAGAGGATCGGTGGTCCTTGTGGAGCCCTCAGACCGCGGTGGCCCACCAAGTGACACTTACAATCACTGCAGGCCAATACAGTGATTTTACCGATAACTGATTGCTACCTTTAATCAATATGTGTTCCATTCTCAACACATGATTACAAATCTCACATTGACTAACCTGTAGCAATCAGTCCAACAATTGTTGACCTCCGAATCACCAGAATGCACATAGGTAACAAATCACAGTTATATATATATCTCTCAGCAATATAATCAACAATCACTAATTATATCGTTGTAACCAATAAGTCACAACCAAACCACACTGAAGTTCCAAGTCTATTCACCTGTCAACTTCAATCCACTTACTCAGCTGACTAACTCACTGAGTCTTCGGTGTATCTGTAAACACCACAAAACAATTAAGTCAGTATCTCAATTAAATCTTGCTCCTGTCAAATTAATATAATCACATACCAAAATAAGGTACTTTGCATATCAAGCACATAACGACTAGCTTATAATAAGTTCATCAATCATATTAATCAAATTATAGGTCTCAAATCATCTTTATATATGTTACTATATTATATATGTATGGTAACAGCCTGCACCACAATCAAAACACAAACTGTCCTGTGCTGGTCACAATCGCGGCGCAACATGTAGCAATCGCGTCGCTATTCAATCCCAATAGCGTCGCAATTACATCCTATCGCGTCGCGATTCAGCTATGATCGCGTCGCAACCAAGACAGATCGCGCCGCGATCTGCATCGACGAATTTCCAGTTCAGACCTGCATCAAAACCTGCTGCTGTTCTACGAAATTAACTACAAAATACCACTTGCAGGATGTTCAAATCAGTTTTTAAGCCACAACTAACTTTACCCACATGTATGCATCAACATAAAACACTTACAAACATCATATAATTTGATTCAATCTCAATTCATATCAATTTCACATGCTTTTCTTGTAACTTAGCAAAATCAGTCTAACCATCACAATTAAACCATAAAGAGCACTTCAAATTTAGCTTTTAAACATATAGAAACAACAAGTATCATATGTCATCTATTCATACATAACAATTTGAATAATCTATCAATTTACCAAACATTAAATATAAAGAACTAATTTAAAACTAACTTACTCTTTTAAAAGATTATGAGTATGATGATGATGGTGATGAAATCAGAATTTCACAAAGATCACAGCTTGTTGATTATGTATAGTTTAGATTTAGGTTTCTTAGGTTTTTTTAGGGTTTATAACTTAAAATGGAAACTTTCCATATAAGGAAGTAATAAATAGGTCGGCTAAGGTTTTTTTTTAAACCGACTCCGCACTCACTTAAAACTAGTCCCTTTTAAATCTATTGTCTGGAACCTAGAAAACCATTCGCGAGAAAACTATTTTATTTTACCGTGAGCTACAACTATTTAAAACGGTAAATAATTCACTAGTCACAATTAATTCTTAACCAAATTCACTAAGTTATAATTCAAAACATATATAAACACAATATTTGAAATATAACAAATAATAACATTTAGATTAAAAAGAAATTACCAGATAGCCACAAAAGCGGGTGTTACAAAAGCCATGTACCATGCTTAAAAATTAAAATTGATTAAAATTTGTAAATTAATGACACGTCATTGTTAACTAAATAACATGCTCAAATAGGCAATTAGAAAACTCTATTATATATATAAAGATAGATTATAAGCACATTAACCAATTCATTGCAATACATATAAACAAAATTTCATAAATCTAATGAGACTAAACAAAGCATAAATAGAACTGGCTGAGAACACTCTCTATACATAGAATTTGAATAAACATAAAAACTAATTTCAGTAAGAGAGTCCATGTGTTATCAACTGATGACAGTTGTGCTCGATATATAGTTTTAGAGTAGTGACATTTGCACTACAAAATTTGATAAATCCATCATAAACACTAATGTGCCTTCGAACGGCACGTTAATTGCGGGCTGAGATTCTCATCAGGGATCTCTGACTTGCAGTTCAAGAGGACATTAGGGGTTTTTAATTTATATTTTCTGGGGCTCAAATTATATGTACTACCTACTATAATTAGTAAGCGGTAAGTATAACCTAAGATCGTTCTAAAGATCACGACGTAATGTGGATCAAAGTTAATGCTTTCGGTAGGGAAGTGTTTAGGATGGGATAAAGTAGGCAGTTTTTTGGGGTTTATGCGGTTAAAATAAAGACAAATAATTAAAATACAGGAGAGCAGATAATGTTAGTGCAAAAATGTATAAAACTTGATTTTATTCTATTTTGTAAATGTCTAAGTGTTATGCGACAATAGATTGTAGTCCGTGAGTAGTGTGTTCCGTGAATGTATTCCATGAATATGTTATTGTCGGAGTAAATACTTGATCCATGAATGACATTGACGGATTGACCAAGTCAAATTGTTTAAATCATTGTCGCATAAGTCATTTTGTCTAAGTCTATAAATAGGCTTTTGTAATTCATTTTGAAGTAAGTCTTTTGTAAGTTCTGTTCCAGAAACTCTCTGTGATTTATGATCAAATACAAAAGCACATTTGATTGAATACTTCATGAGATTACTTTCTAATTCATTTCTCTTGTTTGATTAACTTGAATTTCGCACTTGTTAATCTGTTCTAATTGCGATTCGGAGATCTACAACGTTCACAAAGTGGTATCAGAGCCGTACGAATAGAAATTAGGACTTTTTGAGAGAATTAGAAGTTGTTTTGAAGTATTTGTTTGATTAAACAGACTCGGAAGCTTCAGCATTGTTCATTTAGTTGCTGTTCGATTCGGTTTGATTGATTTAGACATTTTCTGAGCTAAATTTTGCTTCGGATTTGGACGTATTACTGTTGTAAGTAATTCTGTGATCATAATTCATCTTAAATTGATCTGAATTTGCTTCAATTTGCTTCGGAGTTGCTTCAGATTGTTTAAGTGATTATCGTCAAATTGTACGGATTTCTGATTTTGACGGTAAAAGATCAAATTGAGTATCTACGATTGTCGAAAATCAAATTCCGAGTACATTGATATCAATTTTAGCCAAAACGAGCTAGAATTGAAAGTTCTACAACACTTTTCAATTTCTGGAAAATAATTCCGTGATTAGCTTTCCGTGATTAGTGAAATAACCGTTTTCCTCCGTGAATAAGTGTTCCGTGATTATTTCTGAGTGTGTGGTCCGACAATAGCTTATTGTCGCATGAATAGTACCTATTTGTCGCATGAACAGTAGTTGATATTCACGGATTATATTGACGGACTTGTATTCTCGGATTCTCATTGACGGATTGGTATTGTCGTATAAACAGTAACCAGTATTCTCGGATTAATTGTATTCACGGGTTGTTTGATATTCACGGATTGATAGTATTGACGGATGGAGTATTAGTATTCACGCAATATCTGGATTCACGGATAGTTGGTATTGACGGACTTCTGACAGATTGTGATTCACGCATAAGTGTTATTCTCGGATACTTCTTATTCTCGGACTTCTTATTCTCGGACTTCTTACTCTCGGATTTCTTCTAAGTGTTTAACAATGGCTCAAGTAAATTGGCAAGCTATGATGAAGAATGAACAGGAAACTGGAACTACAACCAAACCACCAAAGTTTTTGTGTCAGAATGATTATGATGATTGGCGGTATCGGTTTGATTCATTTATTGCTCTATATGATCCAGATCTTATGATTCCTATCTTGGAACAATACATTCATCCTCGTGCTGAAGGAGTGTATGGGGATAACAATCCTCCTCCAAAGTCACTCAAAATGATGACTTCTGAAGATTGGAAAGAACATGATAGAGACAAGAATGCTAAATCAGTAATCTCTATGAGTCTTCCCTGTGATGTTCTTGCGGGATGGAAGGATTTGACCACTGCTTATGAACTCTACAATGCAATGGCTCAACGTTTTTCTGGTAATGACAAGTTGAAAAAGAGTAAACGTGACTTGTTGAAGAAGCAATGGGATGTATTCACATGTATGCCAAATGAATCTTTCAATGACTTGATTGTCCGTTATTCTCAGTTGATCAGTGAACTTAAAAGACATGGTTTGATTATGGAACGTCTTGAAATTAATGAGAAGTTGATAGAAGCCTTACCTTCAAGATGAGATATAAAGGCTAACATTTTGTTGGAAGATGAGTCATTGGGTGAATATGCATATGAAGACTTGATCAACAAATTGCAAGTATATGATGTTGCTTTACAGAAAAAGGAGACTGGAAAGATGATGCAATATTCTCAATTTGGTTCTAAGAAGTCTTCAGAAACAACAGCCTTGTTCTCTGGTAATGAGGCATTCAATGTTGGAAATGCTAGTGGGTCTACAAGTGGTTATTCTAGCTATGGATTTTATGGAGTTGGAGGTGCTTCAACTTCCAATCATCAACAACAAAATTCCAACCAACATGTTTCAAAGATTACCGAAGATCATGCAAATGTTGTCACAGCTTTTCTTTCATCATATGAGGCCTTTATTGCTGGAAAGGTTGGCAATATAGAATTGACAGAAGAGGATTATGATCAGTTACATCCTGACGATCTTGAAGAAATGGATCTTCAATGGAATCTTGCTATGTTAACAAAAAAGGTCAAGAAGCTTCTTCAAAGAACTGGAAAAAGCAAGTTGGGGGGTAAACCGGGATTCGATAAATCAAAGGTCAGGTGTTACAATTGTCAGAATTTGGGACATTTTGCCCGGGAATGTGAGAAAAGCAAAGCACCTTCTTCTGGTTTCACCAAGCCTTCTACCTCCAAAACTGTGACACCTGTCAAATTAGGACTAGTGATTAGTACCTAATCAAGTTTTAATACATGTAATTAGTTCTGTGTTAGGCTAATTTGTGTATCAAATAATATATTGTTGAATATATACAAGTATGCGATTTGATTAAATCGTACAAGTTCCAAATCGAATGTAATTCGGTTCAATTAAATACGGACGTTGGTGAACAATTTTATTAAATAATATAATATTATTTAATGACACAATTATATCCAAAAATCTTATTTTTATAACATTTCGTATCGTACAAATAAAATTTACGCGATTAAAACGTGAGCGCACGAACAAAATGAAACAATTTAAATTATATTATATAACTCAAATATTAAGTATTTGGCTAAATATTTCAATGAAAATATTGGATAATATGTTTAAACGCGTATTAAATTAATTTAACGATTAAACGATCGGGAAAACGAACAACGCACGGAGCACAAACACGGAACGAATAAGTGGAGACCCACACCTCGGTGGGCCCCCACCGAATCAGCCAAGATGGGGAAATCCCCCACCTTTTTCCTATAATCAACATCATCACCATCTTATTTCTCTCTTTCTCTCTCATTTTCTTTCAAAAACAATCATCAAACCACCACCTTAAATCCTTAAATAACACCATCATACGACCTCAAATCATCAAGATTTTCGGAGAAAAGGAACCACCACGCAACGATCTACATTTCTATCTTTCCGGATTTTCATTCCGACACTTTGTAAGTTTCCGACAAAATCCCGAAACCTCTCGTTTTAGCTTGTTTTTACATATTTATGGTTTATTTAAGTATATAAATGTCCATTACAGAAGAGGAACACGATTTTATAGCTTAAAAATGGGTTAGATTTGAGTTTTGGGTCGAAAAACATCGACAGTCGCTGGGTTCTGTTTTGATGTTCATCTTTGCGACACAAGCCTTGTGTCACAGGTTGTGTCGTATAAAACCTTTGTGTCGTAAAAATGCAGTTATGTCGGATCTTCTGCGACACAATATTGTGTCGTACCTTATGTCGCAAATACCATGCGACACAATCTTTATGTCGCTATTAAATCAGCATTATTCGCTTATGCGACACAACCCTTGTGTCGCACTTCTATGCGACACAACCATTGTGTCGCGTGACAAACTTTTATGTCGCATATTGTGTCGCACAAACCACAAAACACAGATTTTCACTAAGTGTCGAGACCCTAAATTTTTTCATTTGATTTCACCCAATTTCAAGTCCAGATGCGTTTTTCACCAAAGCAATATAGTAGAAATAAAAAATTAGGTTACGCTCGACCCCAACCAGGGGCTCTGCCCCTTGGAACCCGCCAGGGGCTGCCGCCCCTTGGACCCCGCTACCAGGGGCGCTGCCCCCGGACCCCCGTACTTAGATTCCGTAAGCACATTTCTCACCAAGTGTCAAACTTGTACAACTTCAAAACGCTTATACGATACAACTTTTCCAACATAATGGAATTTGCTTTTCAAGTATAACGCTTCGAAATCAATGTGATAACATCAAGACTATTATTACAATTAATCACCAACGGGCCGTACACGTTTTCAAACATACAATTCAATCAACCAAATCGGGGTAATTTGGACAAACAACTATAAAGGTAGTCTTTCGAGATGCCTAAACAATTAATAACCATCGTGTGTCATGGACACCTTCAGGTTACAAGTCTTCGGACCACACTTCAAGGCAAATCAATCCAAGTTATTAATTCAAACTTTCAAGACTCAGGTGAGTCTCATGGCCCCTATTTTACTGCTTTTCAATCAGGGGTGTGATATTATTGCTCGTTTTGTTTTACAAGTTGAACTCAAGTACAAATCAAATCAAATACTACATGAGTTTCAAGCTAATCAATTTAAAGCCCTCCATAGCATAGTCTGGTAATACATAGTAGCGTGAATGTTAGTATATGATATCATATAGGATTGACAATCCTCGTCCGGGTTAGCACGCACTAACTGGTCAAACGGACGTATTAGCATTTGGGAAGACGAGTGTGGATTAGGCACTCGTAGGAGGCATTTCAAGTTAGGTTTCCTTAAGTGGGCCTGACAACTCAAGTTAAGCTCAGACTATGTGCTCATGGCTGTATAACTTTTATTTTGCTTAATTGCATTTTAAATTCAATTGTTAAATCTTGCGGTTCATACAAACATATGTGTTGACATACAAACCTGTGAGCTCACCAGCGTTTCGCTGACCAATTTTAGCATATATCACAGGTGACCAGCAGTAGGTTGGACTGCTCAAGTAAGGATCAATTAGCTCGAGTCATCATGCAAACAATCAGAGATTTAGCTGCATTATTATATTTTGTATAGATTAATTATGTACTTAAATCTCTCAATTTCGAGCTGAGCTAATGTAAACAATATTTTTGATGTAAACTTTTGTTTTATCAATACAAGTCCAAAACGACGCATATAGTGGTCGTTCATTATATCTTAAGTGCTGTGATTATTGATTCGTAACACCCAAATCGTGCTTCCGCTAAACAATAAATTTGGGGGTGTTACAAAAACCTATTCTTCTTCAGCTCCACAACAATTTTCTGGAAAAGACACAACTCCTGCTCCTACATCATCAGCATTGGTTTCTACAGTTGATGAATTTTATGACTGGAGTGCACATGTAGAGGAATATTCTCAAAACCAAACATTCATGGCAAATGTTTCTGAGGTTGATTCTTCTCCATTTGAACAAATCTGTTCAAAATGTACTAACTTGAGTGATCAACTCAGTCTTTACAAAACTCAAAATCAAAAGTTTTTAACTGACATTGAATTGATTAAAAATCAAAATAAGGAGTTGGTGGAAAACAACAAGCTTTTCACTAAGCGTTTTGAGTCAAATGATGTTGAGAAACATGATTTAAAAGCTAAAATTTTAAATCAGCAAACCATCATCAATAGTTATTTGGTTGAGATGGATTTACTCAAACAAGAAAAATCTGAAGCTGAATCTAAAATTTTAGATCTTGAAAGACATTTATTGAATGTTTCTACATCAGCTGTGGTTTTTGATGAGATTATTCATAAACAGCGTTTAAATACCAAATCTAAATCTGGTATTGGATATCAAAATGATTTTCAAGAGAAAACCAAAGCATCAATGGCTGCTTCTAAATCTGGTATTGGATATCATTTTGTTCCACCACCACCATCTTATTCTCAATTGCCAGTTAAAGATGAATCTGATTATGAGTTTGTGTATGGGAAGGGAAAAGTTGATGACTCAAAACCTCAAAATAAAGAAACTCAAAAGGTTTCTTCTAATGAGAGTTTTGAATCACCACAAATGACTCAAAGTTCTGAGATGAAGAAAAATGATTGTGATGATTGCAAAAAGAATAAGAAGTGTGTTTTGAATCAAAATAATAAAGAAAAATCTAAAACTTGTGATATTCCGAAACAACCTTTCAAGATTTTGAAAAGGACTTCTTCTCCAATCAATTCACAATCATCTTCTTCATCAACAAAAGGTCCATATCATGCTTTCAAATGTGAAACTTCAACATGTGAAGCTTCTACTAGTAAAAGCTCATATTCTAAATGTGATGCTTCTACAAGTAAAGTTTCACATCTTGGTTCTCATAATCGTTTTCATACTCAAAGAAAGTATGAAACACGAAGTTGTTTCTATTGTGGTATTCGTGGACATCTTTTGAATAATTGTCATAAACTTGCTAAAAAACGTTCAAGACAAAATTTAAAGCAAGCTAAATTTTCAAATACCAAAGATGTTCATAAATCCACAATACCTGAGAACCCACAGAAATCAAAACCAAATACCTTTGTTTCTTCAAAGAAGAAATCATCATCTAATGATGCGTCAATCAATCATTCAAATGATTTCAAAAGGAATTTCAAAGAGATTGACGTTTTCATCTTAGATGAAATCACTGGACGACCCAAAGCCTCAAAGGCTTGGGTCTCCATTAGCAACTAACCGTTTTCATCAAATGTCTTGCATTCATCCCGAGCTATTGACAATGTATGGTACATCGATAGTGGCTGCTCAAGACATATGACCGGGAATCTCTCCTTGCTTGAAGATGTTAAATCTAGAAATGGAGGATTTGTTTCTTTTGCGGGAGATAAAGGAGGAATGATTTCAGGCGAGGGAACAGTTACAAATGGTGAAATTAGCTTTGACAAAGTGAATTATGTTGAACAACTTCAACATAATTTACTTAGTGTTTCTCAAGTGTGTGACAAAAAGCTGTCAACATGGTTCAATGATGAAGAATGTTTGATTCTCAAGCCAGGGTTTGTTGTACCAGAGGAATGGATTCTTATGAGAGCTCCTAGGGTTAAAGATATGTATGTTCTTGACATGCGATCTATAACTCGAACAGTGGAGCATACTTGTTTATTATCCAAAGCATCAGAGAAGGATTCAGTTTTATGGCACAGAAGAATGGGTCATATCAACTTTAGGAAAATGAACTTTTTTAGTCAAAAATGATTTAGTAATTGGAGTTCCTAAACAGACCTTTTCACTAAATGACCATTGTATTTCCTGTAAAAAGGGAAAACAAACTAAAAAGTCTCATAAACCTAAGTTGGTGAATTCAATCCACAATCCATTGGAACTTCTTCATATGGATTTGTTTGGCCCAGTTAGTGTCAGGAGTATAGGTGGTAAATCCTATTGCTTGGTAATCACTGATGATTTCTCAAGATTTTCATGGGTTTACTTCCTGAGTTCTAAAGATGAGACGGCTGAGAAAACTAAGTATCTAATTTTACGATTAGAGACTTTATTTTCATTAAAAGTAAAGAGGTTACGAAGTGATAATGGAACGGAATTTAAGAATTACATCATGGAAATGTTCTGTCTTCAACATGGAATTTCACATCAATTCAGTGCTCCTCGAACTCCACAGCAAAATGGAGTTGCTGAAAGAAAAAATAGAACTTTGATAGAAGCTGCACGCAATATGCTTTCAGATGCAAAGTTACCAACTACATTTTGGGCTGAAGCAGTTAACACGGCTTGTTTTGTGTTAAATAGAGTTCTTGTGGTCAAAGACAAGAAGAAAACGAGATATGAGTCATTGAATAATCGAAAGCCGAATATTCACTTTCTGGAACCATTTGGATGCCCGTGTTTATTGATGAAAACGAAAGATCGTCTTTCAAAATTTGCTGAGAAATCTGAATCTGGATTTTTCTTAGGTTACTCAATAAATTCTCATTACAAAAGAGTTTATAACACGGCATCTCATCGAATCGAAGAATGCTATGAGGTTGAATTTTTACGGCATTCCCCTCCATCCGATGGGATAGGTCCAGAATGGTTATTTGATTATGACTCGTTCTTCAATTCTCTAGCTTCTTTTCCTGAAGATGTGTTCTCTCCTGTTGCAGCTTATGATGATTTTGTTATTCCGGTTCTTTCTTCTCCTGCTGAGCCAATTTTTACTCCTGCTACACCAGTGTCTACTTCTAATCTTCCTTCTCCACCACCAACAGAGGATTCTACTGTTCACGAATCTTCTCCAACAATGCCAAATGATGCAGATGATACAACCTCGAATCCTGATGATACTGACATTTTTCAAGAACCTTCTACTGAACTAGAAAACACCACTCATGATGATTCTAGTGATGAAGTAGTGAGTAATCCTGAGGATTCACAATTAGGAACCAACTTGCATGTGGATCCTGTTCCTACGTTGCGTGTTAATTCTGAGCATCAACATCCACTCACCAATGTGATTGGAGCTGTTTCTGATGGAATCAAAACTCGTCATCAACACCAAACTTCTGCTTGTTTCTTATCACAAATTGAACCAAAGAATGTTCAGATAGCTTTGTCTGACTCTTCTTGGGTTCAAGCAATGCAAGAAGAATTGCAACAGTTTGTTAAGTTGTAAGTTTGGACATTGGTGGCACCTCCCAAAGATATTCATCCAATTGGCACGCATTGGGTTTCTAGAAATAAGAAAGATGATCGAGGAGTTGTGGTTGCAATAAAGCAAGATTAGTGGTTCAAGGATTCACTCAAATTGAAGGTTTGGATTATGATGAGGTTTTTGCTCCGGTTGCTAGACTTGAATCCATTCGGATTTTTTTAGCATATGCTTCATTCATGAAATTTAAAGTGTATCAGTTAGATGTCAAGTGTGCATTTCTGTATGGGAAAGTGTATGAAGAAGTGTTTGTCAAACAACCTCCAGGTTTCGAAAATCCTAAATTTCCAAATTATGTGTTTCGTTTGGATAAAGCCTTATACGGATTACATCAAGCTCCTCGAGCTTGGTATGAGACTTTATCTCAACATCTTCTAGCTAATGGGTTTTCAAGAGGTCAGATTGATAGTACACTCTTCATTCGGAAAACAAAAGATGATTTGCTTCTCGTTCAAGTATATGTGGATGACATTATATTTGGGTCTACGAATGACAGTTTGTGCAAAGAGTTTTAGAGTATCATGAAATCCAAATTTGAGATGAGTTCAATGAGGGAGATGGCTTTCTTTCTAGGTTTGCAAGTTCGGCAACTTGATAAGGGCATTTTCATACATCAAACAAAGTATGTTAATGATATCTTAAAGAAATTTAAGATGTTGGATGCCAAAGCTATTTCTATTCCCATTGATCTTGTGGAGAAAATTGGACCTGCTCTTGATGACATACCAACAGATCAAAAGGAATATCGGTCAATGATTGGTTCTCTTATGTACTTAACTGCTTCAAGACCTGATATCATGTTTGCTGTATCTATTTGCTCGCGGTATCAAGCAAATCCCAAAGTCTCACATTTGAGGGTCGTACACAGAATCTTCAGATATTTGAAGGGCAAACCTGATCTTGGTGTATGGTACTCGAATGATGATGATTTTGCACTTTCAGTATACTCTGATTCTGACTATGGCGGATGCGGTATTGATTTCAAGTCAACTTTAGGAGGATGTCAATTTCTGGGAAATAGACTCGTTACATGGCAATGCAAGAAACAAAACACGGTTTCTACCTCTACTGCGGAGGCAGAATATATTGCTGCTGCCAGTTGTTGTTCGCAAATTCTTTGGATTCAACAACAACTTCGGGATTACGGTTTATTACTCACCAAAACTCCTTTAAATAATGATAATACTGCTGCCATAAGTATCATACACAATCCCGTTCAACATTCCAAAAATAAACATATTGAAATTCGTTTTCATTTCATTCGGGATTGCTATGAGAAAAACTTGATCATTTTGGTTCATGTTGAAACATCGAAACAACGAGCTGATTTGTTTAACAAAGCTTTTTCAAAATCACGATTTGAGGAACTAATTTCGATGCTCGGCATGAAACATTTGGATCAAATTAAGTAAACTTTGGATATGTAATTTTTCTATTTTTGATTTTGTGAATATTGTTTTTTTTTTCTTTTATAAAAACAAAAATCCAAAAACATCAGAAAATCTATAAAAATCCAAAAACATCAGAAAATCTATAAAATCCAAAAACATCAGAAAATCTATAAAATCCAAAAACATTTAAAAATAAAAAATAGGGGGAGATTTTGTGTAAAAAGTTGGGAAATGATAGTATATTGGGAAATGTATTAATAAATAAAACCTAACAGAAATGATAAGTACTATATTTGATGTGCTAGTAGGTTTATATAGCATTTTTAAACCAAATTTTCTACAAGTTAATTTTATATGTGATATATTGGTAGGTATTTTTGCATTTAAAAGTATCTAGTCTAAGAAATTTTAATCATATATGCATATTATTTTATATAATCTAAACTAATTAGTATATGACAAATAAAAGGTCTAATCAAAAGATCAAAGGTTATCACAATGATAATAAAATGTCTTAAATTTTGAGGAATTAGTATATTATGATTTATGATTTAGGGTCTTAATATTATGATATCTGGGGAAATATATTAAATATTTGTTGTACTATGTACAGACCTTAGTTGATATATTTTTATAAACGGACTTGCAAATATTCCAAATGTTCATATATCAAATCAAAATAAACTCTATCACTTTGTTATACTATGTATAGACCTGTGATACAGTTTATAAGTCCAACCAGGGGTATGACATATGTGACTAAAAGTCATTCCAACATATGTGTGTACTTCTAAAGATATCATCATATTCTCACCCTTTATATGGAAATACTAATATATTATGAACTCAAAAGTATATTATTATTTAGATTATATAACGTAATATGCATGCTAATAATAAAAGAATTAAAGATATTTAAATGCAAGAGTGCTTAAGAGGACAAACATACCAATAATCACATATAGAATGATTTTTAGAAAGTATGTTTTATTAATGCTAAATAAATTTAAAGAGGACAAAAATACTAACAATCAAAATAGACTTTCATTTCTAAACAATAAAAATAAAAACATTTATTTATCTCAATATGATCCCAACTCATGAGATTTACCCCAACAAAAATATTTTGCATTTATTTTAGTTTGTAAATATTTAGTTTAAAGATTTTTATATTTTTCAAATTTTTAGTGATGAATAGTTTAGATAATATCCAAAGTATATTTGATTTGTTTAAAATGTTTCATTAAAAAGCTATTGACGGATTTTTTATTATTGTCGGAAGTTTGATTCACGGAAAAATAAAAAGGGTGTATATATATTTCAAAATTTGGAATTTTTCACACTTTACATTTTTCAAAACCATTTTATCCGACAAAAAGAAAATATCCGACAATACGCTGCCGATTGGATTTTCTTCGATTACTCTCTGTGTATTGCATTTCACTCGATTCTGATCCGACAGAATTGTGCGCCCCTTCATTCCGCTTCGATCGGTATAATTTTCCCTCTTTATCTCTCTGTAAATATGCTTTAATCGTTGATTTTATACGAAAAACACTATTCATGAACAGTACTCTAACTCGTTTGTCCGACAATATCATTCACGGATGAACAGTGAACTAGGGTTTTTGCGTGAATAGCCTATTCACGCATGAACAGTGTTCCGTGAATGTGACTTAGTTGACCATTGACCTGTTTGACCATGACTTCCCAACAATACTGTATTCTCGCATGAACAGTACTTATTCACGCATGAATAGTACTCCGACAATGTTATTCACGGATTACTTGTGTTGATACTTTTATTTTCCGTGAATAATTATTGTCGTATTGTTATTGTCGGAAGTACAGTACTCCGATAATGATATTCACGGACCATTTTGTATTGTCGTATTGCTATTCACGGATGAATAGTTCCAATTTGTTATTGTCGCATGGATTTTCACACTTGGGATATTTTTCAAGTGTTTGAAAAACTTGACATTTTTTTTAAGTATAGTTAGGTTTGTTGCTTAACATATACTTTGTGCAGCTTGTTTATATATATCATGGCAGAACCAGATCCTGTTGCTGCTGAACAACCTGATGTTCAAAGAAGGGCTGTCATTTTTGAGAAAAGACACAATTCCACTACTTATCTTCTTTAGGCTCCAAATAAACCTGAAAATAGGAAATTCTTTCTTATAATTAGGTTTTTGTTACGATCACGAATTTCTCATGCTTTATCAGTTCAAGTGGCAAATCTTTATGAAGATCCTATGACAGATTTTTGGATGACTGCTGAATATCACACGGATGTTCAACCGCATTGTATCACGGCTACGGTTGATGGAAGACCTCTTGTACTTACTGAAGAATTAATCAGGCATACTTTACAATTCGGAGATGATGTCAATGCTTCAAATGATATTCCAAGAAATATTGTTGATGAATGTCTTCAACAAATGGGCTGTACTAAAGGATCTCAGGATGTTCAGATTCTCAAAAATCATTTCTGTCCACATTGGAAGTTTCTAGCTCACACACTGATCTGTTGTATTTCTCCAAGGAAAGCTGGGTTTGATGCTATGAGTTATCATCTAGCTGGTTTGATGTCTGCTCTTGTGCTCAACATTCCGTATAACTTTTCTAGATACGTTTTTGAGAACTTGGTTGGAAACATCAATGAAGATGGGTTTTTCATGTATCCACGGTTTCTTCAGTTGATTTTTGATCAACATATACAGGGAATTACTTACCATGGAGATACTATGAATTATACTCCAATTCCAAAACGAGTGTTTGCCGATTGCAATAGTTATCGTGGTAAACCTGTACCACCAACTATTGAACTTTTTGGACACGTGATTGATGACAACTTTCTTCCACCTCAAATTGATTTTCCGACAGAATCTGATGATGACAGTGAAGAAGTTGTGTCCGAGGGGGAGCCAGAACCAGTGAATGATCCTCAAGAGGAACCAGAGAATGTACCTCCGCTTGAACATGAGGCAGTTCCTTTGGTAGAACATATTGAAGAACCGTTAGTAGAACATGAGGCTGAACTTGAAATGAATGAACCTCCAGAGAATCCTGAGATTGAAGTTGATGATGTTATTCAGGACACTCATGATGATAGTACTGAGGTTGAATCCTCTAGTTCTGAGGATGATGAACCTATACGTACTCAGACCATTGCAGAGTCTTTGGAATCTCAAAGACGGACTGAGGAGCGTATAGAACAAGAAAGACAAGATCTGAGGCGTCAACGGGAAGAAAATAAAGATCCTGAATATGTACATGAACCCAGATTACCTAAGCGAAGTAAATTACTTGTTTCGAGAATCTTTGCTTCTGAGACTGGAACTTCACCCACTTCACTACCAGTGACTTCTTCTGCAGCTACTTCTTCTGTTTTTACACCAGTATCTTCTTCTATGACTTCATCAACTATCTCTTCTTTTGTATCTATACATGTCATGTCTTCTACATCTGGTATCTCTATTTCTCTTTCTACTTCATCTTCAATACCTGTTTTATCATCTTCTGCAGCTACTGGCACATCTGTTTTTTCATCCACTACTACTGCTACTCCTACTGTGAGTATGACAGCTCTTGATGCTTCTCTTCAAAGAGCTGTAAACCCATTAATGGAGTTAGTGAATAAGATGCGAGACGAGTTATCTCATGCATTTGGAAGGATTGGTGCCCAAGATGTCATTATTGCAAATCAAGGACAGAAAATTCATGATCAAACATTACGGATTGAGAAACTTGAACAAGAAATCTTTCTCTTGAAAGAAAAATTAGATGATCAGGGGGAGAATATCCACAATGATGATGATGATGATCAGGATGATGATAATGATCAAGGTGGAGATCAAGGATTGAATGATCAGGGTGGAGATCATGGATTGAATGATGGTGATGGCATTGAACATTTTGATGATGATGATGATAATGGAGATGATGGAGATGATTTTGATGGTAATAATAATGATAATGATGGACATGATGGTGATCAACATAATTTTTCTCAAGCACTCGTACTTGTTCCAAGAAATGACATGGAACCTATGTATGTTGAACCAATAAGTGATGTTCTTCCTGCTATGATTATGTCTCCTGAACCAAGCTTTGGAGACATTGAGTTTGATGATCTAGGTGTCGAAGACTTAGATGCTGCATATATTGGTGATATGTTTGATGATTCCAACACTGGTGGAATTTCTACGTTTGAGCTTGGAGAATCTTCAAGAAAGTTTGATCAAGAAGAGTTGTCGGATAGTGTTGAAGAAGAAAAAGAGATTCCGTGTCCTACTCCATTGAATATTGAAGTTGATGATTTAATTCCATTCGTGGAATTATGCAATAATGAAGATTATGAGTTTGATGAATCTGATTCAGAGTTTCCACCAGGGTTTGAACCAGGTGATGATTATGTGAATATTGAAGATTGGGTGGATTCTGAAGATGAATTACATCCAGAAGGTATTTTTGAGCATCCTAATACTTTTACGGGTTCTCATGATAGTTTTTGGATTAACTCAGATGAAGAACAAGTTCCAGGAAGAACTTTTCCTCGGTGGTTTCCGAAACAACCTATCAAAGTTAGAAAATTTTTCAAGATACCGAAACGAGAATGTGTTGGAAGGATAATCAGCTGGAAATACGATAATGACAATAAAGTCTTTATTATCAAAAGGACTGGTGGACTTCAATATTTTCGTAGATCATTCAAAGAACTGGGGAGACTTCCAAAGTGTGAAATAAATCATATCGCTCAACTCTATATTGTGAATCATTCTGAAAATGAGTTAGTTGATTGGATGGCTGGAGCATTATATAGAGAATTTAAGAAAGAAAAGTATACATGGGTGGAAGAAGTATTTCCAAGAAGAAGAGTGGATAATTTTGATGTAGAACCAATTTCGAATCAACCAAGGGTGATTACTACTTATCCACGGGTAAAGTGTTTGAGGAAAATTCCACTTGAAAAACTTCCAATCAATTTCTGGAAATTTGTGAGTTATTGGAGATATAATGGAAGCACAGGTGAAGCTGAAATAGGATGCTACGACAGAGATTACAAAGGAGATATAATGTGGAATCGTGAAACCATCGTATATGTGTTTGATCCTTTGAGTTTGATTAATCTTTCAAAAGATGATTTGGAAGCTCTAAGAGATAATCACATCACTTATGACGATTCATTTGATGATGAAGCTATGGCATTAAAGTTTCAACGTGTGGTCGATGTTTGTTGTGCCCAAGGTGTTCACGCTGGATGTAATCTGCCAGGATATAAATAAAGCTTAAGTTTTGAAGAAAATCAAGTATTATCCAAGGGGGAGTTTGTTAGTGCAAAAATGTATAAAACTTGATTTTATTCTATTTTGTAAATGTCTAAGTGTTATGCGACAATAGATTGTAGTCCGTGAGTAGTGTGTTACGTGAATATATTCCATGAATATGTTATTGTCGGAGTAAATACTTGATCCGTGAATGACATTGACGGATTGACCAAGTCAAATTGTTTAAATCATTGTCGCATAAGTCATTTTGTCTAAGTCTATAAATAGGCTTTTGTAATTAATTTTGAAGTAAGTCTTTTGTAAGTTATGTTCCAGAAACTCTCTGTGATTTCTGATTAAATACAAAAGCACATTTGATTGAATACTTCGTGAGATTACTTTCTAATTCATTTCTCTTGTTTGATTAACTTGAATTCCGCACTTGTTAATCTGTTCTAATTGCGATTCGGAGATCTACGGTGTTCACAGATAAAGATAGATATGTGATTGATGAGATTTCAATAATTAATCTTTCGCGATGACAGAATAATGTAATACCCCAAAATCTAAAAGTATTATTATGATGAAGGTAAAAGTAATTATTTTAAGTTATTATTATTATAAGTGGTATAAAATAATAATAACTGTGATCGGTTTTAAAGTCCAGACAATAATAATTACGGGGAGTAAAATTAAATAACACACACACACACACACACACACACACACACACATATATATATATATATATATATATATATATATATATATCCATATGCATACATATCGTTTCACACATACATACATATCCATTCAAAAATAACATACAAAGTTTGGGAAGAAAGGAGAGAACGCAGGAAGCAAGGAAAATGTCACACCCCCAAAACGGTCAACGTTGGTCAACGAGTGACTAGCGGAAGCATTTGTGTACAGAGGTGGGGGCGTGACGTAAGCATTGGACATTCAAGCACAGAGCATATAATTATCGCAGAACAAATAATATTAAGATGCCATAAGTAAGAGTTGTTACAAAAAGCTACGACTCATCAAGTCGTAGTAATAGTAGTGTTGTTAAAATACAACTGTTTCAGTGGATATAATGTTCGAAAGGAGATTTCATAAATATGACTAAAAAGTAATAGTTATACAAAAGAAATCTCATTCGTTCCAAAAGTGGCATCCTAATTGTCTCGGGAAATCGTTGTTCCAAGATGCATGCAAGTCTTACATGGTTGCTAATTCCCTGAAAACATAGTAGAAATCGTCAACAACAATGTTGAGTGAATTCACAGGTTTATTATCGTTGTTAAACCAAGTTTGTTTGTAAATCATTGACGTACAAGTCAAAAAGTGATCAAATCATGATCGGGTGTAGTTTTGTATTTGTTGACATACAAGTCAAATAAGTTTCGTATTTGTTGGAATTCATCCAAAAGTTTCGTTGGAAACGCATTTCCAAAATAAGTTCCGTAGAAGTCCCGCAGGAGATCCAATAGTATAGTTTCGTTATAAAACTTTTAAAAGTATTCTAAATATTCGTTGGTTAGAAAACCCGCAGGTGATCTAAAATTTCGTTATCGCGATGTAAACACATCTATGCTTATACGTTTGGAAAATCATTCCAGTGTATAAGTCGTATTCGTTTGAAAAACATTCCAGTGTATAAATCGTAGGAAATACATTCCTATATAATTGTTGTTCGTGGGAAAACATTCCCAAATAGTTATCGTAGGAAAATCATTTCCCATAAAGTTTTGTTGTTCGTGGGAAAGCATAGACGGTGATCCCTCGAAAGGTGAGCTTGTCACACCCCGCTAAAGTGGAAACATGAGGTGTAACAGTACCGGGTAACAATGCACAAGATATAGAAGGAACACCATACATAATTTAGCGAAAGTATTACAAGTTACCACAAGTTCAAAACATAGTTCCAAAGGTGATTACAACAAGTTCATAAAAGTTTCCCAAAAGGTAGTCATAATTCAAATTAAAGCAAACGTATGTGAGTATGCATCCACACAAAAGTACTCCTAGAATGCGTCTTACTGTCGTTCTCCTGAAAAGCATGATAAAACAAACGGTTAACTATGGTCATAGTTGGTGAGTTCACATGTTTAATGTTATAGACAAATGAATCAAAAGCTTTGTTCATCAAGCACATAAGTATAAATGATTGGTTGTAATTGTTGCGAATAGGAAAGTAGTATATATGAATGTTAATGCAATGAGGCCACTACTAAACCGATTTGACCGACACATGCCCCAAGCTCCATGTTCTATCGGTAACATGATTAAAAGTAATACTATGCACCCACGTTGCAGTGTGAGTGAGGGATGGCCTACCCTAAATAGCGCTATCCATAAATATTAACGGCTCTTCTGGTTCTCGGACGAGTTAATAAGTAGTGTAAATGTATTTCCGGGGACTTTAGCACGATAGTACTCAAGCATAACAATAGTATACACACCAATTCGCATAAGTAGCATGGCAAAGATTTAACAAGTTCATGAATGTACAACCAATTTAGCAAAAATTTAGAATCATGCTTTTCACCCCAAAATATTAAACAAGTGAAAAAGGGGTTGTGAGAACTCACTGTTGAGCGTAAGCGTAAACCGACGGATGGTAATGTGCGTTTGTCGAGTGTGACGTCTATCCAAGTCCTATGAACACGATATTTCTGGTTATATTCTCGGTAAATTGGTTTATTAAGATTGCTTAGTTAATTACTTAGATTACAAAGTGCCAATTTGGTTTGATTGCTTTGAAGTTTGTTAATGTCCAATTATCGCGTTTGTGTATAATGATGAATACATATATATATATATATATATATATATATATATATATATATATATATATATATATATATATATATATATAACATTCAAAAATTATCGAACGTCACATACAAGTCGTATAATGTCACATGATTGTTAGTGTCCAAATTTCAAATTGTTTTGAGTTTTGGAACTTTGGTTCCTCACCATTTATGATTAACATACACAAACCAATAATTACATCATAAGACACTCCAAACCCTTCTTGTTAGCGTTCTTTCCAAAAATAGTAAGTTTCACGTTTTCGAAATCGAGACCCGTTTTTGTTGACTCGGTCAAATCTTCTCGGTTTGACCCGAGACTTATACCCAAACCTTAAACATGTTCATAAGTCATAAAAAGTTAGTTTTTTTCCTTAAATAGCAAGTCCGCAAGTGTCGGTTTCAACTTTTACCAAAAATCAATCCATATTCTTATTCCAGAAATTTACACCTGTTTGTTGAATTTATTAAAAATACTTCTGGTCCGAAATGAAATAAGGAAAAAATCAAAGATGTTCCTCAATATGTTATCTATTTTCTGTAATTTTTACAAGATTTTTAGAGGAGTTCAAGTATTTTTAGAATTTTCTTTTATCTTCTGAGACCAAAAATGGACACATGCATGCAATCATTAGTTCTGAGTAAAATCCATTGGGTTACAGAAAAAGTGATCAACATGAAAGTTGTTAGCAACAAAATTTGTAAACTTTTGGCATTGGTTTCAAGTCATTTGGATGTGTGTGGCTCCAGTTATGATTAAAATACTAAGAGAAAAGTTACCGATTTTTTCTAACAGTTTGTACATCTTTTCTTCCAAAAATTATTAAAAATATCAAATGAACTCAAATAAATATGAGGCTTGTGGGGTTGGAAAGTTTACTTCTATAAATTGAATTTAGCCTATAAAAACGTCCATTTTCATGTAGAAAATGTTTTTATAAAAATCGTGGAAGTTGAGTAAACTTTCTGGACAGAAACTTGCAACTCCATGATTGAGTGTTTTATTCAAAGTGAAGAACACCAATCATGAAATAAAAGAAGATTTTCATCTTTTGTCCTTTAAATCCATGTTCTAATACATGCATGGTGTTGAGATACATCCATGATGTGCTAGAGGTGATTATTAACATAAAAAAATAAGATTTTTTACATACAATGAACAATATTTCAACAAGTTTACAAACAATAATCAATTTTTACTTGATTTTTGGTTTGATCATGGGTTATCCATTCTTTTAACACATAAAGGTGTTTAAAGGTATAACCTACAAACATCAAGAGCTTATATGAGGATTTTAGCAATGGGAAGGGCTTAAAATCCGAATTTTATGAAGAAAAACACAAGAAAATGAAAGATAGAATAGTGTAAATGATTTGATTTACCTTTTAGGGTTTATTTGGTGGATGAACACCTTCAAATCCTTAGATTAATTCTTGAATATTGCTGAGATTTTTGAGAGAGTTTAGAGAGTTCTTAGTATGTGTTTTTGAGAGAGAAAGATGAAGAGTGTGTGTGTGGGTTTTGGGGAAATGAAGATAATAATGAGAAATATGGAAAAACAAAATGAATTTGAATAGGGGGGGCGGTTTTCTCAAGGGTTTATTTATTATTATTATTATTATTATTATTATTTTTATTTTTTTTTGTTAAATATTATGTATAAAAGTTGTGTAATTAATTTTTGTATTAAAGTGTATAAGTGTTTGTATGATATAAGGTTTATTTTGAAATGTTTTGGTGGTTGATATAATGAGTTATGAGATTCTAGAAATTAGTAAATTTTAAGTTCCTGAATTAAATTATCATACACTTAATTTGTCTAAGTTTGATGTTCATGTATTATTTATCCGATTAAGTTTGCATTGTCGAGTCACGGGAATTTCGGTTTTGCGAATCGTTAAGAATTTTATTAAAGGATAAAGGGATAAATTTTTCATTGTTTAATTTGGCACTTAGTAACCTAATTCAACATGTCTAAAAGAACTTATGGTTCACTAAGCAATTTCTAAGTCGTTCTATGGCTTTGTAAGCCTACGAAGTCATAACCTAGGAATTTCACTCGGATTTAAGGAATGCGGTAAATGTAATTTAAGATTCGAGTGTGATAATGACATGAGGTTTGACGGTTGTCACAGAGCTAAAGCTTACGAGTTAAAGTAACGCAACCTAACTCCATAACCAAGCCACGACACAATTCGTTGTTTGCCTAATAGGACATGTAAATATATGCTCCGCTCATAGTTGAAGGGACGTCACCCCGATAGTACTATCCGTATATTGAGTGGCTAGAGTCACCTAGCTAATGGTTATAGTCTGTAGCCATAAGGACTTTTATGCACTACATTGTAAGTCTTAGTTCGTACCAGAATTCGTTGTCATGTTCCCAAAATAGTATGAAAATCATTTCATAAGTAAATAGTTTTGTGTAATCGTATGAAAGCTTTCATATGAAACAAAGTTTTCGCATATAGTAGCAAAACAGTTGCTATGCTTTCACCCCTAGTTTGAAAGCAGTAATAGTAAGAGTAGAGGCTGTGAACTCACCTTGTGAGGTTAAGTGTGTGAGAGCTAGCAAAGTGGTTGCCCAAATAAAGTCCCTTAACGCCCTAAACGTAAGAGAATGTTTGTATAAGTAGCTGGCTAACTGCCAAACTATGTTTGTTGTTCACTCGTTTTGAAAGATCTTTGTATTTAAAATTCGTACGATCTGTTGGTGATGTTTTCGTAATAATAACTCTTAATGATATTATTATTAGGCTCGTATCGTTGTATACTTTATAAAAGTATATGTTTAGTGTTTCCGAGTTGTATCACATATATTGTTTTATTCGTTGTTGTGATGATTTGAGTGACCCATCTAACTGTTGCGATATTAATTGTCAAAATCACTAATTGTGAGAAAGTAACATCTTGTAATTGTATATGTACATGCGAGTATTTATGTATATACGAAAGTATACGTATGTTGTACGAAAGTCTAAGCCTTATGCAAAAGAAATTTTTGGAAAACACTGTTCATCCGAAACTTAGGGTCTGAAAGTGCAAATTCTAAAACTTAGGGTCCGAAAGTACAGCTTCCGAAAGTCAAATATGAAAGTCAAACAAAATTCGAAAGTCAAACAAAAATCCGAAAGTCAAACTTTCGGAGGTCAGAAATTTACCTATCTTGTGACATCGTTTTGACTAGTCAAACCTTTGCGAAAAATTCCGAAAAAATTACCCAATGTTCCCCCGTGTGTTATCTTTCCGAAAATGTATTTTTCACAATTTTTGGCCAAGGATAAGTAGGTCAAATAATTACAAACATCAACCTGTGTCCAACAGCTCAAAACATCGATATAGGTCCAAAGATTAAATTATATCTCAAGCCACACTTAACTTCAGATAACGTGATCATACAATAATGAAAGCTAACAAAATTTTTGGTCTTTAAGAAAAGACCTCATGTCTTTTGGTTTTTGTACACGAAGTTATGGCCTCATGAAGTTGGTGTAAAAATCTGTCATTCGCGATAGATTTGCTATGTGATTTTGTAGATTCGTTTTCGGGTATTAAACGGTGTCAAAAAATTACGAAACCACATGGATCTTTTAGCTAACTTCCTGAACTTAATTTTTGATACAAGATTCATCCATTTTGGTTGAGTTATGAGTTCGTTATTTGCTAGAGAAAAACGTACAAATTTCTGGTCAGAAATGTGACATCCGTCACCAAAAATGTAATTCGAAAATGATCCAACTCCCAAAAGCCCAAACCCAACTAAACCCAACACCTCTTGAACCCTAGACCTATAAATATACCCCTAAACCTAACCCTAAAACTTTTCTATCACAAAAACATACAAAATCCCGTCCCAAAAATTCCAGTCACGAAGATAGGACGATTTGACCCATTTGCGTTCATTTTCAGGCTTCGGCCAAAACTAGATCTCGAAGTTTTACCTTAAGGTCGCGAGTTTCGGCCTCTGAAACACTCCATATTATTTTATACAAATTATTTCGTAAACTGCTGCTGTGGGTGACGAATTTTCAGAAACTTTGGTAAGTTTTGATTCTATAATCCCCATATACGTTTCATCTAATCTCAAAAATGACTTCTAAGGATATATAATCTCATTATTTACAGATTCCAAGGAAGCCTCTTGTGCAATCATTCGTTAGTTGGTACATTTCTATCCGATTTCGTTCATTAACGTTTGATTTCGATTGTTTCGTTACCATCATCTTATTCGGTTCGATCCGTTGTATTCCAAGTAGTATGATCATCGGGGAATGAGTGTTAACTTATTATTTGAATGTTTATGAGGAGGATAATCGGTGGTATATATGCGATTGGTATTTGTTTTGTGAAGAATTAGGTTAAATCTGAAAACCCTAATTCTGATCAGATTCGAGAGTCGATTTGAGTAATGTATAACTTGGTCATATCACAATGGTTTTCGACGAAAAAGTAGTCTAAACATAAGTATTTTGAGTCTTCTTTCAAATGGCGTCAGTTTCATGGCTAAATGTTGAGTATAAGTCAGTTAAAATAATTTTACAAGATCGAGTGTCAAATCTGAGTTTTTCGGTTCCTGATTTCGGTTGAGTTGTCGATTTTTGAAACGTATGTTAAACTAAGAATTGAGTCTTAAAATTTTTAATTGAGTAATTTTAAAGTGTCAAAAATTTTCTGTAAAAATATCATAGTCTTTGTAAGTTTTAAGTATTTTAAATAAATTGTAACTTTTGTGTACTCATAAGTCATTTTAGTTTCTGAGCAGATTGTTTTAGTGAATTTTTAAAAATAGTAAACTACTTAAATAAGTTCTGGAAAAATTACATGTTGTTCTTAACACATTTAAGTGTCACTGGTAAAATTTGTAGAGTTAAATTATTTCATTAAGTAATATTTAAAAATTTGTAAATTGGAACTAAACTTCCAGACAGAATCTGAGTTTTTCATTTTAGGTTGGTTCTTGCGATGATACACTAGTTTGAGTTGTGAGGAGACTTAGTGAATGTGTTTTGGACTTGGGATACAATGGAATGACCTAGTTATGTCTAGGTTGTAACCCATATGCATTATGACATTGTAGATTGCGAGTGGCTTAGTGGATTTCACTTAAGGGCGATACTTACATCATTTCTTGAGGTGAGTTTTCGTGGCCCCTTTTTCATATACATGTTTTTAAATTGGGGGAAAAGTATGCTCACATGTTTTATCAATTGTTTTTATGCTGTGAAACGTATTCATTTTCATTTTTGGACATATGCTTGAAATGTGTGACACTATGTGACTTATATGCGTTGGTTGTTAGATTTGTTTTATTAAAAGGCTGCACTCCTTCGGGAGTGTATACCTAGTGTATATGCTTTGTATACACTGAATGACTTATTTATTTACAAGGCTGCACTCTTTCGGGAGTGTATACCTAATGTATGCTTAGGTGTACATTGAAGGTCATTTATGGGTAGCTACCGCATACACAGGATTTGGTTGGGTCATACTCCTTTGTGGGGTGATGACGGTTGGTGGAGATGTTTGGTTGGATTATTTCACTTGTGTACCATTTCTATATGCATTGTCCTAACTTATCATTATCACAGCAAAATGTTTATTTTTATGGTGTCTGGTTTCAAACCTACGAAACTCACCAACATTCGTGTTGACGTTTTTGAGCATATCTTTTCAGGTTATACTAGTGGACTTAAAGCAGTGGACAAGAGAACTTAGTGGACCTTTAGGGTTGCATTAAGAGTTATTGAAGACTTGTGGTAGATCATTAAGGTTGTTTGTGAAGGCTTGTTTTGCCTTAACATTGTACAACGTTTGTTTGTAAGTTTTTGAATTCATTGTTGAAATGTATGCACGACATGAACCGTTATTCATGTTATTGGCATCATGACACATTGGATATTGTATTTCATATAGAATTCTTTATAATGATGTGTTATGATCATATCACCGTTATACCCCGTTGTTTCCGCTTTAGACGGGGTGTGACAAGAAAGTTTCTTGTACTTTGTGTATAGTTAGTTGTACATAAATGTTTTCAAGCATATTTTTAGCTAGTTTTTGAGCATGATCTTCAAGAGTGTACACTCTAACATGAAAGTACATGAAAAACTATGAAAGAAAAGTAGGGAGAAAGGTCCTCACAAAGCTTTAAGGATGATCTAGAGAGGAGATGATGATGACACTTGCTTGCTTGTTTTCCTTCCTTTCCTTTGCAAACTCTTAGTAAATGATGAGGGTGATTATGGTGGTTAGGTGGTGTAATGGTGGTGGTTGGAGGCTGTTGTTGAGCCGAGAAAAAGGAGAGGAGAAAGGGAAATGAGAGAGTGAGATGGAGTGAGGTGATGATAATGTGTTTGTGTGTGTGAGTGTTCAAAGTGAGGGGAGGTAGGGGGTGGGGGTTGATGGAGTCTTGGGGCAGATTTTGTGTGGGCCTCTCAAGGCATGGTGGTTTAACATATTGTTCCCCAATTTGCGTTTAATGCCATGGTCGTTTACCCGTTAATCACGTGTACGTTTTAATCACGTGTACGTTTTAACGTGTATTATTCGTTTAATTTGTTAACGGTTAATATACGTAAATTTCTTTCGAAGTACTTTTCTAAATACTTTATTTTGAGTTTTAAAAATATAAATTTTGCTTCGTTTGATTGTCGGGTTCGATTCGTGGTTTATTGTCGCGTACATTATATTTTATATAAAACGTATAATTGTTTTCGTTTAGCCGTTATGCTTTATCGTTACAGCATAATATTTCCAAGTAAATAACTACTATTGAAATAATTTTTCGTTATTTATAAAATGTCGTATCACCAACGTTCGTATATATTTGTTTGATTCGTTCCAATTATTTTGTGCGTAATTACAAATAATTACGAAACTCGTAATACTTCACGTATTAAAATCGTGGGCTTTGCTAGGCTTTTTCATAATAGTTTGAATTCACTAAGCAGGGAATTATCCTAAGACATGCACGTGTTTAATGTACGGAATCATACCGTAATTTGGGGAGTGTCACAGAGAAGAACAAAAACAACTTGGAATCTTCAAATTGAAGCTATATAACTCGAATTCAAACACCTTCAATCATCTCTAACCTAAGGTAATTGTTGTTCTTCATTTAATTGACCTAGAAATGGGTTTTTGATGGGTTCTAAGTAGCTAGTGATTTTAAATCCGAATTTAGGGCTTGTAAATGTTAAATTGGTGTTAGTTGAATTCACTAATGATAGTAATTAACCTAATTACAAGCTAGAAGTGAAGAACCCTAAGTTGTTGTTATGGCAATTTTGATGAAATTATTGTAAACTAGTTTAAGGTTGAGTTAAAAGTGTGATTATAACACTAATATGATACTTTGATTGAAAATATGATGAAAATTCAAATACTTAAACATTTGAAGTGGGTATGGTGTAAGTAATGAAATGATAACAAGTGTTTTTCATAAAAATGAAATGGGTTATGTTGAAACTTGATGAATTAACCATAACATATTTGAATTGTAATTGCAAGAATGATTTAGAAGTATTGTTGTGATATATATATATATATATATATATATATATATATATATATATATATATATATATATATATATATTGGTTGATTAAAATTAAAATAGAAGATCAAGTGATTTAAATATTAAAGATTGCTTATGATCATGAAAGATGAACTTTGCCTAATTTAACTAAAAGTGGTTATGGTTTCATGAGTTAGTGATAACTCAATTGACTTGTAGTTAAAAGAGTTGTTATAGTAAAATTATAATGATATACTAATCATAATTAATTAAAGTGATGATGAGAAGATGTTAAACCTTAGAATTTGTTGTGGCCTATAATGATGAAATAGTTATTAGTTTGACTAAAAGTTAAACATGGTTAACTCAAAGAGGTGATGGGTTGATGATTATGATTAGTTGATTATGATGATTATTAGTTGCTAAATGTGTTGTTATATCGATGTGTTATATGATAGGTGATTTAAAGATGTGGCATTCATAATCAAGTGTTAAACCACATATTTGCCTAAAAAGCAAAGGTGAGTGATATGGGGGTTAAATAGGTAATGGTTGTGTGATTCGGATTGCATCCATGCAAGAGGTTCACACAATCGGGTGAAGTATTACTTGTATCTTATATTGTGGTTTACTGTTGAGTTCTATATTCGTTGATTATTCATGATGTTGTTATGGCACGTGATGTTGAATACGTGCTAAATGATTAGTTGTTGATAGAACTTGTTGAGATGCGGAAATTATGTGGAATGAACGTTGTAGAGATTCGTTGATGAATATGTGCGTTGCACATGATATGTTGATGAATACTTGCTTACATTGCACGTGATTATGCCTTAGTATGCATACTATCGAGGTATGGTACTAAGACCACACGGTGTGGCATCCTTTTTTTCACCGTTTTCCGTCGAGAACGTCGTCCGACGGTGTTCTGCAGCACCGGGACGGCTATCGCATTCCCAACCGACACGTTCGTTTTCGCAACGGGAGGAAGCACGACTGGGGGTAACTTTTAAAATTTATAAAATGCTGGGGACCTAAGTTCTACTAAAGCTGTATAGCTGTAGTATGACCTAGGGTCGTTCTAAAGAGTTGATCGTATTGTGAAACGACTTGTCGAGACGAACCGTTCAGTTTAGCGATGGGTTTTAGAATACTTTTGAGTGGGGGGTTTATACTTAGGTCCTAATTAAAATTAAACTAAATAAAACAATAAATAAAATATAGGTTTAAATCAGTTATGGAGGAGAGTGCTTGTTATGACTTCGTTAGCTTATACGTGGGGTGATGCTGTATTAGGGTTTTAATACTTGAAAACGTATTTTAAAGGTTTGTGTCTTGCTTTCACGTAGATGCCTATGAGTGTAAACACTAGCACCCTACTGATCAGGTGAACTGATCAGTATGTCACTGAGTACTAGGCTATCGAGAGTATGGTCATATCGGACTGCCTTGAAACCCTCCTCACCGTCTCTTAACGAGACCAAGTGACCCTCCAGATGGGGTGCAGGAATAGGGCGACAGTCCGCAATTTATCCACTGACCTTTCTTTAACACTACATAGGTATCTAAGCTGAGCAAAGCATTTAAGATTAAGACAGATGGTGACTGCTTACTTATACACTAATGGTTGTGATTGAGTTCAGAGATATTAGGCTGTCGCACCCCCAAAACACGTGTCAGCGGAAGTATAAGGTGTCACAGGGGCGCCGTCCAAATCTAATATCACAACACAAAGATTAAAGCAAACGACCTCTATATGAGACGTTTGAAAACGTTACATTCCAAAAATAAAAGTTTACATAAGATTCTAAAGTTCGCAAACATAGTCTAGAGATTTATAATACATAATCGTTGATACAAAATGTCGTAATGCAATTTAAATCTCCTGTTTGAAAATATGCGACTCGAGCTATGCTTTCCAAAATCATCCTACTGTCCTGTTTCCTGTGGGTAGTCCTACTGCGTCTGTAAACCTGAGAATACATACTTAAAGGGTCAACATAAAGTTGGTGAGCTCATAGGTTTGTTCTGTAAAGTATTCATGTGAACACCATGTTTTCTGTTTGTAAAATAAGTTCTGTATCATAATGATCCTGTATAAGTAAGTTCTGTAAAACAGAGTTCTGTATAACTAGAGTTCTGTAAAAATAAAGTTTCTGAGTAAATCAAATTCTGCATGGATCCAGTTCTGTATATTATTGCCATGAGCTCAATTATTCGAAGCTTAACAAATTCTGCTGTCTCTATGTGTCTAATCCGGGACACATCCTGATTCAAATAATTATGCGCCCGTGGGTTAGCTGGAGCGACCAGCTCAGACGGGATTGTCAATCCCAATAGTACTATTCACAATTATTCGCGCTTGAAAAATTAATGAACCATGAAATTACGGACTTATTAGTGGATTAGTTCTGCTACTCATGCAATAAGTATATGTTCTGTTTCTGTTTAAGTTTCTGTTTCTAGCAATCATAAGTAAAATCTGTAAAAGTTTCTGCTTCTGTTTAAGTAAAAATTTGGAAAAGCATGTGTATGTATTCTCACCCCAAAACAGTTCAAAAACAAGAAAAATGGGGCTATGAAACTCACCTTATATTAGCAAGTAGCAAGCAAATATCAAATAAGCAAGCAAGCCATGTGCAACCTTCTAACGTCCTAAAAACGTATAAGGTTGGGTAAGTAGATGTCTCATAAGACCATCTATAGCGATTGTATAAGTGGGGGTTAATGTCCACTTAAGCCAATCGAGTAGGTGGAGTGTTAATGTCCACCTAGAGCTAGTTCATCAACTAGTATGTCCAAATGAGTTGTTTAAGTTCGTTTATCAAAAACGTGTACGACCCATTGGTGAAAATTTGTAATAATAATTCGTTAAGACATTATTATTATGAGGTTATATCGTGTGCTTACAAAGCATGTTTTTGTGTGTTACTGAGTTATATACTATCAAAGTATATGTTTCGTGTGTTGTATCATATATAAATATTGAAGTTGCGTGAGTTCGACACTTAGTGTGAAAACTAGTTTTTAAGGTTCTGTTTTAGACGACACTCAAAGCGTCACTTAATAGTTATTGGCGACACTCAGGTAAGTGTCGCAGAAAATTATAATCTGTAAGTTGTTAGCGATATTTAGTGAAGCGTCGTAGTATGCGTCACTAGGTTGCGGCACTTAGGTTTAGTGTCGCGTAAGGGCAACATTTGATGGGTGCAGCACTTAAGGTAAGTGTCGCTAACAATGGGATTCAGGCATAATATGCGTCACTTGATGGAGTGTTGCAGATAACACTTGGTCTCTGCGACAATCGGGTCTGGTCAGATTTTCCAATTTGGTCCAAGTGTTTTAAGTGTCGGTTTCTAATTTGGGAAACTTTCCAAGTTTAGTTTTAGGTCCAAGTTACTAACTAAGTCACCCAAACCCATTTTTGTTACCACTTTCCAAAAATAGTAAGTTTTGTCGTTTTTAGAAACCGAGCCGTTTTTGTTGACTTGGTCAAACCGACTCGGCTTGAACCGAAACTTATACCCAAACTATATATCAGTTTATAGAATCCATAAAATTTGTCGGTTCGTGTCGGAGTTCACCCAAAGTGTCGATTTTACAAAAGTTCCAAAACAACCCCTAAGTTATGTTTTCGGTTTTTGTCGGTTTATTTCGCCACTAGATTTCTACAACTTCTGGTCCAAATTAAGGTCTACAATTTTTATCAAATGATCATTCATGTATCTAGTACCTAGCATAAAATTTCTGAGATTTATAGTGTCCATTTCGATAGTCAATTAATTCCGCGTTACAACCGAACTCGGTTTTCAAAAACTTTCATACCAGACTCAAAGATTGGTTCATAGATGAAAACACGTGCATTTCTGGAAAGATCCATAGATGAACTTTTACTTTTCAATACGCAACTTTTAATAAAAAATTCGTTATCTAATTCTTCCTAGAACTCGAGATATGGTCGTTTTAGTGGACTGAGTTTTTGAAGACAGATTATGCATGTGTATGTATACTTTATAAAAACGATTTTTAACCATTGATTTGGACATATTAGTGTTAGATGAACATTATAACATATAAATATACATCATGCAAGTATAATTTTAGAGAGAGAAAGTGTTAATCCTTACAAAAATGGTGGAGAAACAAGAAGGAGATGAAGATGAATCTTGAGCTAGCTTCCTTTCTCTTGATTCTTGCAAGTATGATGATAGATGATGATTTTTAGGATGAATTAGTGGCTGTTTATCTCAGTGTTTTTGAGAGAAAAGAGTGAAAATGGATTGAGAGGAAATGTGGAGGTTAAGTGGAAATGAAAGAAAAGAAAGAGTTGCATGAAGTTTGTGTGGGTGTGTACGGAATCATCATCATGAATTTGCATGAAATTTTAGAAGGGAGGAGGAGGGGTGGCACATGGGGTGGCCGGCCCCCATGTGGTCCCACCAGGGGCATTTTGGTCATTTTTCTTTTTCCCAATTTAATTCGTTACGTTTACTCGTTCGTTTCGGTGTTTATATATACGTTAATCATTTTAAGCACGCGTTTTTAATAAAAATTAAATCTTAATAATTTCACTTGAGATATTTATTCTAAATACTTGAAAATACTTATAAAACGTTCCGTCTATTTATCGGCCTCGATTCGCGCGTTAGTTGTACGGAGGTTTAATCGCGTAACGTTTTAATTAGACGTTTTCATTGACGAATTATTATACGATGTTTTCAGTAATAATTTCATACAAAATAATATATTTTAAGTTATAAAAATATATTTCGACTTTCGTTCGATTGTCGGGTGCGTTCCGCGTGTTTCTGTTGCGTTTGAGACGTTTTAATTGAAACGTCTAGGTTTTTCGTGTATTATTTTAACAAAATAATAAATAATGATAAATAACCTCTAAAAATAGATTAAAGTTATTTATAGATATGTTTTCACCAACGTCGTATAGTTTGTCAGACTCCGTCCGGTTGTTTCGCGTAATTACAGCTAATTACGTAAGCGTAATATAAAACAATTACGTAGGCGTATATTCACATAAATATACAAATAGTCACAAGTAATTACAAGATTTAGCCTAATACTAAACTAAGCACACGTAATTAAGGTTTCTAGCAGGTTAATCAGTAAGCCTAGATCGTCGGGTGTCACATTCTCCCCCTGTTAGGAGAATTTCATCTCTAAATTAGTTACAGTTACGGTCTGTGTGGGGTCTGTGAGAGAGTAAGTGGGTGGTTCTAGTGTATCTGAGTTTCTTATCTACAAGTGAATTCGGACCTCGTCTTGAGATTCACTGGGCTTTGATGATGGGTAAGCCATCAGGGTCTAGGTTCTTGGTTTTCTGTTATAAGGTTTTGATGACACGCAAAAAGTCAAGTTTTTGTGTGCCATTATCTCACCTTTTTAGCCCAATTATAGATGAAAAACATTTAAAATATACATTTTATACTAAATTTCATAATGAAGGCTAAAATATAGATGACGCTTCAAGAATCAACCAAAAAGGCCTAAAAACGAATAAAATAGAGCACAAACGATCATAAGCATTCTCGTTCACGCTTTTTAGCACTTTTTTAGTTCCGCTTGGAATTATGACCTCTAACTTATGTCATTTTCTTCCTTAGGAAAATACGATTGCGTGGATATAAAGAACGCTGAAAACGGACACCCGAGTCAAAAGTTATGGCCAAACGAAGAATCAAGGCAACCGGAGAAGACCAATACGGGCAAACCAAGCCGTATACGGGCAGCACAAGCCGTATACGGCCTGGACATGACCGTATACGGCCTGGCAAGGGCGTATACGGCCTGGATTTATACATGACCGTATACGGCCTGTGTCCTCCCGTATACGGCCTCGTTCTCCCGTATCTGATCCGTGTTCGCTCGTATCGTGCCATTTCCACCCGATATACGGGAGGTCCCCTCGTATCGTCCTCCTCCCTCGTACAAGATCAAATTTTGATACGGTTGAGCGATACGGCTGGACATTTGAAGGTGCAAATACGGCTGGACGATACGGCTGAGCGACTAGTATATATATGGGACTAATTCACCTCATTTCAATCATTCACTCCACATTCAATCATCCATCAACACAACTCTCTCTCACTACTCTCTCTCTAGGTTAGGTTTATATTTTCAGTTTTCGTAGTTAGCGGCTAGTTAGTCACGGCTCTGACCGGATGAATAGGGGGTAATATTGTAATATTGCTTGGAGGATACTCGGAGTTCCGCCTGTATTCGTTCACGTTGTATTCAGCTACGCTGTTATTCTGGTTATATCTATCCTTTATCTATTTCGTTATGATGATTGTTATTACTGTTATCATGCTAGATTTAGGATTGTTTGCCATGATTAGCGAGTAGTATTATTGCGTGTTTGCTATGATGTAATTAGTCGTATTAATTGGGATGATTTCATTATGAAAACAACGGAGGTAACGTTATACGGCTTTCATTTGTATAGCGCCGGAAACATCACGAATGTGTGTAGTACGGAACGTGGAAGCTATGAAAGTCGTGGGCACAATCCGTTGTCGATTAATGATTAAACCTCAATAAAACTTAACGCCTTTCGACCAGTAAACGTGGCTACGGCCTTAATGATAGGACGTCGCGAACCCTATCCAAGGTGATTAGTTATCTGTGTCTAAAACATGGTCTGATTTGCGAAGAATGTAAACATTGTTTTCTAAACGGAACACCAAGTACATCGTCATCATGGAAATAATGTTTTCACTATTGAACGCAAAGTACATGGTGATTATGGAACAACGTTTTCTAACTTGAACACAAAGTACACCAGTACTGTGGAAAGATCGCTTTCCCTTCAGAACGCAAAAGTACACTGTACCTGTGGAAATACTGTTTTCTAACTGAACGCAAATATTACGCTATTTACAAATTAGGGATTTATTGGGATTTAAAAGTAAGGGCTGGTTTATATCATAGATGGATAATTACTGCGCTCAAATACAAACTTAGTTAAATAAAGTCTAGGGTTCAACTATAAGCAAAGTAGGTACCGCAAATCAGCTAAGTACTTGGTATTTCCACGGAAAATAGCCGTAGTTACCTATTGTGCACTTTATTAAATCATACTTAGACTTTACAAACCCATCGATAGAAAGTGATCAACACACGCAAAATCAGATCTCGAAAGTAAAATATTTTGTTTAGACTAAAGTATTCTTGTGGGGTTAAGAAAGGTCGGACATCGAGATTGGTTTGTCGCCTTATTCATGCACCCAGGATTTATTTCCATATAAGGGTCGCTATACCGACTTTGGTTAGTGTTGTTTGGCTGGATAAACTACTCCGATCAGAATCACGATAGCCTAGTTGCTCAGTGACATACTGATCGAGAAATCTATCAGTAGGGAACTAGTGCTTACTCCACTAATACTTGAAATGAATGGAATATAAACTTTTGAAATTAGTTTACAATGCATCATCCCAGTTAAGAAAGCTAATGAAGTCATAGCAAACACCTCCTCTAGATTATCTGCTAACTACAAGTATTTTATCTTGCTTTATTTAAATTTTCTGCCTAAGTATAAAAAAAAACAAAAACAAAACCCCCAAAAATCTGTTAAAACCATTACTAGTTAGATAAATCGTCTCCAACGTCAACGTTTCACAATACATCTGGTTTATAGAACGACCCTAGGTCATACTTACTACTGTACTCCCATAGTTTTAAGTATACTTAGGCCCCGCATTACAAATTTTAAAACCCACTGATCGCCGCGCCAGGAGGAAGGCACGCAACGACGCGAGCCAAATCGCAACCGACCTCTCGGCGCGCATCAGGTTTTTGGCGCCGCAGCCGGGGAGCCAGTTGTAAGATCCAAAGACGTTCTAGACGAACTTTTCTTTCTAGTAAATATCCGTAGTTTAGTTTTACTTTCTTAGTTTTACTTATTCCAGACGAAAATTCCTCACCACAACACACAACGATATTCGACCAGATCATCCGGATCTGAACCACTCATTTTCATACCCGATCCTGAGTCGATTATCCGAACTGCTCGCAAAGGTTCGCGCACTTGACAACCGATGGCTGCACATGTCACTCTCGCCGATAGCACCAAACCGTCAATCGAAGGACGAGGAGGACCCATCAACTATCCAGTTATCGACGGCGCATCTTTCGAACTTAGACATCACATCGTTCAGCTAATCAAGGAATTCTGCCAATTCCATGGTTTGCCCAATGAAGACCCCAACGCCCACATAAACCGATTTATTCAAACCACCAACTCTTACAAGCAGAATGGGGTTGAGCAGGACATAGTTCGCCTATACCTATTCCCCTATTCGCTTACTCACCATGCCTTAACTTGGTTTGAGGGATTAGAGACCGGCTCTATCTCCTCTTGGACGGAGATGGGTAATAAGTTCCTAACTAAGTACTTTCCTCCGGCCAAACAAACCAAATGCAAGAATGACATCATGAACTTCCACCAAACTCATGATGAATCTATCTATACGGCATGGGAGAGATATAAGAGTCTCCTAAACAAATGTCCTAACCATTTGATAGAGAAAACCAGCCAGCTATGCACATTTTACAACGGTCTTGCTCCAAACCATCGCATCACCCTCGACGCTGCTGCTCAAGGAAACTTCATGCAGTTAACTGATGAAGAGGCATGGAACCTGATCGAGAATATGACGATCCACCATCACGATTGGAACTCTGGTGAGCATTCCTCATCATCGGCACCGCTTGCCACTCCAAACCCGTTCCAGGCTAAAGCTATCAAATCTCTGACGGAGAAGATCGAAACCCTGACGAAACAGATCGGCGAAATGAAGAAACCATCCCAACACGTCCATCAAGTTCAGGAATGCCAGAACTGTGCCAACCTTCCAACTGCTGCTTATCAGGTTGAGTACGAGGATCCCGCTGACGGAACGGTTTACTATGCTCAATTTCCAGCTCTCCCTCAGAATCAGTCACGTTTCGCTCAAACCTCTCCACCTAGGACTAGAAACACCCAATACCCACCTAGAAACCAACCACCTTTCCAACCCACCTACCAACCTAGATACCCACAAACCTAGATACCCACAACAAAACCAACTCACCTATAACCAACCACTATCATTGACTGCACCCGACGCAGCTCAATCGACTGAACCCACTAAAACCCTTGTGCCCATTACTAGTACAGATGACACCCTCACTAAGTTCATCCAAGGCCAACACCAGATCAACCAAAAGACTAGCGCTAGGCAGGACCAAACTGACATATACCTTAGGAACCAATTGGCCGTTCTCAAAAATCTTGAGGCCCAAATTGGACAACTAGCCCAACGTGTTGACTCTAGGCCTCAGGGTAATCTTCCTAGTAACACGGTACAAAACCCCCACATAGGAGAGGCTAAACAGATGAGTACTACAGACACGAAGGAGGCACCGGGCCAACCTTCCACTACTTCTCCTGTCTCACCGACAGTCGAGACCCCGTCTGTCCCTACACCACCAAGGGAAGTACAAATCCCGTTCCCTAGCCGTCTTAAGAAAGCCTACAAGGCTAACACCTTCCGTCTCGATGGAAAGTTCATGGACACCGTGTCCAGAACCCCTTCCAGTTCAAAATACATCCTTAAACTCCTGTCTACTAAGGACAAGGTACCCGAAGTACCCAATGTCCCACTGAACGCGGAATGTTCAGTAATCATTAAGAATTCCCTACCTGAGACATTAGGAGATACCGGACGTTTCACCCTTCCTTGTTCGATCTATCACTCGGGCATGATACACTCTCTAGCCGACCTAGGAGCCAGTATCAACCTTATGCCTTATTCACTATACACCCGATTGGAATTAGGACCCCTTAAGCCTACCAAGATGAGCGTCCAGCTAGCTGACCAATCCATTAGATACCCTAAGGGAATAGCTGAGAATATCATGGTTAAGGTAGATAAGTTCCTATATCCCACAGACTTTGTAGTGATGGACATTCAGGAGGATGTGCATATCCCTATCATCTTAGGAAGACCCTTCTTGAACACCGCGCGTACTATCATCGATGTTTATTCACAGACTATCAGTCTTAGATCTCATGGAGAGACTATCACCTTCAAGATTGATCAGACTGACCAGGCCTTGACCGAGCATGCGGAGATATGTATGATTTCTACAGGCAGAGTTACTTCGGATGATGATTCTGAACCAGACACACGGATGTCTGACGAGCCCACTATGATTGCTTCCGACACTGAAGAAGAAGAAATGGAAGAAGAGGAAGAGACTGAAGAAGAAATAGAAGAAGGAGAGGAGGACGAGACAGAAGAAGATCACACCACATCAACTTACCTTCCTGAGTCATACCTTCCGATAACAGAAATAATGTAGATAGACTACACTCAAAGTTTTATTCCGCTGCCAGATAGTGATTCAGAGGAAGAAGAACCAATGGAAGATCATTCTTGTGATACCAAACTCATCGCATCAGACCTCGATCCACTCACCCTTCCTAGACTTCGAACTCGGCTTGAGCTAGGAGGTACTTCTGGTTCCAGTCATGATTCCGACTCTCAGGAGGAAAGGGAAATTGAGATGATCTCTTCTCAGCCGATAACTCAGATCACCGACGAGTCTCAGTCACCATCTACAGCTTTCGAGTTTCCCGATTCACTAGAGGATGATAGTGACGAGGACGACGTCGTATTCATTGATGTTCCGATTGATATCCGCTCTATTCACCTTCGTCTACCTTCCACCATTCCAGACTCTTCTCTCGGAACGATCCAAGTGCCGATTGTCTCTACTCACGAAGAGATGATCAGTACTATTGAGCAATACGAGGATGACTTTCGTACGTTGATGGCGATTATCAGAGATTCTACTATTGAGTACACGCCACATCAGAGAGACTTGATCGAGGAGATTAAAGCAGAATATAATGTTTATCGTGCCACCAACTTTCGAAGTCCTCAGCATCTACAAAACCGCATCCATGCCTTCGCCGAAGATCTCGCTACTCAGCTTCTGCAAGAACCTCAGAATAGTGATGAGCCATCTGCTGACGATCTGGAGTTCTTTGAAAACCAGAAAATCATATATGGCAAGGTATACGAGACACTAATCAGGTCTGCATTTCCATATTCGCCCAGACAGATGGAGTTTCTACACTCTTACAGATACAATATGGACTATGCTCCTGGGAACCCTGATGACGAAGTCGACAAACAGATGATGAGTGATCTTCAGGGATTGATGAACTCTATGGCTAATAACGATCATATCGACGATTCTTCACCACACAGGTTTTACATCGACTGCACTTTAGAGTTCCACGCTCACAAGATTATCGAAAGGCTGGAGCGTGTATGCTAGGAGGAAAGGACCCGTGACATCCCTTCATCCATACCTGATGATTCATTGGTTAACACCGCGAACTTCATCACAGAACAGCTTAGAGATATCTTCGGTACTGTCTTCACAGGGGAGCCAAGACAGTTGTTCCATGATGGACTGCGTGAGGTTTACAATAGAATGATTAACATCTTTCGTAAACCCAACCTCACGTATTCCGGTCATCAAAAACAGCTCATCCAAGGCATCCTCGAGTCCATTGAAGAATTAGGAGGAAACATCAGCGTCAGCACTCATGAAGACATCCATCTGCGCTTCTTCGGATTCACGGATTCATTAAAGCAGGAACAACCAGAGCGTGAGAGACTTGAGTACAACGGGACCTACTTCATAGATTCCGATGGACCCATCTCCAAAACAGTCTATGACGTCTCCTGGGACCTCTTATACTTGCAGAGGGTGGCTGAGGAACACTTCGATAGCTTCCCTCTCTCCGTTTCAAGAATCCCGAATATCACCCAAGTCATCACTCGCTATTTCCTCAAATTCTATCCACAAAACTCCAGGGCACCACCACCGAGCATCTCTAGCCCTGGAGGTTCCTCTTCCGGCTGATCCAGGAGGAACAAGAGTCGAGCCCTCGACTTTAAATAGAAGCGCTTCTCGGGAGGCAACCCGTGGAATAAATATCCTTTAGTATTAGTAGTAATTTTATTTTCCAAGAAGTGAATTATCTCTGACTATCTTTCACACCTGGATATACAAATGCTTTCAAAACACCACTTCATTTCAAAACTAACAGCTTTTACCACATCACTAACTCCAGAATATAGGAAACATTTTCAAAATGTTAATTCATGTGCTTCGAGCATTTGAGGTACCTGCGTGCTACTTTCACGCATTATGGTCGAACTCGTTTTAAAAACACATGTCTTACAAATGATTTGTAGTAGAAAACATCTTTTCACTTTCTGGATTAGTGACCCTTTTTCGGTAAAAAGCTATAAAAATGAGAAGTTGGTTAAAAAGTATATCCAACGTGTTCACACTTACGAGATATTTTCACATGAGAGAGCCAGTGAGGAGAATGAAGAATCAAGCCATTTTGTACCAAGTGCTCTTCCCAACAGCCAAATGAACTTCATGGAACTACCGAAGGGAGGATACCTGACACATACTCTTCTTCAAAGGCAGCATATCTTCAGACTCTCAACCTCCTTCAACTACCTTGATAGGGGAGTTCTCTCGTTCTTATCCTTGTTTTGATTATTTTGCTTTATTTTTCAAGTAATCTATGCCATATCCTTAACTTGTCACTAAGTGTGGGATTCCAGCCGAAAAAAAAAACGCTTGAGAAACATTTTCCGATATGTTCAAACTCTAAGTGTGGGATTTTACTTACAATAAAATCTCAACTCAAGAGAACATTAAGGGACAATGTTCCTCTAAGTGTGGGATAGCGGTATAGAATACCTTAGGTCAGATTCTTTCTTCCAAAAGCAAACTCGGAAAATGTTCCTCAATTTCAAAACCTCACTTTTGCTTGAAATTTTTCAAAATTTTTGAATAAAAATGTCTTGAGAGGAATCATTTTCATATATGAGTAATGTATTTTGGAAATTAGGATTAAATAAGTTAGGACTTTCTTAAGCTGAAATAATAATCTAAAAGGCATCGCATGACAAGACACATACAACCCAATCTTGTAGTGAGGTATCTTGAGCCATGAAAAGCATTCATTTTAATGCTTCACTATTCGTTTGATGAGTGTATGCCGATGCATGCATCTGGAATTAGAACTTGCTCATGTTATGCATGTCGAGACCACATTGGTCGAGTACCGTACGCGGTATAGGTGCAATCAGAGGACCTTGACATTACTTAGGATTAAACCCTTTTTTCTTTAAAACCTTCTTTTCCAGCCCAAAACCCTTCCAACACTCAATTTTAGTGTTGATGATCCGCCTAGAAAACCCTATTGAGCCTTAGCCTTTTCGTTTCTTTAAAACCCAAACTTTAAACCCATTTACATCCGCACCCACCAAAACCTTATCTTAGAAATTTTTAAATTTTTGAAAAATGCTATTTAGGTATTCTTTTTGCTTTCACTCAAAAATTACAAATCTCGTGTTTACTCAAAACTCCTCGTATGCGTTTCCATGATCAATACTCAAATCGAGAGTCTTGTGGTGCGTAAAATTGGCACCAAGTAAACTTGAAATTGTCAAAAGTGTGAAAAATGAAAGTCAGAAAAGGTCTCAAAAGGGCAGTGAATAAACTTAAAAATTCCTTAGAAAATCCTTGGCAAAGAAAGTCCAAGCCAAAAATATAGAAAAATGGAAAAGAAAAGAAACAAAAATATATATCGTCTGAAATAAAGCTAAGTGCTTCAAAATCTCCCAGAAACTCCGATTCCTAAAAGAGTATAATCCTCCATGCGTTTTAAGAGATAGAAGTCAAAATAGCTATCTCCTCCCCTTATCGTTATCCGTTTCCGTTTTCATTGAAAAGTTTATCTAAATAAAAAATTTTCATGAGTTTAAAAAGGCCTAAGATAAGCAAAACCCTTTTCATCTTAAAAACAATTTCCCACTTATCCGTTCCCTTTAAACCTCACCAAACATTACAACCCATTTGAATGTCCTGGGATGATTAGCACCGTCCTCACCTAAGTGGTGGAGATGTGATTCTCGAGCAAGCCTATGACGATGGATGCTGCATGACTGGTTATTGAGCGATTTCGTTTGATTAGAATGATAGGTAACCCGAAACACTTCTGAGTGAATTGAGTGACCACCTTGTGAGATCGCCTAGTCATGTATATCCCAACAGTATGCCAAAGAGAATTATTTCATGCTTCTGAAACGAATACCTTATTTTCTCTCAGTTTCGAGGATATATTACTTGTGTATGGGATTGTTTGCTCTCAACATTTTGATTCACCCAAAATGCATTAACACTTTCAAATATTTTCATTGGGGGAAGCAAGTGAGAAATTTGAGTTTTGCTTGAGGACAAGCAAAGTCTAAGTGTGGGATATTTGATGACACGCAAAAAGTCAAGTTTTTGTGTGCCATTATCTCACCTTTTTAGCCCAATTATGGATGAAAAACATTTTAAATATACATTTTATACTAAATTTCATAATGAAGGCTAAAATATAGATGACGCTTCAAGAATCAACCAAAAAGGCCTAAAAACGAATAAAATAGAGCACAAACGATCATAAGCATTCTGGTTCACGCTTTTTAGCACTTTTTTAGTTCCGCTTGGAATTATGACCTCTAACTTATGTCATTTTCTTCCTTAGGAAAATACGATCACGTGGATATAAAGAAGGCTGAAAACGGACACCCGAGTCAAAAGTTACGGCCAAACGAAAAATCAAGGCAAACGGAGAAGACCAATACGGGCAAACCAAGCCGTATACGGGCAGCACAAGCCGTATACGGCCTGGACATGACCGTATACGGCCTGGCAAGGGCGTATATGGCCTGGACCAGCCGTAAACGGCCTGTGTCCTCCCGTATACGGCCTCGTTCTCCCGTATCTGATCCGTGTTCTCTCGTATCGTGCCATTTCCACCCGAAATACGGGAGGTCCCCTCGTATCTTCCTCCTCCCTCGTACAAGATCAAATTTTGATACGGTTGAGCGATACGGCTGGACATTTGAAGGTGCAAATACGGCTGGACGATACGGTTGAGCGACTAGTATATATATGGGACTAATTCACCTCATTTCAATCATTCACTCCACATTCAATCATCCATCAACACAACTCTCTCTCACTACTCTCTCTCTAGGTTAGGTTTATATTTTCAGTTTTCGTAGTTAGCGGCTAGTTAGTCACGGCTCTGACCGGATGAATAGGGGGTAATATTGTAATATTGCTTGGAGGATACTCGGAGTTCCGCCTGTATTCGTTCACGTTGTATTCAGCTACGCTGTTATTCTGGTTATATCTATCCTTTATCTATTTCGTTATGATGATTGTTATTACTGTTATCATGCTAGATTTAGGATTGTTTGCCATGATTAGCGAGTAGTATTATTGCGTGTTTTCTATGATGTAATTAGTCGTATTAATTGGGATGATTTCATTATGAAAACAACGGAGGTAACGTTATACGGCTTTCATTTTTATAGCGCCGGAAACATCACGAATGTGTGTAGTACGGAACGTGGAAGCTATGAAAGTCGTGGGCACAATCCGTTGTCGATTAATGATTAATTAGTGTGTTGATCCACTTTCTATCTATGATTTTAAACCTCAATAAAACTTAACGCCTTTCGACCAGTAATCGTGGCTATGGCCTTAATGATAGGACGTCGCGAACCCTATCCAAGGTGATTAGTTATCTGTGTCTAAAACATGGTCTGATTTGCGAAGAATGTAAACATTGTTTTCTAAACGGAACACCAAGTACATCGTCATCATGGAAATAATGTTTTCACTATTGAACGCAAAGTACATGGTGATTATGGAACAACGTTTTCTAACTTGAACATAAAGTACACCGGTACTGTGGAAAGATCGCTTTCCCTTCAGAACGCAAAAGTACACTGTACCTGTGGAAATACTGTTTTCTAACTGAACGCAAATATTACGCTATTTACAAATTAGGGATTTATTGGGATTTAAAAGTAAGGGCTGGTTTATATCATAGATGGATAATTACTGCGCTCAAATACAAACTTAGTTAAATAAAGTCTAGGGTTCAACTATAAGCAAAGTAGGTACCGCAAATCGGCTAAGTACTTGGTATTTCCACGGAAAATAGCCGTAGTTACCTATTGTGCACTTTATTAAATCATACTTAGACTTTACAAACCCATCGATAGAAAGTGATCAACACACGCAAAATCAGATCTCGAAAGTAAAATATTTTGTTTAGACTAAAGTATTCTTGTGGGGTTAAGAAAGGTCGGACATCGAGATTGGTTTGTCGCCTTATTCATGCACCCAGGATTTATTTCCATATAAGGGTCGCTATACCGACTTTGGTTAGTGTTGTTTGGCTGTATAAACTACTCCGATCAGAATCACGATAGCCTAGTTGCTCAGTGACATACTGATCGAGAAATCTATCAGTAGGGAACTAGTGCTTACTCCACTAATACTTGAAATGAATGGAATATAAACTTTTGAAATCAGTTTACAATGCATCATCCCAGTTAAGAAAGCTAATGAAGTCATAGAAAACACCTCCTCTAGATTATCTGCTAACTACAAGTATTTTATCTTGCTTTATTTAAATTTTCTGCCTAAGTATAAAAAAAACAAAAACAAAACCCCCAAAAATCTGTTAAAACCATTACTAGTTAGATAAATCGTCTCCAACGTCAACGTTTCATAATACATCTGGTTTATAGAACGACCCTAGGTCATACTTACTACTGTACTCCCATAGTTTTAAGTATACTTAGGCCCCGCATTACAAATTTTAAAACCCACTGATCGTCGCGCCAGGAGGAAGGCACGCAACGACGTGAGTCAAATCGCAATCGACCTCTCTGCGCGCATCAGGTTTCTGTAGGTTTCTTAACGAAATAATTATTGTTTTACCTTTTCTCCCCTCGTTAGATCGATGTTCTACTGGTAACAGTAAGAATACAATAGGTTTCTCATGGCAATGATTCGGATGGGATTCTTAGATGGCATCGAGAAAGGAAAGGGAATGGAAATTCCGATGGTTTATTAGGTCTAGGGAGAAAAGTTTTGTCTGCTAAGTTCGAAATGAGGTTCTGAATTACAATTTCACAGCTAAAATCAATCTGTTATTTCTGCGTTATTCTTAGCTTCTAAGTCTCTAGGGCGTGATTGCGTAATTTAGTACCGAATAAGATTAAAAACAGTCTAGTTATTGAGAGGTAACGTACCCGTAACAATGTTATGGGTCCTGTCAAGCGTTGTTGTTTCGGTTATTATTTCTGTTTTTCCGTTTCGGACAATCTCTCATGAAATGCCATGTGTCGTCACACTCGAAACAAGCTCTTGGCGCATTAGAGTTGGTAGCCGTTGTGGGAAACTTGCAATCTTTAGCCTGATGTCCAACAATCTTGCATTTTCCACAAGGTGCACCACAGCGGCCCTCGTGATGACGATCACTGTTGGAGCAGTAGGGCATGCGTCCATAACTATTCTTTCCCTCGGATCCGGTAGCATAAGCCTTGACGGTTTCTTGCCTCTTTGTCTGTCGTTGACCCTGATTCTGGTTGTTCTCGTTCCGCTTCCTTTTGTTATCTCCCGTATTCTTTTCTGCAGGTGTCTCACGGTGAACCACCTGTGCCATTAACTCGTGTGCCATACGGACGGCACTTTGAATGGTCCCGGGTTTTGATGAGGTGACATTTCCTTGGATTGATTCTGGTAGCCCCTAAATGTATCTCTCGATACGTTTGTATTCGGGGTCCACCATGGATGGACAAAGAAGGGCGAGCTGGTGGAAACGAGTGGTATAGCTGGTGATATCATTTCCTTGAACAGTGAGATGCCAGAATTCCTGCTCGAGTTGTTGGAGTTGCTCACGAGGACAGTATTCCTCCCTTGGCATTGTCTTGAGTTCTTCCCAAGGTAATTGATAGGCGGCATCAATACCCTGAGTTTGGGCGTAAGAATTCCACCAGGTGAGCGCACCCTCAGATAGAGTGTAGGTGGAGAACTTGACTTTGTTTTCCTCTAAGCAGTTACTTATACGGAATACGGATTCCATCATTTCAATCCATCGCATCAAGCCGATGGCTCCTTCTGTGCCCGTGAAATTTAGAGGTTGGCAGTTCATGAAGTCCTTATATGTGCAGGGTTTTGGTACGGGTGGATTGTTAGCTGCACTGCCGGGGTTCCTTTGGTTGGGGTTGGGATTGTTTCTGGCTGCTCCTAGGGCCTCTTGTACCCTTTGGTCGACAAGTTGAGCAATCTCGTCGGAGCTCATTTGACGTTTCGGTGCCATGATTCTAAAAGAAAGAAAATACGAGGCAATGAGATGTTTGTTGTACAAAGGTCAATGTTATTGCAAGTGTATAGTGCAGTTGAATATAAGGAGAAAGCATGAACGTTCACAAATGAAAATTCAACAAGGTAAGAAAAGCAAGTTTTATAACCACATTGAGGCGCAAGGTTAACGATTACAAAGTTCGAGGTTTACAAAATGTGCCAAGCGGTGTTACATTCGGTCTTAAGTACGAAAGTTTACAAAAGGGGATAAGTTGAGCACACCCCGCCTCAATAGGTTACAAATAGAGTACTAATCTAATCCTGACGTGGATTCGGTGGCGGGAGTAGTGTGACGACTCGTTGCATAGTTTCTGTAAGTCTGCCAATCATCCTGAGAGCTTCCTCGGTTTCCCGTATACGTGTTTCACATTGTACCAGCCTGGTTTGTAGAACTGAGATTTCGTTACTGTTACCGATTACTTGGTTGTGGACAATCCCCATGGTGTCAGTGATGTCTTCCTGGTCTTGGTAGATCTGACCGATAGTTCCTTGTGCCATGTGGATCCAGTTGGTTCGGGTTTCATTTTGTTCTAGTTCTATGTCATGTAGTCTTTCCTCATAGCGATGATGTTCCATTTGTATGTCATCAAGCCTATTTTCATGGCGGTGTAGTCTGGTAGCTAGCACCGGAACGGTGTGGTGCATGGTTTCTTGTGTGTATGGAGAGATATCCATGGGTTCAGCAGTAGTAAGTATACCTTCTACTTGCCTCCAGGTGTCTAAAGTAGTGGATAGCCAACTCCATCGGCGAGCATCGACCAGACGGCGAGCCCTATTTGTGGTGTGATCTATGGTGATAGAGTTGGGATAGGGGCTAGCTCACGGTGACCTAGCAGTTCCCCTAGTTATGCGTATCACACGCGATTCCGATTGTCTACTATGAAAACGGTAAGGAGGAGGTGATGGTGAGGAAGTAGGTGTGACTTGTCTAGGCGATGAGTCATTGTACGGTTCAGATTCCATGGGTTCATCCTCAGACGAGACCTCATTGAGGAGGTCATCTTCGGTTGGGTTGTTGTTGCTCGTTAGAGTTGGATGAGTGGGTGTTGTGGAAGTCTCCACAGTAGCAGGCAAGACTTGAGCCTCGTTTTCAGAGTTGGGTGACGTTGCGGTGGGAGTAGTTGCCATTTTCTGTGGCAATGAGTTTAGTATACGTAAGGTTATATATATATATATATATATATATATATATATATATATATATATATATATATATATATATATATATATATATATATATATATATATATACATATAATAATCTAGCACATAAGCACGTATGAAGGTTGGTCCCGTTCTATCCTCGGTCTACTGTACTCTCGTTCACTATAACCATTTCAGGTCTTGCATCGAATCTCCTTTAATTGTACATAGTTGATCAGACTATGTTAAATTAAATTCAAATGATGCAATCGTTGAACCAGTCATACCAAACAAGGAATACTAACCTAATGGTTATAGTCTAGGTCACTAATGCAATCCTAGTTCGCTATAACCTTAGGCTCTGATACTAATCTGTCACACTCCCAAAACACGTGGCAGCAGAAGTATGAGGTGTCACAGGGGCGCCGACCAAATCTAATATCACAACACAAAGATTACAGCAAACGACCTCTATATGAGACGTTTGAAAACGTTGCATTCTATAAATAAAAGTTTACATAAGATTCTAAAGTTCGCAAACATAGTCTAGAGATTTATAATACATAATCGTTGATACAAAATGTCGTAATGCAATTTAAATCTCCTGTTTGAAAATATGCGACTCGAGCTATGCTTTCCAAAATCATCCTACTGTCCTGTTTCCTATGGGTAGTCCTACTACATCTGTAAACATGAGAATACATACTAAAAGGGTCAACATAAAGTTGGTGAGTTCGTAGGTTTGTTCTGTAAAGTATTCATGTGAACACCATATTTTCTGTTTGTAAAATAAGTTCTGTATCATAATGATCCTGTATAAGTAAGTTCTGTAAAACAAAGTTCTGTATAACTAGAGTTCTGTAAAAATAAAGTTTCTGAGTAAATCAAGTTCTGCATGGATCCAGTTCTGTATATTATTGTCATGAGCTCATGTATTCGAAGCTTAACAAATTCTGCTGCCTCTATGTGTCTAATCCGGGACACATCCTGATTCAAATAATTATGAGCCCGTGGGTTAGCTAGAGTGACCAGCTCGGACGGGATTGTCAATCCCAATAGTACTATTCACAATTATTCGCGCTTGAAAAATTAACGAACCATGAAATTGAGGACTTATTAGTGGATTAGTTCTGCTACTCATGCAATAAGTATATGTTACGTTTCTATTTAAGTTTCTGTTTCTAGCAATCATAAGTAAAATCTGTAAAAATTTCTGCTTCTGTTTAAGTAAAAATCTGTAAAAGCATGTGTATGTATTCTCACCCCAAAACAATTCAAAAACAAGAAAAATGGGGCTATGAAACTCACCTTATATTAGCAAGTAGCAAGCAAATATCAAATAAGCAAGCAAGCCGTGTGCAACCTTCTAACGTCCTAAAAACGTATAAGGTTGGGTAAGTAGATGTATCATAAGACCATCTATAGCGATTGTATAAGTGGGGGTTAATGTCTACTTAAGCCAATCGTGTAGGTGGAGGGTTAATGTCCACCTAGAGCTAGTTCATCAACTAGTATGTCCAAATGAGTTGTTTAAGTTCGTTTATCAAAAACGTGTACGACCCGTTGGTGAAAGTTTGTAATAATAATTCGTTAAGACATTATTGTTATGAGGTTATATCGTGTGCTTACAAAGCATGTTTTTGTGTGTTACTGAGTTATATACTATCAAAGTATATGTTTCGTGTGTTGTATCATATATAAGTATTGAAGTTGCGTGAGTTCGACACTTAGTGTGAAAACTAGTTTTTAAGGTTCTGTTTTAGGCGACACTCAAAGCGTCACTTAATAATTATTGGCGACACTCAGGTAAGTGTCGCAGAAAATTGTAATCTGTGAGTTGTTAGCGATATTTAGTGAAGCGTCGCAGTATGCGTCACTAGGTTGCGGCACTTAGGTTTAGTGTCGCGTAAGGGCGACATTTGATGGGTGCGGCACTTAAGGTAAGTGTCCCTAACAATGGGATTCAGGCATAATATGCGTCACTTGATGGAGTGTCGCAGATAACCCTTGGTCTCTGCGACACTCAGGTCTGGTCAGATTTTCCAATTTGGTCCAAGTGTTTTAAGTGTCAATTTCTGATTCGGGAAACTTCCCAAGTTTAGTTTTAGGTCCAAGTTTTAACGAAGTCACCCAAACCCATTTTTGTTACCACTTTCCAAAAATAGTAAGTTTTATCGTTTTTAGAAACCGAGCCGTTTTTGTTGACTTGGTCAAACCGACTCGGTTTGAACAGAAACTTATACCCAACCTATATATCAGTTTATAGAGTCCATAAAATTTGTCGGTTCGTGTCGGAGTTCACCCAAAGTGTCGGTTTTACAAAAGTTCCAAAACAGCCCCTAAGTTATGTTTTCGGTTTTTGTCGGTTTATTTCGCCACTAGATTTCTACAACTTCTAGTCCAAATTAAAGTCTACAATTTTTATCAACTGATCTTTCATGTATCTAGTACCTAGCATAAAATTCCTGAGATTTATAGTGTCCATTTCGATAGTCAATTAATTCCGCGTAACAACCGAACTCGGTTTTAGAAAACTTTCAGACCAGACTCAAAGATTGGTTCGTAGATGAAAAAGCGTGCATTTATGGAAAGAGCCATAGATGAACTTATACTTTTCAATACGCAACTTTTTTAAAAAATTCGTTATCTAATTCTTCCTAGAACTCGAGATATGGTCGTTTTAGTGGACTGAGTTTTTGAAGACAGATTATGCATGTGTATGTATACTTTATGAAAATAATTTTTAACTATTGATTTGGACATATTAGTGTTAGATGAACATTATAACATATAAATATACATCATGCAAGTATAATTTTAGAGAGAGAAAGTGTTAATCCTTACAAAAATGGTGGAGAAACAAGAAGGAGATGAAGATGAATCTTGAGCTAGCTTCATTTCTCTTGATTCTTGCAAGTATGATGATAGATGATGATTTTTAGGATGAATTAGTGGCTGTTTATCTCAGTGTTTTTGAGAGAAAAGAGTGAAAATGAATTGAGAGGAAATGTGGAGGTTAAGTGGAAATGAAAGAAAAGAAAGAGGTGCTTGAAGTTTGTGTGGGTGTGTACGGAATCATCATCATGAATTTGCATGGAATTTTAGAGTGGAGGAGGAGGGGTGGCACATGGGGTGGCCGGCCCACATGTGGTCCCATCAGGGGCATTTTGGTCTTTTTTCCCAATTTAATTCGTTACGTTTACTCGTTCGTTTCGGTGTTTATATATACGTTAATCGTTTTAAGCACGCATTTTTAATAAAAATTAAATCTTGATAATTTCACTTGAGATATTTATTCTAAATACTTGAAAATACTTATAAAACGTTCCGTCTATTTATCGGCCTCGATTCGCGCGTTAGTTGTACGGAGGTTTAATCGCGTAACGTTTTAATTAGACGTTTTTATTGACGAATTATTATACGATGTTTTCGGTAATAATTTCGTACAAAATAATATATTTTAAGTTATAAAAATATATTTCGAATTTCGTTCGATTGTCAAGTGCGTTCCGCGCGTTTCTGTTGCGTTTGAGACGTTTTAATCGAAACGTCTAGGTTTTTCGTGTATTATTTTAACAAAATAATAAATAATAATAAATAACCTCTAAAAATAGATTAAAGTTATTTATAGATATGTTTTCACCAACGTCGTATAGTTTGTCGGACTCCGTTCGATTGTTTCGCGTAATTACAGCTAATTACGTAAGCGTAATATAAAACAATTACGTAGGCGTATATTCACATAAATATACAAATAGTCACAAGTAATTACAAGTATTTAGCCTAATACTAAACTAAACACACGTAATTAAGGTTTCTAGCAGGTTAATCAGTAAGCCTAGATCGTCGAGTGTCACATAGGCTGTGATACAGTCTTCAACCAACAGGGTTTTCCACAGCTTCCACGTATTTGTACTCCACCTGAGGTGTTTCCAACGCTATACCGTGTATTCACCCGTATTACGGTCTTTCCTGGATCACAGACTATGCCAGGATGTAATACAGTGTACAACCTACGACTTTTCCATGGCTTCCACGTGTTTGTACTCCTCCAGAGGTGTTTCCAACGCTATACCAGATACTCAGTCGTTTTATGGCATTCCATGTATTACATACTTTAGGGCCATCTAATCTCAATATATCTAAGCTTGTATTACAGTAAAACCATCTATAATAGCTAAACAACCCGTTCACTTTATAATTCAATTCCAATAAATCCCTGATTAATTCATGGTGTACTATACGATAGGTTAAGCATTATTTCCACAACTTCAAAATCAGACCATGTTTATTTTAGAAAACATAGATAGGTAGTGACCGTCTGAACAAGGTTCGCGACTCCTTGCCATAAAGGTTCTAACCACTTTATTGGAGGAAAGGCGATAGTTTAGTTTGAAATCATAAATGTATAGTTAAACAATACACCGAGTTTTCAGTTGTATATTAAAATAGCATCACCCCAAATATTAACAAGCTAACTGTAACACCCTCAAATTTATTGTTTAGCGGAAGCACGATTTGGGTGTTACGAATCAATAATCACAGCACAAAGATATATAATGAACGACCACTATATGCGTCGTTTTGGACTTGTATTGATAAAACAAAAGTTTACATCAAAAATATTGTTTACATTAGCTCAGCTTGAAATTGAGAGATTTAAGTACATAATTAATCTATACAAAATATAATAATGCAGCTAAATCTCTGATTGTTTGCATGATGACTCGAGCTAATTGATCCTTACTTGAGCAGTCCAACCTACTGTTGGTCACCTGTGATACATGCTAAAATGGGTCAGCGAAACGCTGGTGAGCTCACAGGTTTGTATGTCAACACATATTTGTATGAACCGCAAGATTTATAATTGAATTTATAAAGCAATTAAGCAAAATAAAAGTTATACAGCCATGAGCACATAGTCTGAGCTTAACTTGAGTTGTCAGGCCCACTTAAGGAAACCTAACTTGAAATGCCTCCCACGAGTGCCTAATCCACACTCGTCTTCCCAAATGCTAATACGTCCGTTTGACCAGTTAGTGCGTGCTAACCCGGACGATGATTGTCAATCCTATATGATATCATATACTAACATTCACGCTACTACGTATTACCAGACTATGCTATGGAGGGCTTTAAATTGATTAGCTTGAAACTCATGTAGTATTTGATTTGATTTGTACTTGCGTTCAACTTGTAAAATAAAACGAGCAATAATATCACACCCCTGATTGAAAAGCAGTAAAATAGGGTCCATGAGACTCACCTGAGTCTTGAAAGTTTGAATTAATAACTTGAATTGATTTGCCTTGAAGTGTGGTCCAAAGACTTGTAACCTGAAGGTGTCCATGACACGCGATGGTTATTAATTGTTTAGGCATCTCGAAAGACTACCTTTGTAGTTGTTTGTCCAAATTACCCCGATTGGTTGATTGACTCGTCCAAATTACTAAGATTTGGTTGATTGATTCGAATGTTTGAAAATATGTACGGCCCGTTGGTGACGGATTTGTAATAATAATCTCAACTATTATTATTTTGATTTCGTGGTGTTTTACTTGAAAAATGTGTTTTAGAAGTCATTACAAACTCTAAGTCACGGGGGTCCGGGGGCAGCGCCCCTGGTAGCGGGGTCCAAGGGGCAGAGCCCCTGGTTGGGGTCGAGCTGCCAAGTCAGCTTGGAAAATTTTTATTTCTACTATATTGCTTTGGTGAAAAACGCATCTGGACTTGAAATTGGGTGAAATCAAGTGATAAAATTTAGGGTTTCGACACTTAGTGAAAATATGTGTTTTTAAACATTCTGTTTAATGCTACACAATATGCGACATAAAAGTTTGTCATGCGACACAATGGTTGTGTCGCATAGAAGTGCGACACAATGAGCTTAGCGACACAAGGGTTGTGTCGCATAAGCGAACGATGCTGATTTAACAGCGACATAGTGTTTGTGTCGCATGGGATTTGCGACATAAGGTGCGACATAATATTGTGTCGCAAAAGGTCCGACATAACTGGGTTTTTACGACACAAAATACGACATAAGTGATTTTATACGACACAATATGCGACACAAGGCTTGTGTCGCAAAGATGAACATCAGAACAGTTACCAGCGACTATCGATGTTTTTCGACCCAAAACTCAAATCTAACCCATTTTTAAGCTATAAAATCGTGTTCCCCTTGTGTAATGGACATTTATATACTTAAATAAACCATAAATATGTAAAAATAAGCTAATACGAGAGGTTTCGGGATTTTGTCGGAAACTTACAATGTGTCGGAATAAAAATCCGGAAAGATAGGATTGTAGATCGTAGCGTGGTGGTTCCTTTTCTTTAAAAATCTTCGGGATTGGAGGTCGTTTAGTGTTGTTATTTGTCGATTTAAGGGATTTTTGGTGTGGTTTGTTTTTTAGAGAAAATGAAGAGGAGAGAGAGGAAGTAAAGATGAGAAATGAAGAAAAAGATGGGGGTGATGAGGTGGTAAAAGGGGGCCGGCCCACTTGGGCCCCACCCAAGTGGTTGGCTCCCATCTTTCGTCTCCGTGTGTACGCGCTCCGTGCGATGTTCGTTTTCCTGTTTGTTTAAACGTTACATAATTATTTTATACGTTTAATTATAAGTGTCAAAATGCGAATATTTACTCAATATCATACTTGGGTTATAAAATATAGCTTGGATTTGTTTCATGTGTTTGTGAGTTTACATTTTAACCGTGAAGACGTTATTTGTACGATACGAAATGAACATGAAATATTATCAAAATAATATTGTGGATATAATTGTATTATTAAATAATCTTTATGTTATTTAATTAAATTGTTCACCAACGTCCGTATTTAATTGAACCAAATTACATTCGATTTAAAACTTGTACGATTTAATCAAATCGCATAATACTTGTATATATATTCAATAATATATATATATATATATATATATATATATATATATATATATATATATATATATATATATATATATATATATATATATATATATATATATATTGATTGATACATTAATTAGCCTAACACAAAACTAATTACATGTATTAATAGTTGATTAGGCACTAATTACTAGTCCTAAATTGAAGGGTGTCACACTAACTACATCACAACAAACACAATAGCTAATCTACTCACGAATCATGGCAATATATCATAAATCTAACATAATAATAGCATGCAATATTATGAAAGATAAGGATAGAAATAACCGTAAGTAATGCGTAGATTGAATAGATGCTGAAATATTACACGGACAGAGCTCCGAAATATCCCGAACAATATTACAAAGGAGATCCTCCAAGACTTCAACACTATTACAAAAACTACCATCCGTTAGTCTTGGTTAAATATTAACCAAGATCTAACCTAAAACTAATCTAAAACTAATTAACTAACTAATTTAGAGAGAGAAAGTAGAGAGAGAGAGAGAGAATGAGAGAAAATGGAGAAAGTATGATAATGAGGTGTGTTGAAATGGTGAGAATGAAGGAGTATTTATAGGTGAAGTGGTGGAGTTGATGTACAAGACTAGAAGCACAAAGAACAAGTAATGAAGCGCAAACGGGGGGTATCAAGCATACCGGGGGATCAAATGGCACTTGGGGCCATTTACCAAGGCAAAGAGAGGAAAACGGAACCTAGGGTGCCGTATATGGCACCTTAAGGGCCGTATACGGCCCCTAAGGGGGGTGTGTGGCTTTTGTCTTCCGCTTGCTCCGTTCGTTGCTTGATTCGCCCATATCTTTTTCGTTTTAAGCCCGATTCGCTTGATTCTTGCGCCGTTGGATCCGTCTTTCCGTTACACTGCTAATGAAACTAACTTTGCCAAATTTGGATGTGTATAACTTTTGCGTGTTCCGAAGGATCGTGGATTGTCTTCTAGACTGCATATCTTCTCCGTCTTTTATCCGTTTCGCTTGATTCTTTCACCTCCGGTCTTGTATTTTCCTATGGAATTATAAAATATGAATTAAGATCTATTTCCATAAGATAATTAAGAACGGAATATTTAAGGTGACCGAATTTGCCTCGTTTTGTGTGTTAATTGGATGTTTTTGGTGACTTTTGCAGCAACGACTGTAATTGGACTGCATTGGTGATTTTTAGTAAATAAAGGTTATTTTGAGATGTTTTCTCCAAATATAGGTCCAATAAGTGCGGAATAATGTACGTAAAAACATGACTTTTTATGTTACATCAAGTATCTCACACTTAGACGTTGCTTGTCCTCAATCAACACCATCAGTGCCCTCATAAAAAATTATTTTTAAGTCTGGTTTGGGTGAGTTAGAGTATTTCCAGAAGTACCTCATTTTATGTGCCCAAAGAGTGTTTGGGCACATAAAGCCTTCTAACATGAACATAATATAACTCAATGTATACTTCTTTGATCTGATGGTCCCTACTGAATGGTACTTCTGTTATATTTGATACTACCATTTTTTTAACTTTCAAATCCTTTTTTTAACTTTCAAATGATCTTATTATGATTTTTCTTGAATTAATGGTTTTTGTATTTGAAGTTTATGCCTCTGTTTTCTATGCCTTTGTTTTCTATGCTTTTCTTGCAGGCTACCGAGACCATTAACAAAAGTTAAAGATCACCGATTCAATGATCATAGAAAGGTTCAGATCTTTAGCATTTCTATTCTTTCTATTAGGATTGGAGGTCAATTTTTACAGGTAAAGTGGTATAACTATGTCAAAAGAAGATTATTTATTAGAAGAAAATGTAGCAAGTTACCTACTAATGAGAAGAAACTTATAATTGATTAACTTATTCTTTTAGTTTTGGTTATTTATATTTTCAACTACGTCAAGAGTGCATTCGATTTGATTTCGCTAGGTGAAAACAATGAATTAATTAGGTTCTGTTCATGTATGCAGCTTTCACTAACAATTTTACAAGCTACATACAACAGGTTAACTACGTTATGTTTCCTTATTTCATTGGCTGAATTATGTTACTATGTGTCTTTTGCACTTATGTTCACTTTTGTTTAGAAATGCCAGCAGATAGACAGCAATACAAGTGACTTAAAATGTGAAATTGCATGATTATAACTAAGAACCCATCATCACGTGGCATAGTCATTCCTTTTTCATGTTAAATTACATATGGGTTAAAAATGTTTCGGATTATAGTGCTACAAAGTATAGCTTTAGTATTATAGTTAGAGGTGACAATATTTTGACCATATAGATGAAACCGGGTTGATTGGGGTCATAACTTTCTATAAAAGCTTTTTCTATAAATGAAATGTGATGGGCCTGACGGGTTGAAAATTATCTAAAGTGCTAATTATATTATTATAATACATCAAATTGATTGATGTAAAAATAGAAGATGAAAATGGTGAGATATTTTTATGATAGCCATATTCATTATATGTTAGATGACTTGCCCCAAATAGAGGCTCGGGATGAGGTTTCTTCATATCTATTTCATGCAAGTGTTTCTCTCTATATATATATATATATATATATATATATATATATATATATATATATATATATATATATATATATATATATATATATATATATATATATCTCATTTTTGTTGTTTTTATATTAGTATGTATAGAATTGTTTGTTAATCCTTTGTTTTCATTTACTTACTAAACTCATGTAGAAATTCAATTATGACTTACCTATTATACGTTACCATTTAGTTATAAATTACATTTTGGCGCTGTAAGAGATGCTTGAGCTTATGACATACTTCTGCCTATAGTTTCAGGGGAGATTCAGTCCAAACTCAGCATTCAAGTTTGTCTGAGACATCATCATATCTGTTAGAGCTCGAATGTCGGTACTCAGTCTTGGAAACCGGGATACCATTAATTCTGTAAGTTGTCAAAGTCTCTTACTGAAAAGATTCATTTATATTATGTAGGATAATGATGCCCGTATCGAGTTTTATGGTAAATAAAAAGAAACTATGGATCTAAAAAGTTGTAGGTTGTTGAACTAAAACAAGCACCGGTGCAAATGATCAAGACATGGTGTTTTTTTAATGAATTTTAGAGGCCTGGAAAGTTTCTTTCACGCTACAATCAGAATTAGAGGCCTTATAATTGGACATTTGGTTTTAGACAGATTGAAATAAGTATATATATCGTGATGCTCTCAAGTGACACGGTGAAACATCCTGCAGTTCGATACAGGTTCCACATCCCATTTTATCATCAAATGTGGACTAAATTCGCATTCCGAACTATTCATTAAACCAGAGATGATTTGGTACAAGAACTAAAAGGTGGCGGGATTCTAAGGGGTTGTTCCAAGGCCTATGGTTCTAGAGACCCTTAATTTGTAGGTAAATTGATGGCAGTGACTACAATTTTAGGGAGACTAGCGAGCGGTATTACAGTTAGTATTATGAGCACTGAATTGCTTGGGTCTATATGTCTAGTTACCATTCTTGATTTATAAATAAAACTAGAGGTGGTATTCTTGGTGGGTCAGCCAATGGATCAAAACTTTTGGTATGGTTCAAAATGGATTGGGTTGGGCTTTTCTGATAACAAAACCTGATAGCAAAGCCAATACTCTGTACCCCATCTGAACTCGATAGCATCATAATAGATACACATTGATAGTCTGTCCAGTTATAGAAACTGGAGACACCCAAAATACTCAAATTACTACACAGATCTATCACATGATATTATTATTTACTTTTGTTTCACAGTTGCATTGCTTTATTTAACTTGGTATTGCTCATCATTTTGCAGCCCACGCATTGTGTTATCATGCGTACCCTTGAACGTGTCAAGGTTTCAAGGTGGGTGGTTTTAAGGAAGAATAAAAAAGAAAGACAAGTAAGCATGTTCTACTTTACACTTTAAATCATTTGACATTTAAATTCAGACTGCTATTATGGGATTTTTAACATTTACAGCTAAATCATTAAAAGATAAAATCAGAGATATTATGTTTAATGTAAGATTCACAGAAAATTAGGAATGTTGGGCAATTCATAATGACGTCTTTTAGGAAATGATCTTATCTCATTAACAAATTGAGATTTTCCCTCTAATCTTCCCAATTTTATATGGATTTCAAAATTTTCTAGTCAACCATGTTTATGATAAATACATATCCCACCCCCATTAGAATCTACACCTACTTTCAAACCATTTGCTGACTTCATACACCTCTCATCATTTTGCTTTTCTTTCCATTTTAACAATGGCGGATCAACAAGTATACACCCCTCTCACTGAGCTTACAATCGACAGACAAGACTGGGTTATTTGTGTAAAGGTACACCACGTTTGGACACAATCGTTTAAGAATAGCCCCAACCAAGTTGCAAGCAAAGATATGATATTGGTTGACCATCAGGTATGATATTGCTCTAGAACACAATCATTTGAAGTTTACAAATTTATGTTATGCTTTTGCTGAATCATTATTGCCTGATAACATTTTCTACATCATTATTTATCTTTTTTGTTGAACCTAAATGCTTGAATCATGGTGAAACATTTTGTTATTAAATATCACATACAATATGATTTTAATAATCATTTTCATTATATATAAAACATAAATCAACCATATTAATATTTGGGATCCTTGCTACAGTAATTGTTACCACTGCTCAGATCCATTCATGCTGCATTTTAATACGGTTGATATATGATTGAACCATGGTCTACAGAAACTAACAATGAAAAAAAATGGCTAATCTATTCTTATGATTATTTGTTGTGATTTCTGTTATCACAATGGGATCTGTAATTTGTGATTTATGATTGAACCACAATATATTCTTATTTTTATTTGTTGTGATTTCTGTTATCATAATGGGATCTATAAATATATGGAAATTGCATAGCGCATCACAATGTTTCATATGTACTGTATTTGTCCACTGTTTTAATAATACATAATGCTACAGGGAAACCGAATTCACACCACTGTGAAGAAAAACCTGCTTCACAACTTTGGTAAATCTGTGCAAGTAGGTAATACAATTGAGATCAATACTTTTGTGGTAGCACCGTATACTGGAAAGTATCTCATGGTGGACAACCAACATTAGATCAACTTTTGTCGAGCGAAAAGGGTAAAAAGAGTGGCCTCATTTGAAATGTTGGGGGATGGGTATTCATTTATCCCATATTCTGATATACGGGCAGGACAACTTAACACAAACGTTGCGTTTGGTAATTGGTTAAATTAATCTCATCTAACTATTAGTAGGTATTACATCCTTCATTTGTAATGTAACAATATACTTACTTCTTTATGTGTCGTAATTTTTTTGCAGATGTAGTTGGTCAAGTGATCGAAATGGGTGACATGAAGATTTTGATGCAAGACGGTCGAAAGACAAAACTGCTTACCTTTGTTCTCCAGGATGTCAAGTAAAATTCATAATCAAGCTCCCCCTCATATGAATGAATTAAATATAAAATAAAACAAATATGTATGCACTTTACTGCTCATAATGTTAATGTTTAATCATTGGTTGTTGCAGCGGTACCAAGCTTGACTATGCATTATGGGGCGAATTCGCAGTCCAAGTCAACACCTTTGTTGAAAAGAACAAGAGTTCTGACGATTTAACGCTTATGTTCATTCACGTGGCATTCGCAAAACCTTGGGGTGGGGGGGGTATGCCCGCATGTCCTTTTACACAATTATACATTACTAGTGCTTTTTCGTTTGTCCAATAATAATTTGTCAATACTATCTTTTCGACTGCAGAGAATTTTCAAGTTTCCAACTCATTCTTTGGGACGAAGGTGTACATATATAATGACATCCAGCCCATTGTGGACTTCATATTAAGGTTACCTTCTATTCTTCACAATGAAGTTTAAGTATAATGCCATCAATGTTTGACCCATTTTAACTCAACCCAATCAAAGAGGCACCAAAATACAGAACCAAATCTAGTTTGTTGCTTTAGTCGGCATGGGTCATCGTAAAAATTTTGTTAGTATCTAACTTCTCAGCACCTCATACATTATTTACTTGGTTCCTTTCGGCTTCTGCCAAAAAGGTTTATGAATGCGTTGGTGGATGGAGATATGTTAAGTACGAGAGTGTCCACTTACCTAGGGGTATACAATGTGGACATAAGTTACGAGTCATCCGGCGATGCACTTTTGTGAAGGGAAATGGATGGCGGGATCTTATTGTAGAAAGCTTTGGTGATCGTTTGATGTATCTGCATCTCATGAAACGTGAAAGGGAATATCTGTATGTTGCTGGGTATGATACTCGTGATATAGAGATTACTGGTGCAGCGAATGAAAGCAACCCAAAAAAAAAAACGTTGTATCTTAGTGATGAGTGAGTCACCGAGGAAAGAACAAGTTTGTTTTTTTCACATATATAATATATGCATTTAGAATTTTTTAAATGATTGAAACAATGTACCACTTCACGTTTCATACACACTAAAAATCACTCTTTATACACTAAATGAACTATAAAATGAATATGAAAAATAATTAACATGATCATCTCCATTTGCAGACTGTTAGCCACGAGTATGTGTGTCACTGCCTTTTTGACAAGCAGGAGAGCATGACAAAACTAAGAATTGATGATATGGAATGGCATGTGAATGTGTCCTTCGCACTCGACCGAAACACGGGAGCCCTGATCGGTGCAACTTTCACTGGATGGACGTGGGATTTTTTCTGCACATACCATAATTTAGTTGGTGGTGAATGTGTTATCCTAGAATGTTACGCTCCCGGTTGCATCGATTTTCAAATTGTAGCTCCAGAAGACACGGCTCTACAGTTGTGAAGTAAAAAAAAAAAAAAGCAAGAAACTTTATGTTTTTAAAGTTCTTTAGCTATGTTATTGACTTGATGGATGGTTTTCATTTATTTGTAATGCACTTATGTGAGCTATGTGGATTCATGGATGGTTTTCAACATCTCGTCGTAGCTCAAGTTTCAACTACACCTTTTACAGTTTTTGTATGTGCTATGTGATGTTTAGTATTTTGTTATAAAGTACATCAATTATCAAACTTCAACTCAGTGCATGCTTATTCTAACATGTGACTCTCAACACACTGAGTTGAAGTTTGAAAATTGATGTACTTTATAACAAAATACTAAACATCACATAGCCCACACAAAAACTGTAAAAGGTGTAGTTGAAACTTGAGCTACGAAGAGATAGAAAGTCATAAATGATGAAAACCATCCATGAAGCCACATAGCTCACATAAATGCATTACAAATAAATGAAAACCATCCACGAAGTCAATAGCATAGCTAAAGAACTTTAAAAACATAAAGTTTCTTTTTTTAATTCACAACTGTAGAGTCGTGTCTTCTGGAGCTACAATTTGAAAATCGATGCAACCGGGAGCGTAACATTCTAGGATAACACATTCACCACCAACTAAATTATGGTAGGTGCAGAAAAAATCTCACGTCCATCCAGTGAAAGTTGCACCGATCAGGGCTCCCGTGTTTCGGTCGAGTGCGAAGGACACATTCACACGCCATTCCATATCATCAATTCTTAGTTTTGTCATGCTTTCCTACATGTCAAAAAGGCAGTGACACACATACTCGTGGCTAACAGTCTGCAAATGGAGATGATCATGTTAATTATTTTCATATTCATTTTATAGTTCATTTAGTGTATAAAGAGTGATTTTTAGTGTGTATGAAACGTGAAGCGGTACATAGTTTCAATCATTTAAAAAATTCTAAATGCGTATATTATATATGTGAAAAAAACTTACTTGTTCTTTCCTCGGTGACTCACTCATCACTAAGATACAACGTTTGTTTTTTGGGTTGCTTTCATTCGCTGCACCAGTAATCTCTATTCCGCGAGTATCATACCAAGTAACATACAGATATTCCCCTTCACGCTTCATGAGATGCAGATTGTAACACCCCCAAATTTAGCGATTTGCGGAAGCATACATTGGGTGTTACTAATCAATATACAAAGCACAAGATTAATAGTAAACGACCTCTAAATGAGACGTTTGTAAAATAGTTACATTTCATAATTAATAATCGTTTGAAAACCGTAGGTTTTCGTATACAAAATGTAATTCCCTAGAGCCCACGCGCATAGCGGGAGATTCTATTACATCACCATAGTTACAAAAGATAATGCCAAAGAATCTCCGTTAAATGCAGTTTGTAAATCATGCGACTCTAGCTAGTAATCCTGGAGTGATCCTACTCCGTAAGTGTACCTGAGATACAAAGCTAAAAAGTGTCAACCAAAAAGGTTGGTGAATCTCATAGGTTTAGTAATAAGTAGGTGTTATGAACCACAAGTATGTACCCGTATTGCTATCAAGCAAAGTAAGTAAATCAGTAAACCAGTACAGTGCCATGAGCTCATAAGTTGAAGCTTAACCGTGTAGTGTGAATATATCACGTACCCCCGTGAGTGCTATCCGCACACTCATATGTAACAAATACTAATATGTCTGTTTCTACGTGTAAATCAGTACGTGGTGGCGCTACCACCCCAGACAGGGATTGTCAGTCCCAAATGGATCCATCTATTAGTAATCGCGCTTAAGTCCATAACTAACAACTTACGATTAGGAGGCTTTCAGTGGATAAAAGTAACTCATGCGTTTGTTTGTAAACAGTAAGGTAATCAGTTCAGTACATTGTGTTCATATGTAAAACAGTTGCTAAGTATCTCACCCCAAAGTATAAAAACAGTAAAAGTGGGGCTGTAAGACTCACCTGAGTCGAGCAGTGGTAAATAGCAAGTAGTAGTAAAGCAAGTAGGTTCTCCGAACCCGTAACCTTCTAGTGCCTAAACACGTAAGGTTAAGTAAGTAGATGTCTCGCAAGACCATCTAGGCTAGTTGTTCATACAACCCGTTGTGTTTAAATGTTGGTTTGTTCGCGTTCGTATCAAAGTATACGGCCCGTTGGTGATTTGTTATATTTAAAGTTTATCATTCAATACGCAAATTAGAGTAATTGTAATAGGAAAGTATGTTTTATTATGATTGTTAGGTCGTATCGTATAAGGATTTGAGGTTGTAAAAGTTCAACACTTAGTGAAAATGAAAGTTTTCAAGGTTCTGGTTTGTGCGACGTCGCATGCGACGTTGCAAGCGACGTAAGGTGCGACGTAGGCAGGTACGTCGCATGATGCGACCTTCGCAAATCAATGCGACGTAGGGGGCGACGTCGCTAATGCGACGTTGGTTCGGTTTGCGACGTTAAAGTCTACGTCGCCATGTATGACGTCCGCAAATTAATGCGACGTAAAGGGCTGCGTCGCTAGTGCGACGTTGAGGTTTTTGTGCGACGTAGGTCGCGACGTCGCAGAGGCCCCTGGCCCGGTGCGACGTAGCGGTCTGATGGCCGGAAATTTAGTCGAAAACGAGTTTTCCGGTTTCCGTTGGGTCCAAATCTTTTACCCAACCCTTATATGAACATAATAAGCCTATTTAAACCATAAACTAGTAAAAATGATCAAAAACGAGAGATGTCGGGATTTGTCGGAAACTTACAAAGTGTCGGATTGAAAATCCGAAAAGATAGGAATGTAGATCGTGTGATGGTGAACGTTTTCTTCCAAAGGAGAGGTGTGATCCAAGCTCGTTTAGTACGTTTATTTGTCGATTTTGGTAGTATTTTGGGTGGTGGTGTGGTCGGTGATTAGAGAGAAAGAAAAGAAGAGAGAGAGAGAAGGAAAATGGAAAGTGGGAAGAAAGAAGAGAAGTGGGAGGTTTTACCCTCCCATTTTCGGTCTCCCCTCGCGCTCCGCGCGGTGTTCGTTTTCTCCGTCGTTTAGGCGTTAAATATTTATTTTACGCATTTAATTATATTTATAAAATCACGGATCTTGTTAAATAATTTACCTAAATTATTTCCGTAAATCTTTAATAGTTTAAATTAAATTTAGTCACTTTTGTTTTTAAATCGCGTAAGTTTTTGTCGGGTGATACGAGATAATTACTATTTATTATAAAATAGCATTTTGGTTATAATTGCGTTATTTTTAGTTTTTAAACATTTGTTCACCAACGTCCGTATTAACCGAATAGAATTTCATTCTATTTAAGTTGCGTACGATTTAATCAAATCGCAAAGTCGTATATATTTACCAACATATAATCCGATACATAAATTAGCCTAACACAGAACTAATTACATGTATTAACAAAGAATTAGGCGCTAATACTAGCCCTAATTTGGCGGTTGTTACACAGATACATCAAACGATCACCAAAGCTTTCAACAATAAGATCCTGCCATCCATTTCCCTTCAACAAAAGTGCACCGCCGGATGACTCGTAACTTATGTCCACATTGTATACCCCTAGGTAAGTGGACACTCTCGTACTTAACATATCTCCATCCACCAACGCATTCATAAACCTGTTTGGCAGAAGCTGAAAGGAACCCAGTATTTATAACAATAACAATAATGTATGAGATGCTGAGAAGTTAGATACTAATGAAATTTTCATGATGACCCGTGCCGACTAAAGCAACAAACTGGATCTGGTTCTGTATTTTGGTGCCTCTTTGATTGGGTTGAGTTAAAATGGGTCAAACATTGATGGCATTATACTTGAACTTCATTGTGAAGAATAGAAAGTAACCTTTTTCTGAAGTCCACAATTGGCTGGATGCATGTCATTATTTATGTACAACTTCATCCCAAAGAATGAGTTGGAAACTTGAAAATTCTCTGCAGTTGAAAAGATAGTATTGACAAATTATTATTGGACAAACAAAAAAGCAATAGTAATGTATAATTGTGTAAAAGGACATGCAGGCATACCCCCCACCCCCACCCCCAGGTTTTGCGAATGCCACGTGAATGAACATAAGCGTTAAATCATCAGAACTCTTGTTCTTTTCAACAAAGGTATTGACTTGGACTGCGAATTCGCCCCATAATGCACAGTCAAGCTTGGTACCGCTGCAACAACCAATGATTAAACAGTAACATTATCAGCAGTAAAGTGCATACATATTTGTTTTATTTAATATTTAATTTATTCATATGGGGGAAGCTTGATTATGAATTTTACTTGACATCCTAGAGAACAAAGGTAAGCAGTTTTGTCGGTCGACCGTCTTGCATCGAAATCTTCATGTCACCCATTTCGATCACTTGACCAACCACATCTGCTAAAAAATTACAACACATAAAGAAGTAAGTATATTGTTACATTACAAATAAAGGATGTAATACCTACTAATAGTTAGATGAGATTGGTTTAAAATATTACCAAACGCAACGTTTGTGTTAAGTTGTCTTGCCGTATATCAGAATATGGGATAAATGAATACCCATCCCCCAACATTTCAAATGAGGCCACTCTTTTTACCCTTGCCGCTCGACAAAAGTTGATCTTATGTTGGTTGTCCACCATGAGATACTTTCCAGTATGCGGTGCTACCACAAAAGTATTGATCTCGATTGTATTACCTACTTGCACAGATTCACCAAAGTTGTGAAGCAGGTTTTTCTTCACAGTGGCATGAATTGGGTTTCCCTCTATCATTATGTATTATTAAAACAGTGGAAAAATACAGTACATATGAAACATTGTGATGCGCTATGCAATTTCCATATAATTACAGATCCCATTGTGATAACAGAAATCACAACAAAGAATCATAAGAATATATATAGCAAGATCATAAATCACAACAAATAAAAATAAGAATATATTGTGGTTCAATCATAAATCACAAATTACAGATCCCATTGTGATAACAGAACTCGCAATAAATAATCATAATAATATACTATGGTTCAATCATAAATCAACCTTATCAATATTATTCAGAATATATATATAGCAAGATCACAAGGTTATAATAGTACAGATTTGTTAGTACTAATAAGAGTAGAATTTAAAATCAGCATTATGAATGTATATGATGAACTATAGGACATAGTACAGCATGGATCCCAAACACCATAATGCTTGATTTATGTATTAGCTTTAAAATGAAATTCTACTAAATCTATATTAATATCATATAGCATGTGATAGTTAATCATAATCACATTCACCATGATTCAAGCATGTGATAGTTAATCATAATATCATATAGCAAGTGATATGAGAAATATGTAAACTTCAATTGAAAATCATTAAAAATAGATTAGCCAATTTTTTTCATTGTTAATTTCTGTCGACCATGGTTCAATCATATTTCAACCGTATTAAAATGCAGCATGAATGGATCTGATCAGCCGTAACAATTACTATAGCAAGGATCCCAAATATTAATATGGTTTATTTATGTTTTATATATACTGAAAATGATTATTAAAATCATATTGTATGTGATATTTAATCACAAAATGTTTCACCATGATTCAAGCATTTAGGTTTAACAAAAAAAATAAAAAATGATGTAGAAAGTGTTATCAAGCAATAATGATTCAGCAAAAGCACCCAAGGGATAACATAAATCTGTAAACTTCAAATGATTGTGTTCTAGAGCAATTTCATACCTGTTGGTCAACCAATATCATATCTTTGCTTGCAACTTGGTTGGGGCTATTCTTAGACGATTATGTCTAAATGTGATGTACCTTTACACAAATAACCCAGTCTTGTCTGTCGACCGTAAGCTCAGTGAGAGGGGTGTATACTTGTTGATCCGCCATTGTTAAAACGGAAAGTAAAGCAAAATGATGAGAGGTGTATGAAGTCAGCAAATGGTTCGAAAGTAGGTGTGAGTTCTAATGGGGGTGGGATATGTATTTATCATAAACATGGTTGACAAGAAAATTTTGAAATCCATATAAAATTGGGAAGATTGGAGGGAAAATCTCAATTTGTTAATGAGATAAGATCATTTCCTAAAAAAGGTCATTATGAATTGCCCAACATTCCTAATTTTCTGTGAATCTCACATTAAACATAATATCTCTGATTTTATCTTTTAATGATTTAGCTGTAAATGTTAAAAATCCCATAATAGCAGTCTGAATTTAAATGTCAAATGATTCGAAGTGTACAGTGTAAAGTAGAACATACTTACTTGTCTTTCTTTTTTATTCTTCCTTAAAACCACCCACCTTGAAACCTTGACACGTTCAAGGGTACGCATGATAACACAATGCGTGGGCTGCAAAATGATTAGCAATACCAAGTTAAATAAAGCAAAGCAACTGTGAAACGAAAGTAAATAATAATATCATGTGATAGATCTGTGCAGTAATTTGAGTATTTTGGGTGTCTCCAGTTTCTATAACTGGACAGACTATCAATGTGTATCTATTATGATGCTATCGAGTTCAGATGGGGTACAGAGTATTGGCTTTGCTATCAGGTTTTGTTTTCAGATAAACCCAACCCAATCCATTTTGAACCATACCAAAAGTTTTGATCCGTTAGCTGACCCACCAAGAATGCCACCTCTAGTTTTATTTATAAATCAAGAATGGTAACCAGACATATAGACCCAAGCAATTCAGTGCTCATAATACTGACTGTAATACCGCTCGCTAGTCTCCTTAAAATTGTAGTCACTGCCATCATTTTACCAACAAATTAAGGGTCTCTAGAACCATAGGCCTTGGAATAACCCCTTAGAATCCCGCCACCTTTTAGTTCTTGTACCAGATCATCTCTGGTTTAGTGAACAGTTCAGAATGCGAATTTGGTCCACATTTGATGATAAAATGGGATGTGGAGCCTGTATCGAACTGCAGGATGTTTCACCATGTCACTTGAGAGCAGCACGATATATATACTTATTTCAATATGTCTGAAACCAAATGTCCAATAAACATTTATCAAGGTAGGTACCGCCGCCGCTAACCCACACGCCCCACCCGGATTCGAGCCTCTGGGCATTAAAATCCCATGCCCCGGTTGTGGGGTCACTGTGGACAGGTGTTTAGCCGGGCAGATCGTCTCTTGCGGGTGGGACACTGCGGATCTACGGATCCGGGATCCAGAGGGTATCCTCCACCTACCCTTTTTAATTCTGATTGTAGTGTGAAAGAAACTTTCCAGGCCTCTAAAATTCATTAAAAAAACACCATGTCCTGATCATTTGCACCGGTGCTTGTTTTAGTTCAACAACCTACAGCTTTTTAGATCCATAGTTTCTTTTTATTTACCATAAAACTCGATACGGGCATCATTATCCTACATAATATAAATGAATCTTTTCAGTAAGAGACTTTGACAACTTACAGAATTAATGGTATCCCGGTTTCCAAGACTGAATACCGACTTTCGAGCTCTAACAGATATGATGATGTCTCAGACAAACTTGAATGCTGAGTTTGGACTGAATCTCCCCTGAAACTATAGGCAGAAGTATGTCATAAGCTCAAGCATCTCTTACAGCGCCAAAATGTAATTTATAACTAAATGGTAACGTATAATAGGTAAGTCATAAGTGAATTTCTACATGAGTTTAGTATGTAAATGAAAACAAAGGATTAACAAACAATTCTATACATACTAATATAAGAACAACAAAAATGAGAGAGAGAGAGAGAGAGAGAGAGAGAGAGAGAGAGAGAGAGAGAGAGAGAGAGAGAAACACTTGCATGAAATAGATATGAAGAAACCTCATCCCGAGGCTCTATTTGGGGCAAGTCATCTAACATATGATGAATATGGCTATCATAAAAATATCTCACCATTTTCATCTTCTATTTTTACAGCAATCAATTTGATGTATTATAATAATATAATTAGTAATTTAGATAATTTTCAACCCGTCAGGCCCATCACATTTCATTTATAGAAAAAGCTTTTATAGAAAGTTATGACCCCAATCAACCCGGTTTCATCTATATGGTCAAAATATTGCCACCTCTAACTATAATACTAAAGCTATACTTTGTAGCGCTATAATCCGAAACATTTTTAACCCATATGTAATTTAACATGAAAAAGGAATGACTATGCCACGTGATGATGGGTTCTAAGTTATAATCATGCAATTTCACATTTTAAGTCACTTGTATTGCTGTCTATCTGCTGGCATTTCTAACCAAAAGTGAACATAAGTGCAAAAGACACATAGTAACATAATTCAGCCAATGAAATAAGTAAACATAACGTAGTTAACCTGTTGTATGTAGCTTGTAAAATTGTTAGAGAAAGCTGCATACATGAACAGAACCTAATAGTTCATTGTTTTCACCTAGCGAAATCAAATCGAACGCATAGGAAAAAAATCAAACGAAATGGATTAAATGGGGTGAAAGTCAGGCAAAGTGTATTTTTGAAAAAAAAATGAATGGAAGTATTTGTTAGGCTTTCCATTATGAAAAGAAAACCAAAACATAAATATATAAAATCATTCAAGAATTAATATCATTAGCTTTTTAAACTTCCTGTGATCAAGCACACAACATTGTATGGTGGCTCACAGATAACAATATCGTAAGGGTCGGTCACACTCATACAATGGGCTCAACAAATTATAGCAGATATACCATGATCAAGTGATGATGCAAAGAGGATGCCAAGCCTAAAAGAAATGGCTTTGTTTATTTCTTAAGCATTCAATGGGTAACATCAAAATGCATAGGAAAAAATCAAACGAAATGGGTTAAATGGGGTGAAAGTCAGGCAAAGTGTATTTTTGAAAAAAAAAACGAATGGAAGTATTTGTTAGGCTTTCCATTATGAGAAGAGAACCAAAACATAAATATATAAAATCATTCAAGAATTAATATCATTACCTTTTTAAACTTCCTGTGATCAAGAGCACAACATTGTATGGTGGCTCACAGATAACAATATCGTTAGGGTCAATCACACTCATACAATGAGCTCAACAAATGGAACATCATAACCGTGCATTATAGGAAAAGTACTCTATAAAAGTACTCTAAGAAGCAAGCGAACCAATTTTATGCTAATTGGGAAGGGCTGTAATACATTATTCATAAAGTGCATCAGTAAGGGGGTATTTGTTGCAATTGATAATTTGTAGAATGGAAAACATACCAGTGATCAAAAAGTGAATGGAAGTATTTGTTAGGCTTTCCATTATGAGAAGAGAACCAAAACATAAATTTATAAAAAATCATTCAAGAATTAATATCACTAGCTTTTTATACTTCATGTGATCAAGCGCACAACATTGTATGGTGGCGCACAGATAACAATATCCTTAGGGTCAGTCACACTCATACAATGAGCTCAACAAATGGAACATCATACACGTGCATTATAGGATAAGTACTCTATAAAAGTACTCTAAGAAGCAAGCAAATCAATTTTATGCTAATTGGGAAGGACAGTAATACATTATTCATAAAGTGCATCAGTAACCTTAACAAAAACATGGAGCATGAGAACATACTGCTTCCGTATGCTTACCACTCTGAAAGGCTTCCTCTGCATCAATATAATTCAGGAAAGCGAAACTAAAATCGAGTACATAAAGATAAAAATGAAAGTGAATCCTAGTTCACAAGACCACAAGCTCATATAGATCGATTCTATCAAGGACACCAAAATTGATTAATTTTACTAAAAATAAAACAATATCATATCAGTACATTGCCAATGTAATTATATAAATATCAACATGACTGGAATTAGGCAATGCAACCTTAATACATAGCAATCATTTGCATTAAAGACAAACTGCAAATTTTTCATTCACGTATTTTATCAAACACTTTGTATGCATAACAATTTGCAATACTTTTCAAGTAATTCAAATAAATAATCCGTGAAATATAAAAACTTACACTCAAACCAACATTAACAAACCATTAATCAACATAAAAGTATTGGGTATAACATCATAAACGGAAGAAACAATACCGATTATGAGATAACCGTAGGTGGCTGCAACTGTTCAAGAATCAAGATGAAAGTAAACCGTAATCACATACGATGGATGTCAGAGTTTGAATGGTCGTCCTCCCGATCATCTAGTCTAGATATTTATTTAAATTAAGAAGTAAATCAGTAATTGGTATTTTTTTTTAATATAAACCGATTAACTTCTAGGAGAAGCTGTTGATTTGTTTGAATAAACCTAATTAATTAGAAGGGTATATTAGTATTTTACTACACAATTAATGAAGTAAATGATGTCATGTATTAATCAAGGGTTGATTAGAGAAGGATTAACTTGAAATTAATGGTGAGGATTCTTTAAAGGGTTTTCTTATATATATTAATATAGATAGATGGTAGATTAATACGTGGTCTATCATTTATTTCATGGCCAAGTGTACCTAGTGGTTTTGCTAGATCATCGGCCATAACAACCTTTTTCATTAGTCTTTTCAAAACATCTTCACTAAATTCATCTTTGCAAACATGCATCTTTAGCCATTTAATGAAACGGTCTACATTAGCATTATCTACACAAACATTAGAAACGTTAATAATAAATATATAAAAAATAATATATACAAATTTTGTATAATTAAAAATATATAACCAATACCTTCTAAATCATTTGGATCTTTATGTTATTCAAAAGGAGATCCCATGTCTATGAAATTTAGAAAATTAAATATAAGACATTCAAAACATATAGATATAAAAATATAAAGAACTTAGAGCAATTAAAAAATACATAAAGCAAACCTTCAAAAGAATTAGGATATTAATTTGTCTCAGATGAAGCTTCCTTCCCTACAAAGAGTTATCAATTTTAGATGTGAAAATCAAAACGTAGTGATCTTAAAACTACATGAAATAATCGAATACATAATATACACCATTAAAAAAACAAACCTCTGGATTCATTATTAGGAGTGTTGAGGTGACCTACAGTGATTTTTTCGGATGGATTGGAATTTTTTTTTTTGGATCCATTAAGAATTTGGAGGTGATGAAATTGAATGATTAAGAAAAACATGAATATATAGGTGTAAAAGATGATAAAAATTAGGAATATATATTTGAATATATTAGTAGAAGATATTCATTGAAATTGAGATAGACTCGACTTACTTTTGAGAAGTCGTATGCAAGAAAAAATTCCGGAAGTTTTTAATGTAGAGAATCTATCTATCTATCTATCTATCTATTTTTATATATTAAAAGAAAAATCTTGAGAGAATATTGACCATTAGATTAAGATCAACGATTAAGATCTAACCCTTAATTTATTTAATGACATCATTAATCTCATTTTTATGTGACTAAAAGACTAATATATCCTTCTATATTTACAATATACACCCTTCAATATTTACAATATAAATTTTCTTTTTATTCTTTAATTATAAATAATCCTCCAAATATTTTATGAAAATTTAAATTGAATAACTAATTTATTATTTCTTCTATAATTCAAATTTTTTCTACAATTTTATTTAGTTTATTATTTCCGGAAAAAAAACCCCTAATAAGTTATTTTCAATTCTAAAACAATCATAACTTCATTTTATCGCCGAGTGATTTAAATTCTTATATGACCTCCTATTTTGAATCATTTTATCAATTTCTATTTTACGATTCTTGGATCACAGATGCCAACGGGTCGGGTTCTGATGGATTTTGGTGTATTTGTACTCATACCACTACCTTATTTGAATTCTTTTATCAATTACCAAGTTACAATGCTTGCATTATGGATGCCAACGGATCCGGTTCTGACGGGTTTTAGTGTATCTATACACATACCTATTTAGAATATTCGTACTGAAACCTGACTTAATACCTGTCGGGTACCCAATTAGTATTATAATCCTCCAAATATTTTATGAAAATTTAAATTGAATAACTAATTTATTATTTCTTCCATAATTCAAATTTTTTCTACAATTTTATTTAGTTTATTATTTCTGGAAAAAAAACCCTAATAAGTTATTTTCAATTCTAAAACAATCATAACTTCATTCCATCGCCGAGTGATTTAAATTCTTATACGACCTCCTATTTTTAATCATTTTATCAATTTCTATTTTACGATTCTTGGATCACGGATGCCAACGGGTCGGGTTCTGGCGGATTTTGGTGTATTTGTACTCATACCACCACCTTATTTGAATTCTTTTATCAATTACCAAGTTACAATGCTTGCATTATGGATGCCAACGGATCCGGTTCTGACGGGTTTTAGTGTATCTATACACATACCCATTTAGAATATTCGTACTGAAACCTGACTTAATACCTGTCGGGTACCCAATTAGTATTACCCATCGGCTTTTCATATTCATTCGCGGGTTTCGGTTATCAACATGTATGTAACTTTGGCCAAACAAAAAAAATGAAGTTATTGAAAATACGACGCAAATTTTAAATACGAAAAAAACGATACCAAAATACCATTAACTATAGTATATTCAAGATTTCAAATCTTAAAGCTAACAATTTAACTTTTTAATCAACTAATTCAAAGTTTCGGTAGATTCAAGATAACGAAAAAATTCATGTTTTCATATCATATAAAATTAAAATGTAATAATCATGAAAATTCAAATATAATAGCGTATGGTATAAGGTTCACCAGTTGATGTATACACTATCTTATTATATATAAAAAAAATTATACATATAATATATAAAACTCAAAATAATAATAACAATTATATAGCTATGGATACGGGTACTTAAATATTTTTCATGGACGATTCCGCGAATTTCGCGGGTCCTATATATATTTGAATATATTAGTAGAAGATATTCATTGAAATTGAGATAGACTCCACTTACTTTTGAGAAGTCGTATGCAAGAAAAAATTCCGGAAGTTTTTAATGTAGAGAATATTATTATTATTATTACTAGATAAAAGACCCGCGGTGACGCGGGTTATTGTTAAATATTTTGGTTATTTATTTCATGAAGGTTTTTATTTTCATATGATTTTTTTGTTAATTTCTTTTTTATTTAATTAATGTAAATGTGAATTTAAATAAATATAGATATCAATTTGTTGGGCCCGTGTATTATCAATCTTTAGGGCCTGTGGATCGTTTTTATTATAATTCTCCTTGTTGGGCTTCGTGACTGTGGTTTGTTTTAATTGGTAATTTTTTGGCCCATTTATTTTACTGATTGACCCGACGTTTCATATTACGCAATTTTTTTATTAAACATTATTTTATATTGAATGCGAAGATGTGGAGGACTCGTAAATGTAGGCCAAATTATATGAGGGGGCCCAATTTTTAATGAACAAAATACGTTTTATTTAGTTAATTTATTGATATTTATTAATTTAAGTTATACCTTATTAATTTATTTCATATTTTATGGTTTAATTAAATTAAATCTAAAGAGTCAATGTAGGCCGACTTTTTGGAGGGGGCCCGATTTTTTTTTAACAAAATACGTTTCATTTAATTAATTTATTATTTTTCAATTAGTTAATAGTTAATTTTAATTAAAATATAAAAGTGTGTTAAGTGTAAGTATCATTAAATTAATCTTAATCGTTAGATCAATATGGAGAAAATAAATTAAGGGTTGGGATTGCCCCAAGCTATTTTGCTTTAAGTATATGTTATTATAGATTATAGATAGATTATTATTATTATTATTATTATTATTATTATTATTATTATTATTATTATTATTATTATTATTATTATTATTATTATTATTAGGTGAAGGATCAAGAGGGAAGCTCTTAAATTGGGGGAAGGAGGGAAGTAAACCACAACCACTTATTTTCTCACATCTTCTACAATACCCATTTTCTCAATTTTTGCCTAAAATCCAAAATTAAAGCATGTAGTTCAATGATTCTTCAATCAAAAACATTGTAAATCTTAAAATCCATCAAACACATTCATACATATCTTCAATTCGTCATAATTCGGATTCATCCAAAATGATAAATTTGGTGTAACTTTTGGGTTTTTTGAGAAAATTTTGATTTGGTGATTAAAACAATAGAATTAAACGAATTTCTTTGTAAAAAAAACATATAAACGAGTAATTAATCGAATTATGGTCATCATTACAATCGAATTTCACAAACTCAAAAAATTTCCAGAACGTTAACATTCATCTGAAAAGCATGTTATCAAAATTACAACTTCATAGTTCTAAACATTCATTTATGATGAATATGAACGTATATATGCTATTACACATAATTGAATGTGATAACATAACATTCATTAGTGTATAATAATGTATATCATTTACAGTCATCGTAAATGAATGTTATTATTATCATTGTGTATAATATCATGCATGTATTATTTAATATGCATTGTAAATGAATGTTAAAGTGTTCATCATTGTCAATAACACATATAAACTAACATTCATCACCGGTGAATCTTAAAAACTAAAAAAAAGTAAGATATTAACTTTTTTAAAGATGAATCTTAACTAATATATATTATTATACAGTACTGAATATTAAATTATGATATTCATTAATATAAATAACATATATAAGTTAATATTCATGATAAATGAATGTTTATGTATATTAAATTGTAATTTGATTAACATGCTTTTGAAATGCATGTTAACGTGCTGGGAGGTGATTTCAAATTATTTACAAAAATGCCACCGCGTTGACTTTTGAGTTGACCAGAATTTGTGGCTGAGAATAGCTTCCCTCCTTCCCCCATTTTTTTACTTCCCTCTTGATCTCCCCCCATTATTATTATTATTATTATTATTATTATTATTATTATTATTATTATTATTATTATTGTGGTTTAAGAACAAGATCTTTCACTTGTTTTTTAATATTATTATTATTATACTTAATAATAATTTAATAAAATATTTAATAAAGGGGGAAATAACGGGGAATAGCTAAAGGGGATGAAGTGAAAATATAAATAATTAATTTACATAGTTGGATTGATTTGGGAAAAATCAATTAAGGGCGGGGTTCGACCGATGGATGTTTTGCTTAAAATATAAATATTTAATTTACATAGTTGGATCGATTTAGGAAAAACCAATTAAGGGCGGGGATTGACCCATGGATGTTTTGCTTTTAAGTATCACTAGTTTATTGACCCGCGACAGCGCAGACAAATATATTTGAATTTCAGAAGTTAACAACTAAAACAAAAAGAAACATAATATACAAAATGTTATATGAGAAAAAAAAAAATTGACTAATCGATGTAAAGAGACTTTGTGGGACGTTAGATCTTCACGTTCTTCACCATTAAGCATATTAATGTTGATGAAATATTTACACCTATAAAATTAAATTAAAAAAAAATATAGACATGGTCTTTAACTTGAAAAATTGAATAGTCAGTTGTATGATAGGAAATCAATTTTATATTAAAATCAAAGTTGTTTTTAGCAATGATTTTAACACAATTTATAGTAATATGGTTGAATGTGACATATGTTTGTGTATTGTTTAGCTAAATGCATATTAAGTATTAATTAAGGGATTATTAGTATATATTACGGTTGTATGGCAATATGGACGACCATTATTTAGTAGGGGTGAGTATGAGGCGGTTAGGTGCGGATTGAGATGAAAACCACCCCCATAACCAAAACTTTGGTTAATCAAAAAATTTAACCGTTCGGTTCGGTTAATAAAGGGATTGGTTAATTTGGTTAACGCCTATATTGAAAGCGGTTAATTCGGTTAACCATTTAATATATATAAATCTTACAAATATTAAGGGTTTATTTATAAATTACCAGTTAAAACGTCATGATACTTAAACTATAAAGACTGAAAAGAATTAGGGAAGTACTGGAATTGCTAATTCTTAATAGTTGTGTTACACATTTTAAAAAATAAATATGGATGTATGAAATAATTTTAGCCGTAGGATATGTATGGATATAACACAATTTACGGTCTTAATTACTTCATGGTATTTTGCTTTAAGTATATAGATATAGATATAGATAGATTTATTTTATTTTATAGATTTAATAAAAGGGTTTTGTTAACGGAAGTCGTTAGGGCTTTCCTTAATAAAATATTGCATGCATAAATTGTTGTACATTCAACCAAAATTTAAGGGGTCAACATAGAGAGATTAAGTTTGTTATGGTCTTGATATAATTTTATATGTATATCTTAAAGGAAACGGCCACGGGGTTCGCTCCGAATAGACCGCGTACATCATGAGTCAAAAGACTCGCCCTCCCGGGGTTAACCCTAACCGGGGATACCCTTTAAAAAAAAAAAACTTAAAGGCTTAATGAAAGCGCTGATCGGTTCTTTTATACTCCCTCCGTCCCATATTTATTGTCCGGTATTCCTTTTATGGATGTCCCAAATTTATTGTCCACTTCCATGAATAGATAAGAATACTGGGATAAAGTTCTTTTTTACCCCTAGTGTATATATGTAAAACAAAAAAGTAGGTAAAAAGTAGAGGATAAAACTTTTATCTTACAAAAAAGTAAGAGAGATGATTATGTTTTCATAAACTACATGTGTTTTTTGTTTGATGACAATAAAAATATAAAATTGCGACAGATGCAGTATATATTTTTTATTTTTTCCTGAAGGGAGTTGACAGATACAACAACTTAATTACTACGTACACCAAACTGTATAGTCAATGAAGCTTACGGTACAAGCACTATAAAGCATATGTTTGTCGTATGCAACAATAATTTTGTTGTATTTATCCCTCCCTTTTCCTTAATAAAAAAAACAAAACCCACCCTTTCAAAATTAAAATTACACTTCGTGTTTAGCACTCTTTCTTCTCCGTGTTCTTTCCGGAAACAAACCACCATCAGCACTCAACAACAAAACCCTCTTTTCAGACAACATCCCAAGTTCCCAACATACAACCCCAAACTGCAATCAATGGAAAAAGGAGAGACTTCACATTCACATTCAAACCCCTCCAATGAAATTTGGTCCAAACTTGGTACTCTTCTTCTTTTAACGTTCATACACAATTTGTTTGTTTTTCCCTATTCACGGTTTGTTAATTAAAATTTAAAAGCATCAATATACAATCTTTATACACCTAATAACATTGTTGATTTGTGTATGTGACTGCCACTGAGTATCTGATTGTTTCTTGATTATAAAAATCGTAACTTTTTTTGTGGGTGTTTCTCAATTGGCGAATCTTTGATACTGTAATTGATTGAGGGGTGTTTGGATGTGCATGCAAAAAGTAATCTTTTTTAGTTTTCTTGATGATGCAATTTTTATACAATTTTGATTGTTGATAGATATATGGGGTGTTTAAAAACTAGTAATTGTGCCCTTACTGATGAATTGTCACATGTTACCTAAATGAGTTTCCTTGTTAAAACTTGATTATTTTGACCCTAAAGTGTAAGAATCAATTTAACCCACTTTGTAATTGTAGCAGAAAAATGAAATATGTAAATGACAGACGAATAAAGTGAGAAGCCTAAGCCTACCCATTACTATTACTATTATAATTTGATGTAGTATTGTAATAAAAAGGATTATTGTACATGTATGCTGATTTCTCCAATGTGGTGAATAATATATTTACGGTTTCAAAGAGTAAGTAGCCTATACCAGTATGATAAACTGTTATTGTTGTGTCATGTTTCAGTGCCATCAGATTCCAAATATGCAGAAGTCGAATTGTGGTCAGACGAGGTGGAGATAAATTCAGAAGTCAAGGTCTCATCATTTGAAAAGCAGGGATGGTGTAAAATTACAAGAAATACAGATCTTTGTTCTGCAACTTTGCAAAATAAGAGGTTCTTAATTACTATATTTGGCTGTTTACGCATAACTATAACCATCAAAAAAATTGTATGTGTTGAAATATATTATGATATTTGTTCTTTTTTCACTTATAATCCACTTCCGATTTGTTCCAAAAGGAGTTGTATTTAGCCCTAGATATGATGTTTTTCATGTTCCTTGGTCATAGAGACAGTTTATTACGATCTGTGTTATTTGGTGTGGGTGTTGATTAGAGGTGGTAATTTCGACCCATTTACTTATGAGTGAGTCAATTTGGTTATGGATTATTTCAAACGGTTTGGATGAAACAATTGAAGCTTAAAAAGAAACAGATCACATGGGAATGGTTTGAATGTAACCCAAAGTGAATTTATAATGCGTACAACCTTAAATCGCTTGTACTTAATGTAATGCTATAATTTTCATAAGAATAATATTTAATGGATTTTAGAACTGCAAAGGGTTTAAATAATTTTGCATGTTTTCAATAAATGGCTTATAAACTGAAGTTTATGGGACAACATAACTTTATATGTTATTCAAATTAAACTTTTTTTTTCAGTATATACTATATGCTTTTCCAAAAATAAGCCAGAAAAAAGAAAAAAGTTATGGTATTAATTGTGATGTCACATAAATTCTCTTCTTTGCTTGTGCAGTTCAAATCTGATTTTTGTTGATGGGACTGATGTTCCAACAGAAGATACGATCATGATTAGGTGTGGAAGTGAGATAATTCCTGGCCCTGTTTCAGATGGTATAAACCTTGTACTGGTTCCGTTTTTGCAAATTACTTTACTCAATTTATAGCAGTGACAAAATGCCACATCACTTCTGCTGTAACAAAAGATTCCCCTTCTATGTGGAAAAGCCCCGTATACGTAATAATTTAAGAGGTAGTATGCATTGAAAATACACGTTTGGACACATTTGACCTATTTGGCCAGTTCTATTTGTAGCTTTACTTTTTTTGAATTTATTGTACCCATTTAACTGTTACGTATAAAATATAACCTGAATACACCCATGCATAAATGCTTGGGTCAAAATTGTCCCTCTCCATAGTCACTGTTACTGGCCCTTTTGACCCTGCTGTATAACTTGTAAAAATTACTCTAATGATGAGTTTTTTAAAACTACTTGAATACATCATTTGCCTGCCTTTTTTAATACCTTCTAATTATATGTTGAAAAAGATAGCGATTCTAATTCTCATGGTTTCTTGTGCTGCTGAAAGGCTATTTGAGTTACAGATTTAAAGTAATGCCAATGAACGAGTCTGACAAGAAGGTCTTAAAGGTATACAACATGTATATCACCGAACATTACTTACACATCCTATTTTCATTAGTTATTTGGCACTGAACATCTGATTTGTTTATGCCAGATTTCCTTAGATTCTGAGCACTCAGAATGCAGCATTTGTTTAAATATTTGGCATGATGTTGTCACGGTTGCCCCCTGCCTTCACAACTTTTGGTTTGTGATTTATATTCTCTTGATGAATCAATTATTTCTCTTCAAAAATGTGGTTTTGATCGATCCTTCTTTTTTTTTTTTTATTCCGTCTTTTAAAGCAATGGATGCTTCTCGGAGTGGTTGAGAAGGTCACAAGAGAAACATGCAAGCGTTCTTTGTCCCCATTGCAGAGCTGTTGTACAGTTTGTTGGGAGAAACCACTTCCTACACACGATTGAAGAGGTAACTTGTGATCTTTAGGTGGCAAAATGGGTGGGTCAGGCTGGGTAACTGGTCTTAACAGGTTTGGGCTGGGTTGACCCGGGATACTTCCTCTTTTAAAATTGTTGATTCTTTTGATACGAACCTAGCCCATACTAGGCCCATACCGAGCCTGATCCCAAAAGCTAGCTTGAAGGAAGAGGGGACACCTAGACTTATAAGCAACCAACCAGTCCCATATTTGACCAATGTGGGATCATAACAATACCCCACCCTTGAAGAGCCAACGTCCTCGTTGGTCACGGCTATGTTGGTCACGGTTGGCACCCTCTTTTCGGGTCCAAGCCACCACTCCATAGGCCACCACTCCGAGGCCTCGTTGGTCACAGCTATTTTGGTCACGGTTGGCACCCTCTTTCGGGTCCAAGCCACCACTCCATAGGCCACCACTCCGAGGTGTTGGAACCTCGAAAGATGGGGCTGGCTCTGATACCAATTGATACGAACCTAGCCCATACTAGGCCCATACCGAGCCATAAGCCCAAGTGTAGAACTCACTCCCAAAAGCTAGCTTGAAGGAAAAGGGGACACCTAGACTTATAAGCAACCAACCAATCCCATATTTGACCAATGTGGGATCATAACATCCTTATATCTAATTAATGTGTCAAATATGATTATAGAATTGATATTATTTTAAAAATACACTAAAATTTTGCATTAAATGTTTAAGGAGGTTATATACATAAAGTGACACTCTTATTACTTTCACCCTCTGGATCAGTCGGAGATAAAGCATACCCCAAATAGATTCAAAATGGCGACCTATAATCTTATTTTAATCTATTAGGGGCAGTTTGTTTGTCTGTAAACTTACTTAATGGCCCATATGTTTGATTTGGTCAAACTTATTGGAACAAGTGGAGTTGTTCTATTCTATCCATCAAGGTTTGAACGCTGAAAGTGCCTACAAATATTGGATTCGTGAAAAAAGTTTAAACGAAAATTCTGAAAAGTGAAATCTGAATACCATATTATGAATGAATTTTCTCATGTTTATCCTAAATTCCAATTCTTCCTCAATTTTTGATATCCCTCCATCATTTCCTTTGAAATATGTCATTGTTGGCATCACCCTCTCGGCCTCTTCCTATGTTCTCTATTCACGGGAAACAGTATCTAGAGGAGCTATTTATTCAGTTTCTTATACTCCGTATCATTTTAATAGACAACCTACTAGTTCGAATTTGTTGATCAGATGATTATAATCGAACAATACATACAGCGGGAAAATTTTATGCATCTCACTTTTTCAAACTGCCTGAATAGCTCAACAACTTACATTCAAGTCTTAATTATTAGGCTCATTTAGAGTTGTTTCCACTTTTCAGTCTTCAGCATTTGAAATAAATAGACAGCTATTATCCTTTTTGACTTGTATGATAATTTGTTTATGTTTCCTGTATGCAGGAAATACTGCAAGGTGATCCTTCGCTAAGACGCAGTGACGAAGAACTTGCTGTTTTGAACTCCTATGCCTTAATAAAATCACCTCTTGTGAGTCAAACGACTCAAACTTGCTTATTTGTTTATCATCATGAGGCTCTTTAATCATGTCAACAATCTTACTCAATTCTGCTGGTAATACTTGAACTTCATGATCATTAGGTTATTAACAACAGAAAGAAGCCTCAGCGCAAGAGGTCACGTTCAGTACCAGTTGAAGATAGCAATGTCACGGATCATGCATGTGCCCAATGTGGTAATGCACCAATATCTCTTGGACCTTCTTCTTGTATCCTTTCTCCAAAATAAAAGGAGTAAGAAGGGATTGTTGTTATTTATGTCAAATATAGTACGTTCCAAACTACCAAATTGATATGAATTTGGTCAAGTTTTACCAACCCCGGTTCTGAAATTAAAAATATTGCGTTTGATTATTAAGAATTTAAACTTATCTTGATTTACAAAATGCATTGATCATGTTGAATCATCGATCTTTTTTGTTACATTTTGTTGAACTTACAAGTTACCTTATGGGCCATGCCGGGGGTTGGGTAACAGGTGATTATAGTGTGGGCTAACACGGGTTGGTTGACATGAGAAACGATTCCATCCTATTTAGTGCTGTAAATACTTGTTGTGCTGAATATGATTACAAAACGATATTATAGGGATTACAAAACTATATCTGGGTGATGTTTGACTTGTTCAACTTAGTTTACCTGTCTGCTTTATAGCTTCTGATTTATATGAAAATTCAATTATACCCAATTTGATCCGTTTGATTTATAACATTGCCCAAATCAACCTATATTAAGTCACTGGGTCGAATTTGCCAAATTTAGTCTGATTGATTTTTATACATCACTCAGGTACAGAGTACTCTGGGTTCCAATGCAACCAAAGCACGGTGCATCTGCAATGTCATGCATGTGGAGGAATGATGCCTTCTAGAACCAATATGCATGTACCACAACACTGTAAGTGGTCAACTTATGCCTTGGCTCATAATCGCCACCCTCTGAACGAAATATTCTGAAATTTTATTAGTTTCATGTATTATGTATAGTTACTATTAGGGTGATGATTCGTACACCACCTGTTTTTAGCCATACACCACCAAACATGCTACAGGGTGTTGTACTGTACCGTACTATAAAGCACGTTTGGTGGTGTATGGCCAAAAACAGGTGGTGTACGAATCACTCCCCTTACTATTACCCGCGTTACACAATGGGACGGTCCCACTGAAGTATTATTGTTTACAAAATACTCAACTTTTCCCTTAAATTTGCAGGCTTAGGGTGTGATCGAGCATTTTGTGGCGCTTATTGGCATTCTCAGCAGGTTACGAGAAGTGACTCGCATCATATGTGTGCTCCTGAGACTTTTAAGCCAGTAAGCTATCGATGACCCTATTGTTTATGACCTTTTCTTTTGAATGTACCACATAAGCCTTATGTATTCTGTAAAAAGGATAAGCATTTGTCTTCATAAATACTATATGATTTCCAAGCCCTAACTATTCTATCACATTTCCTTTGAAGCGTAATTTGTATTTTTTTGTGTAACCTCTTATTTTTAGATGTACAAAGTGATGTGATTAAATCTGAAAATGCGTGCAGATTGGAGAACGGGCTATTACTAGAATTCCTTTTCTGGCACACGAAAAAAACCGGCACGAACAAGATGTATGAAATAATCTTCTATTTCACCCCCTCCAAATGATTTTTTATCAGCTATAGAAGTTAAGAGGATAAGTACAGTGTGTAGTAATGAGGATTGAAACTAACATTTGCCTGCAATTTCAGATCACTGAAAGATGCATTCGCCAAATGGGAAAAACACTGCATGGTGTTGTGTCAGAATGGATTACAAAGTTAAATAATCGGGAAATAGGTAAAGCTATTACTTTGTGCAATTAAATTTGAAGGAAATGAAAAACAAGCTTTTAATACCGTTTCCATCCACCCCTTCATTTCCCTGTTAAACACTTTTAAGTATAGTTGCAGAACCATTAGAAATTATGTTTTAAAGGTTTAACATTTTTTAGTTCATATGGTTCTTTTTAGTGTTATAATAGTATCTTGTGACATTAAAGAATTAATTCTATTAATAAGGTGCTAATTAGACAGTTTGACATTGAAAATTAAACAATACCTTTTGATTTGTGACATTTTTATTATATGTTTGCTGTCATTTGTGCAAAGAAAGAGCTGTTTCAATCTATTACCCAACCCACTCACTAGCCACATGTATTTAAATGTTATTAAGAGCTTAATGTATGAACACCGCAGATCGTACAAGGATGCCACTGAATCACTCCGAGATGATTACTGCTGGAACACATATGTGCAAGTAAGTATTATGCCCTTGTTGGAAAATAGATCCGAAATTTCAAATTGTCAAACCCGCAGTTTTCTAGCATGCTTAAGTGATGTATAATGTATCATAATATTTAAAACTCTTCTGGTGCTGTTTTTTTCCAGTGATTGCTTTGATAAGCTAGTATCGTTCCTCTTGTACTGGTTCCGGGTCAGCTTGCCTAGACATGTAAGTACATTGAAAGTTCGACCACTCGTAATTTTTTTTTTTCGAAATCTTGATATTTCCACATACCTTAAAAATTAGTAAACTTTGAGTCAATCCAAAACTGAAACTGGTCTTGAACTGTCTTCAAACTGGTCCAAGAAAAGTCTGGACAAAGCCTGCCAGTTTTGAATCTGTCTTCCCACCCCAGTTGAAGGATTGGTTAAATAAACTAAACCCAAAACCAGTCCAAGTTGTTTCAAAAGTGAAACCCATTCGAGAAAGGCTGAAATCAGTGCTAAACTGGTTATTCTATCTCTCTTCTTATTAAAGGAAAATTTCCCACATTAATAAAGCAAAAACAAAAAAGTAAATCCTTTTCTTACATTTCTATACTTAACCGTTATGAAATCCTATTTGACTCTTCCACTGGATGTTATGATATTTCAACGGCTAATTTGCCAACTTCTTTTCTTCTTCGTGGAAGACCATTGTTATCAAGACTCTTTTCTGGTTCTCTGTTGTTTTTTTTTTTGGTTCTCTTAATTCTTGTATTCTCGAGTTTCTGTGGCTTAAAACAATGTCACAATTTTTTAGCAACTCTTGGAGTAAATCTGAACTCGTTAGAAATTGTTGGCTAGACCATATTGATGAGAAGACTATCCAAACAAAGTACTGAATGATGTTATTGAATTGATTAAAACTTTTTAATTGTTTGGACTAAGCATGCAAGTATGATGGTCTTTTTCATTCGATGCATCCAAAATTCATATAAAATCAATCATATTTGTGAATCAGTGAGTTTTGACAATTTCTAACTCGATTATCGTTCTTGTAGCATCTACCTGGGGACGCAGTGCAAAGGGAAGATTGTTGGTACGGTTATACTTGTCGAACGCAACACCATAGTGAAGATCATGCTCGTAAAAGGAATCACGTTTGTCGTCCAACCAGGGGTAATGTTGGAAATTAGCTGCACCTTGAAATCGTTAACACCTATGTTGTGGTTTTTTTGTATTTGGATATTGGGTAAAGATACTTGCAAAGGTAGTGCAACTAAACTGCTGTCTTTTGAGTATTCAGTTTAATCGTTTTTTGAATTGTGTACAGTTTGTTGACGAAAGGACCCCTAGTCATCAGGTGTTCACTTTGTTACTTTTGTTTCAATGTAATATAAAATCTTTCATCACCGTGTAAAGTAGAGGCAATAATGTTGTGTTTATCGGAAACGCCTAAACCTGTGAAATATGAAAAGTTAAGAAAAAAGAGGAATATCTAGAAGTCTAGAATTGGTCGAAAATCTTGAAAGTGTATTTCTAATGTAACAACCTTTCAAATAACTTTTCATTTAATGATCAACATTTTTGTAAAGATATTGGGTTTATAGAATTGTTACCACTACCTCTAGGGCTTTAACCTTGAATATGAAGGCATGTTAGTTAGGTTGTACACTTCGAAATTGAATATAGTGAAAAGAGGTTGTGATCAAGTCGAGTTGCTACATTGTAAAGCTTCAGTTTGGCTAATCCAGAGAACTTGTAGTTTGAAGCTTGAATCAAGCACGAGCTCGAACTTGGTTAATTGATCAATACTTTTGATCTCAATACTTGATATTATATATCACTGTGTACAAAAACGAGAAATGACAATCCACATGTATAAAATTTCCAGATAAACATAATGATTTGTAAGCATATGTACATAACACAATTTTGAAATACGAAAACTCGCCTTGGTTTACACTTACAGATTTAAGTACCGAATCTAAAGCAATGGTGTAACATATTTTTCTTCGATTTTATCCTTTTAGCCTAATAATCATCCTTCTCAACTCTAATATTCTATTCATCAAATGTTGTGAGAGGAAAAGACGTCCCTCATGACATTTGATGAGCAATTATCCCTTGGTGAATAGTGACTATATTTTTTCACTCTTCGATGTACATTCATATATTTTATTTGTTCAAAATCGAAACCTAACTTAAAAGTATTTTGGAACCAAATAAATCTTGATTCCATAAAATGTATTAACAACAAAGTAGGGGTGAGCATGGGATAGAACTGGTAGTCTGGTACCGAACCGGTTTGTACCGATTATCTTTTTGATCCTAAAGTGAGTACCAAATACCGAACCATTTGAAGCGGGATGGTACCGGTAGGGCCCCGATATCGGTATGGTAAAAATGGTACTACACCGCTTTGTAACCAAAAATATAATATAATAAATTGTAAAGATCTCTAAGTATTTTGCACTCGATAAAATTTAAATAAGATAAATATCAATGAATCTCAAATAAAACAAATTCATCGTTAAGTGACATATATAGATAGTGACGAAGAAATACATATATATACTATCGTTACTTTGTAGCGTGTTAAGTGATTTGGTAATGACATAAGTCATGATCCTTATCTTTATAGTAACAAGTATTATGTTTGGAATTCGATTTAATTAAGGTGCTAAAAACGTGATTGTTTGTGTGACGAAGAGTACTAACTAGACTTCTATAAAATTACAATTGTATTTATACGTGAGGATCTAAAACTAATTTTATACTTTTTAATCACCCAAAAAATATTATTTTGTATTCATAGACATTTGAAATGATATGATAATTCAAATTTATATTTTTAAAATCTAGAAAAAACTTATCGACATATAACAAAGAAAAAATATAAATTTCGGATGTGGTACCAAAAGCGAAAAAAGTGGAAAACTACTGGTACCATATCGGAGGTACCAGTTTTCTATTTGACCCAAAAGTAAGTACCGAATACCAGATCATCGGAGATCTGTTGGTGGCGGTTCGATACGTACCGGTACGGTACAGAATCGGAAATTCAAATACGGATGCTCACCCCTACAACAAAGAGCTGATGTCTACTCGTTAGTCGTTATTACTCCTAGTCAGTAAAGTGACAACCATGTCCAATATGTCACGGAACATTTGAGAAACGTAAAGAGAGCACCAATTCGAATGCCAAAACGACACCGTATAAAGTAGTTCCAAAATACAAAGCTTCCAGAAGCATCTATCTATCTATCTATCCATAATTATTTCCATAATAATTTAACAACTATAAACCCCCTCCTCCTAGGGTTTTGTTATCCTCTCCGTTTTTCTCATTCGATATTACCACTGCAACCTACCACTTCATCTCTTTCACACCTCAAAGGTAAATATATATACATAACATATATGATATATATTATTTCATTTTTATATAGAATATTAAATATTAATATTAATTAATTTTAATTTTGTTTTGTGTGGATTGAATTAGGGTTTAGGAAATGGCAGCTGCTCAATTAACATCAGTAACATGTTTTGTTCCGGCGTTTGATGGATTAAAGGCTTCCACAACATCATCTAAAGCTTCATCTGTTGTAGTTTCTTCACCTTTTAGAAGAACTTTGACTCTTAAGTCAACTCGTGGTTTAGTTGTTAAAGCTGCTACTACTGTTGCTCCAAAGGTTTAATTTTGTTACCAATTTTTTATATTTTCTGTATTTGTTATCATTTTGATGTATTACCTTAAAAATGGCTTGTTAGGTTATCTTAAATTTGTTGTTATTGATAAAATTTTATTTCGGTGGTATGTTTATAATGGTAGACTTGTTATTATAGCCTTTTAGATTGTGTTTGAATATCGGTTTATCAAGAGAATAAGAAGTAGATAGTTAGCCTATTTGATAATTATTTGATTAACGAATAAGTTGATAGTTGATTTTGACATTTATTCTTAACAACAATATGCGACTTCCTTTTGTTTGAATCTAAGTAATTTGGCCCTGTATATAATCAAAACTTCAGGATTAAAACCCATTCTGTTCAAAACTGTGGAGATCGTAACCTCAAGTTGCAAACTTGCTTTGGCCATCATTACAGAACACTGTTTTTTTGTTGATTTATTATTGTATGCACTATATTTGTGTGAATTTAACATTATACAAGTCGATGAAGTGCTACTCTCTGCTTTTCCTTAAGCTCCAGGCAAAAAACGAGAAATATGTAAAATGATGAGCTTTTTTTTTATTATCATGTTGGCAATTTTACTGAAATTTCTATCCATCTCAGAAACTGTCTTAACCTCGCTACCTTTGCGTCTCTTGTTTTACATTAGCGCTCTGAAGTTTATGTCTTTTAAATGCTCCACTTTTAAAGTATGATTTTCCAAACCAAAATTCTCAATGATTCCAAGACGAGCAACAACCTTTGTTATCTTTGCTCAAGGATGAAAATATACACGAGCTATCTTCTTTTTATGTGCATTCTGTTGATGCATTTTCTGATTTACGTGGTTATCCATTTCATGCTGTAGTACACTTCATTGAAACCATTGGGCGATAGAGTGCTGGTAAAGATCAAGGCTGCAGAAGAAAAATCTGCTGGCGGTATTCTACTACCATCAACAGCACAGACAAAGCCTCAAGCGGGTGAGGTGGTTGCTGTTGGAGAAGGTAGGACAATTGGAGAGAAAAAGGTGGACATTGGCGTGAAGGTAACCGCTTCACTAACATTAGGTGTTTTTGTATAATTTTGCATTTTTGTATAATTTTGTCAGATGTGTTAACTAACTGTTATCTATATGATCTTATTGAAGACTGGTACCCCAGTTTTATACTCCAAATACTCAGGGACTGAAGTTGAGTTTAATGGATCAAACCACCTCATATTGAAGGAAGACGACATTGTTGGTATCCTTGAAACAGATGATGTTAAGGATTTGAAGCCTCTAAATGATAGAGTTCTTATCAAGGTAGTAATCCACACAATGTAGGATTAAATAGATTCTGCCGTTAACCATCTTAATATTTTGGTGCCATTTGATCGAATACCTATTTTGGATAATCTAAAACACTGATTACCAAGTTATATAACTAAAAGCCTAGTTACCTCTTCATATAATCTATATATCAGTGGAATTTGGCTTGCATCTTTAAAGATGAATATTCTTAACTTAACAAGAGTACGCATTTTGACATTCTAAATATCAGTTTCTTAAATAACCATAATCTGTCAAATACTTACCAGCTGATGATTTGATTATTAGTTATTACAATTTCAAGAAACAAATTTGCATCATGATATTATCTCCAACAGCCATGCTACTACAGTACTAGAGCTGCTTATGATTATTCAAATTACATAACCATTGATTTTTTGTGCTTTTTGTTTTTGATAAAAGGTTGAGGAAGCGGAGGAAACTACAGCTGGCGGTCTATTGCTTACACAGGCAAGCAAGGAGAAACCCTCCATTGGCACGGTAAGTAAAACCTTCCACATACTGTTGCATTATGTATGGTACTTTTAACCCATTTTGTAGGACCACAAGTTTCTCATATAAATTTATAGGGTGGTCCCTAACTTTTGGAAGTCAACTTAAAGCCATTGTGAAAGTTTTTACTAGGCCACAACTGTTGACTTATAAAGGGACAGTTCTCACTTTCTACAGATCTGGGATTGGGTCATTAAACGCTTCTTTCAAGAATGATTTGGCTTAGGTTGTTTCTATCTCAAAGGGATCAAATTTTAAAGTTTAGCGTTTAATGACTAAATTTGTATCTTTATAGCTATATTAAACTTGGACTAGATAGAGTTTGTTTTGTATTGACCTGTTCATCCTCACCCATTTTGACATGTTGCCTCACCCGCCTTACTTACCCTCTTTAATATGTAGTGAGTGCCACGTTTAGCCTTAATTACAAGTTTTCGAAAAATTGGCAAAATGGAGTTTGCTTTAATGTTGACTCGTCTCAACGGCACCGTTTTGATCTGTTCCCTGACCCACCCTTCTTACTACCAAATGCCTTTGTTGCTTTAAATACAAATGTGTTATTATTATTGTACGTTGCGATTACTACATTTTTATGATGGCTTATGGAAACACAGGTGATTGCGGTAGGGCCTGGTCCTCTTAATGAGGAAGGAGTTAGAACAGGAGTACCATTGCATCCAGGAAACACAGTTCTTTACTCCAAATATGCCGGCAACGACTTCAAAGGGCCTGATGGTTCAGAGTACATTACTCTTCGTGCCTCTGATGTTATGGCTGTTCTATCATAGTTGCTAGTCTTACAATAAAATTAATGCTCTTTTTTTTGCCCCCGGCAAATCTGAAAAATGATAAGATAGCATTGCAGTGTTGTATTCACGTCTTTAAAGACAACATTTTTTCCAAGTCTTTTTTTATATAAAGGTTCTGTCCCAATCGTTGTGCGTTATAATATCCATCCGTTTAGCCTTTTGGGTCAATTGCTAATGAGGCATGCCCCTTGCCATTTTGTGAAAGCAAAGTATATGATACGATAATATGATCCGGCATGTTTCATGCTGTTTAGCAAATGTGGACGCGATAACATTAGACATATCGCGTATCACCTAATTTATTCTAAAAGTTCCTTTTTAAGTGCATAAACATATAACAGGTTATGTGTAGGTGTAGATGAGGAGAATTGTTTTATTTAAGAGGGATCATTTAATTGCTAGAAAAAGGTTGGTACAATACCTACCAACCAAAGACCAAACAGTGATATTTCTTGATCCAAAAGTGTACATGTCAGATCAAGCAATGAATGATCATTCAAGTATCATCTTTAATTGGTTGTTGCTACTTGAAACCTAACAAATTTAATTAGGTACACACATTTTAAAGCCTATCCAACAAGCATGGGTGTCCCACATCCAAAACTTAAACATTACTCTAGTTTACCAAACCGTTATAAGCAACAAACTTTGTCTTAATTAGTAGCTAACTAATTCTCTTTACATCAAACTCATATTAGTAAATTATTTAAATCGTTTTTGTGCTTCCACGTTTTCTCCACTGGTCATCCCTAAGTTTTAAAAAGCTACTACGTATTAATAGTCCATTCTTTTGAAACATCGGTTCACCTGTAGCCCAAAAATGGACTATTGAAATAAAAAGCTATGCGAAACTTTGGTTCGCCGATAGTCTAAATGGACCATTGATAAATTAAATGGACCATTAAAATAACTTTTAGAAGTTAGGGACGACCGGTGGAGAAAACGTAAAAGCATATGAACGATTTAAATAATTTACTCAACTCAATATGACACAAAAAATGTCTTAATCGTAATCTTAATAGTTAATAAAAGCTAATTAACTAAGTACAATAACATAATTAATAATTAATTAATAATAATAAAACTATCATCTCCATCTACTTGACAAAAGATCAAACCTAGCAAAACTAATACTACCATGCTCATTGTTATACAACAAGGCATTTTCATCTCCAATCTTCTCTTTATACAAAGAAAACGGTGGTGGTAGCGTAGCTACTGCCACGGTTTTCTGATCAGAAACAGTTGGTAGACCAATGGAAAGCTCGAGATTAATTTCGGGTTGTGTGACGTTCACAATGGGTACGAATTCTTCACTTGATAATCCACTAGTGGTACTACTACTAAAATCACCACCACCAACACCGCCACCGCTGTTAGATGATTCAATAACTGGTGTCGAATATTCGACTGGGACTATAGGTATCTCATCAATGGTTTTAACGACATTCGTGTTGGTGGGTTGGTTGTTGACAACTAGTTTCCTCTTGATGTGCGTATTCCAGTAGTTCTTGATTTCGTTATCAGTTCTTCCAGGTAATCTTGATGCAATCATGGACCATCTGTAATAATAACCCAATTCATATTAATTACACGTGTTTCACACTTCTATATATACACAATTAATTATGCGCTACAGCGGCGAAACTTGAACATTTTTATTAGGATACTAAACCATTATTTATCTATTTTAATTTTCATTACCTCAATTGGTAAGTTCTAAAATTACTTCCTAAAACAAGTTTAGAGGAAAAATTAAGTTAAATGTTAAACTTTAACATTTTTATTAACAGCGACGAAACTTGAACATTTTTTAGGAGTGACGAAATTTGAATATAACTATAACTTTTTATTGTCTATAAAGAAACTATTTTTCCTCTGGAAATTACCAACGGATTATGGCTGTTGCTAAAATTATCGCGAAAATAAATGAAAACAAATTAAGGAAGAACTAAAAATGAAAAACATACTTGTTGCCAAGAACTGCATGGAGGCTAACAATGAGTTGATCTTCTTGAGGTGTAAAATTACCACGTTTAAGATCAGGCCTAAGGTAATTAATCCACCTAAGTCTACAACTTTTACCGCAACGATTCAACCCGGCCGATTTGGGCAAAGATCTCCAAGAGCCTTCACCATGAGCATTGATATATGTCACAAGACGATCATCTTCTTCTTTGGTCCATGCACCTTTGTTGGTGTGATCCTTTTCACAACAAGGTGATCTCACCATTGAAATTTAGATAGAAATAATGATAAAATTTGGTTAATTTGGTTGATTATTGAAGAATAATAATAATAATAATATGTGAAAAATAAAAAAAAGTTTGGGAAGAGAGATTGAAAGAAGGAAAAGATTGATGGTGAGGAAATGAGCAAGGGAAATAAATAAGGAGTTTGGTGTGAAGAAAAGAGAAAGAGAAAGAGTGGTTGTGATTGAAGTTAGTGCTGGATTTGGTAGGTACTTCTCTACCCTACTTTCCATCTTCCCCTTTTCCATATATTTATTACTACTACTTCTTTTATTTATTATTTATTTTTTCTTATTTTACCATGAATAAGAATAAGATTATGTATAATGTTTGGGACTTGATAGATACAACACAAAGAGTGTTTACTACAACATACTTTATAACATTTACAGCTCACAGTACAACCTATCATAGCATAATTTTGATGTTTGAATCAAACTGTTTGGTGTATTTATCACCACCCATAATGTTTATTGTTACTATGATAACAACGATAATATTATTAAATCTCGTCGTTGGCGGATATGGGTATGTGAAGTGTCGATTATAATACTTCTATTTGATGGTAGAGAAACTGCTTCTAGAAAATCTGCAGCAAATATGTATCAAATATATATGAGTGTTTAGTACTATACAATGATTATAACTCTTTGTAAAATCGTATACCTATTATATTGTTTGAAATGGGATTTATGTATTTAATTATTAGATCTGAAATCCATCTAATATTGTGATTTAGACTTATTGAATAATATAAGGAGTGATAGGTTATCTAAATCGTTTCTCAATTATTGAATGAATATATTAGGTTATCTTAAGGATGATATTTTGTTAAGTATATTTATCATTATTTTTAATTGTTGATTTCCTAAACTCGCGCTTTCCGGATTTGTTCTTTAGAAGTAAAGGAATTAAAGTTATATGTAGCTAGTCCGCTAATTGTTGGATGAATGATTTAAGATATCTATAGGAAGATATCGGCTTTCCAAGTTCTTGTGTACATTTTTTTTAGAAAGGTAAACTTACAACTACCTCACATGTTATATACACAACCACGAATATTTACACAATGTCTTCCACAAGGCTTGAACCCACAACCCCTAGACAACTCACATACCGCTAGGTTAAAGACCCTTTAGCAAATAGGGCCAGTAGGTGGTGATTGTCTTTACTGATATAGAAAGTAAGAGAGTTAAATTTACAGTCTTTTACGACTTTAGGTTAGTGTTAAAATATAGTACGGAGTAGTTGATAATAACAATATATATATATATAAACTTGTGATTAATAAAAGAAAGAAAAAAAGACTTTTACTAAGACTTTCCTTAACTGCCTAGAACTAGTGAACTACGCCATGTGACATATCTACAAATATTGAAGTAAAACATTTGTATATGTTTGATGAGGAAAACATATGAATAGTTGTTTTATTTGGTCTTGTGTATGAATATGTTCTTTCATTTTGAAAATTATATTAATAATATGAATCAAAATTAGAGAATAAGAGCATATGGAGGTTAACATTGTCAACTATTAAATTCAATGTTAAGTTAGAATTGAAAATTTTTACTATAAACATCAATTGTATGTATTTGTGTTAGTTATTTGTTTGGAACGAAATATTTTCAAAGTTCCTTAATGTTTTGCTTCATCTATCGATACTTTAACGTTTTATCAACTACCTCTACCATTATACTCCGCCAATTGAAAAAACAATTATCATATACGTCGTCTAGAATAAAAATTCAGAATTCCGACGCATAGCATGAGTATATTCAGCTGGGATTTATATTGATTTATCAACTAATTAAGTGATTATGTATACAAGTTTCAATTCCGTATTTGTGACGACTTTACCATGTAATACAAAGATTAATGTAGAAACACAAAACCTCAAACTAAGAAATTATACATTGTATGTATGGCAAGATTTATTTGAAAACGATGGAACCACTTTGTTTATGGTCTTGTGCTATTTTGCCCATTGCGGTTTGAAAGGTTTTGTTCTAGAAGGTCTCAACCACTCCACTTTATAAAATTTATATCTATATATATATTTAGTCAATTTATGTGTGTTTTTACCTAAAAAACACTACTCATTTTTAAACTATTTTACACACCTTTCCATTCTTATTCTAACAAATAATGATCAACCACTTTTTCAACTTTAGAATACCATTAAAATAATCAAATTCAACATGATATATATACAAATGTTATATAGAAATGGATATGATATTATTGAGAGTTAGATACATACTAGCTATATAACTGATAAATTAAATTTATATTAAAACTTGACGTATTAGATAAATGCTTTTACGAGCGAAATACCTGCGATAATCAGTGCAAAACAAAGTTAAATCAATATTGATGAATCGTTTTTCTGTTTTTTTGAGGCATTAGTGATGATGATGACTCGGTGATGGTAATTTACTTCTTTGACTCGACTGAAATGTTGATGTTTAGTGATTGTAAAAGTGAGTTAATCGTTAGATGTAATGAAATTATTAGAATCACACAAAAATATAAAAATATAGTGATCCAATGTAGATTCTTAAAAAATGGCCCTAATTTATTAAAAAAAAAAAGGCTAAAATACTTTATGTTGGTAGTATAGAAGTATAATTTATAACTTTTTTTGTCCCACAATAACATTTAATTAAGTTCTCGAGATATTAATATTTAATTACATAAAATACTTTTGATTGTAGTATAAAGTTAGAAACACAAGAATAACGAAAATTGTGGCTAACTAACATGAGACGTGAAACATGGTTTTCTTTTTATAATAAAATAATAGGGTAAGGTTCAAATAAGAACACTTATTATGGTGGGAACGGTAGGAACGGACATTTTTACTTTAAACTTTAAGATTAAATTATGTTTTTGATGAAAAATATATATCAAAATTCTTAGAATTGTGTGTTCTTTATGAGATTTTTTTTTAATGTGATACACATCATATTTTTTTTTGTGTGTATCACAGTATCACACATAAAATGCTGTGATACACAATTTTAATTTGTGTATCATATATTTTCTTTTATTTTTTTAATTAATCTAATATTAAAGAGGATAAAATTTTAATAATTTTAACATAATTTTTTTTGCAAAACTTGTACATACATTGAATTTAAAAGTGAAAAAAGTCGTTCCTACGATAATAAGTGATCTTACAATAACTTTTCCCTAAAATAATAATAATAATGCCGAAAAAGTATATATAATCCACCGTTTTTACTAAAACTTTGTCGAGTATGAGTCCACATGCTGCCACCAAAAACCATATTTTATTATTCTATCTATTTTTTGTAGAAAGACAAACTAATACGCCTCTCTCATGAATATGTACAACCTTTTCTCACAAGTCACAAATATATACATATGTTCATCACCGGACTTGAACCCACAACCTCATGGTTGAAGGGTTCCCACGATACCGCTAGGCCAATGGCCTTTTGATATAGCTAATATCTTTCTATTGTTGCAATTTTTTTTTTTCATGACAACTTTGTCAGAGTAAACCCCATCAATGGTCTCCCTAATTTATACAGATTTATAAAACTCGTTCCTCAACCATTTCCTTACTTTATTAGTATAGAAAGTTCACTTTTATCTCGTAAATGGTTCATATGTCACTTGAAACGACTAAAATACTCTTAACTAATTTTTTATTCATGACTTATCAAAAAAAAAAAAAAATTAATGAAGAGGTTAGCTGTATTCTAGTCATTTTTTAACCGACAAATTGAACCGTGTACGAAATAAAAATGAACTTTTTTGACATGATGGCACGAAATAAAAATAGAGTGACGTTTTTGTGAATCGTGTAAGGCATGGAGGTGAAATTTACTTATTGGTATCATCAACTTAATGAAAGTGCGATCATAGTCGGCCTTATATAGTCTTTAATAATAATTTACTTCTCAGAAATTGAAATTGAAATCTGTATTTATTTTCCAAAATAAAAACTTTAAGTAAAAGTAGTGGTTAGCACCAAAGGGCGATTCGTCTAGCTGTATCGTGGGGCTCTTTAAACTATGAGGTTGGAGGTTCAAGTCCTGTGATCTACAAATATATATATTCGTGATAACGGGTGTATGGGTATTGCCTTTCTAAAAAAAGTAGTGGTAAGCAATATTTATATTTAAGAAACATTATCGTCTTTCTATTACGAAGATTCCTCTTCTAGAACCAATCGCCATCCACCTACTTACCTACAACCACTTTCTAACATACTATTTTTATTTTATTTCTATTTTTCTTCTTTGGTTGTCATTAAAATAAACTCATCAAATCAAAATTTTGTTACAAAACTGAATCTAAACAAACCTTTAACATGATGATAAAAGGGTAACTTTATAATCGCAGAAGCAAATTTGATATTCATCGTTGAAATTCTTTCATATGCTATCAAACGATAGGATCATAAGTGCATTTGGTTTGTTCAACGGAATCACTATGAGTATGAGTATGGAATTGATAGCGATATAGAGTTGAAATGGAAATCATCTTCAAACTCGTCCCCGCAGAAATATTAAGTTGTATAAAACCTTCTATATATACATGGTATAATTACATTTTCGAGATAAAAAGGTTTAAGCATAACTCACTTATTCTAGAACGAATTGGATTTTTTTTTCATTGCTTTTCTTATTTTTTGAGTATAAAACGTATTTATTTTTTAAGAGAAGATATAAAGAAGGGTTTTGCTAATGTGTGCTCCCATGACACACGTTAAGATGTAATAAATGAACTCGTAATTTTCTTATATATCAGAATTTGTAATTAATATATGTATAAAAAAGGTAATTATTAGATTGAATTAATGAGTATTAAATGCAAATTCTGATATTTAAGAAAATTACGGATTCATTAAATTCTCTTTAAGGTGTGCTACAGTGTCACACGTTACCAAAACCTTATATAAAAAAAGGATCGATTATTTCGTATCATGCAAAAGACCATCTTCTTGAGAAAATGTATTCACTTTAGTGCTTAGTTTTAGATGATCTAAATTGAATACTATTTTTAATTTTAATAGTAGAGTAAATTATACCGATCATCCCTGTGCTTTGCACAAAATTACACCGATAATTCTTATCATTTGGAAATTACATCGATCATCCCTGAATGATTCCAAAATGCACGGCGGTAGTCCCTCTCACTAACGACAGTTAAAAAATTCCGTTATATGTGTCACATGACTCGCACATGAGGGTACATAAGTCTTCGTGTCGAGCTTCCAAATACTGTAGTTGGGTTGGTTTTGGGAAAAAGAAAAGGGTAAAAAGACTTATGTATCCTCATGTGCGAGTCATGTGACACACTTAACGGAATTTTTTAACCGTTGTTAGTAGGAGGGACTACCGCCGTGCATTTTGGTATCATTCAGGGATGATCGATGTAATTTCCAAGAGATAAGGACTATCGGTGTAATTTCGTGCAAAGCACAGGGATGATCGATATAATTTAGTCTAATAAGTATTAACTACGAAAATTATAAAAAGGTGATAACTTATATAAAAAATGTTCCTCCTGTAGACTTCTACTGATCATTTGATCATTTTCAAACCATAATGATCAAACTACAAATTAAATAAATAAATAAATTAAATAAAGTAGGTTTTCGTTATATTGAACTCCTCTTTGAACAAGAAAACTTATTCAAAGTCTAAACAGCTTAACTGTTTCTCAGTCATCTTATGGTGGCCCTAGTAAACCAACTATGACCGGTTCCTTTTTGGAAGCAAATTAATGTTTTCCATGATTTTAGTAGTTGGAAATACAAAGAGATATTGTTGAAAGAAGATCCCTAATCTTAATACTTTTGCAAATTAACCCTACATAGGAATATTGTTTGCATTTTTAGTGATATTTTTCTTGTATTGCTAGGAAAATAGTGTTAAGGAGTGTTTGAGATTGCGTTTTGAAAAAAATATGTGATTATTGCGTTCGTAAAAATGCAGATAATTAAAAAAGTGTATGGCTAAAATGATAGTGTACAAATCATCACCCATGAAACTCCGTATTGTGATATTGTATACATGAAACACTTTAGTGCACTTCTTGGTGATATTGTCTCATAGAGCTGATTATGATCTTCACTTGAACATAAATAACGAACATCTCTCGTCGTCATATCTCTTGTATTACATGGTCGATTTCAATCTAACGGTCCAATGGCGTAATAGTTTTTAGTTGGAATGTTGTTGGGCGATATGCAATAAAGGGGGTCGTTAAATGTAGTCGTGGTGGTCAATATGGTCTCAGAGCATTCCCAACCGTGGTTGAACAACTTCTTAACCACTTCTGCCACATCAGCGCCACATCAGCTTTCCACCAACTGATTCAAAAATGATTCGTCTGTGCCAACCGTTTAACCACTTCCAAACCACTTTATTTACATTTTAATTATTTAATACACTACATAAGAAAAAAAAAAGGAATAAAAACGTGTGGGCCCCATAGTTTTTAAGTGATTAACAAACTGGTTTGAACAAGTTATTCGGTTGTAACCGGTTGTGGATCCAAACCGGTTTGAAACCGGTTGCCGTTGGCACCCTTCCCCCTAATCGGTTGCTAACCGGTTGGTGAAACCGGTTAGCGTTGGGAATGGTCTCAATGTATCATGTATGTTGATTCTGGTTGAGTTTTAGTTGTAACTAATTCCATTTTGTGTAACCATGAACTATATCTATGTAAGGATATGTGACTTGCGGGTACTCGCGCCATCGTTGATAAATGAACCTGCTAAATCTAGCATGTGGGTACGAGTGTCAGCGAAGATAGTACTACTGTTAAGCCTTAGCGGGTTGTAAGCAAGTGGGTAAAACTGATCATGAAACCCACAAAACCAATCAGATTAACCTCTAAATATATTCGTATGATTAATGATATATAATAGGGAACTGATAGATACAACATGAATTTTGATTGATACAACAAAACTGTGCATTATTGAGTTGTACTGTATGCATTAATTATGTAAAATTTTGTTGTATGAATTAAAAGTTGTATTGTACGTAGTATTTGTCAACACCCTATATAAACACACAATATATAAACATTATATAACTGAAACTATTTGCATGGGGAATAAAAACTATAACGATAACGAAGAGATGAATCCCATCCCCTAGCAAGTAAAGTGCTTACGCCCCTTTACAGAGAGGGAGAGAGAAACCCAAAATACTAGAGGTGGCAAAATGAATGGGTCGGGTCGGGTCACGGGTCTAGATGGGTTTGGGTCTAAATGGGTCCGGGTCTAGATGGGTCATTTAGAAGGATGGGTCTAAATGGGTCCGGGTTAAATGGGTCTTGGGTCGGGTCGGGTCATCGGGTTCACCAATTTTTTTTTTTATTTGAGTGAAAAATGAAAAAAATGAAATGAGGTGAAAAAAAAAAATTACCCGCTAGACCCGTCTAAACCCGTTGGTTAATTGTTACATAATTAGAGGTTATATTGAAAAACCCATTTAGACCCATCCAAAAAATGGGGAGGAGACCCAACAAACCCACCCCCTCCTAAAAATTAACCAAATTGAACCAAAATTAACCAATGGGTCTAAAATTGCCGCCTCTACAAAATACTATAGATGCAAGATATAAAAGAGGAGTGAATGCTCTAATATTAGTTGGAATAGCGAAATTGCACAACGATCAAGAAATATATATTTTTTCCTTTTGTGTTGTTGTTGGCAATGTTTTTAAAACCGGAACCCGGATCGGTTAGGTTTGCCCTCCATTTCCGGTTCAACCGGTTCAACCGGTCCGGTTGAACCACCCCAAAACCGGTCCACGTCATCACTTTTAATAAAAAAAAATTTAAAAATTAAAAAACCGGTTGAACCGTCCGGTTCCCGGTTGAACCGTCCGGTTTTGACCAACCTGTCCGGTTCGTTGACCAGTCAACTCCTAGCCAAAACCGGTTTTCACCCGGCCGGATTCCCCAAAATTCCCGGTCCAACCGGTCGGACCGGCAGGTCCGATCCGGTTTCCAAAACATTGGTTGTTGGTGATGATTTAGTATTAAATATTAATGAATGTGTTAGAGTTATTTTCATCAAGTCGAAGGCTTGCAAATTTGCGCTATAATTTTTTTATATTGATTTTTGTATAACTCTAAATTCCTGAAATTGGGGATATTTCTATGTTGATTTCTAATTTTTCAACACGAGGACCGAAAATAATACGTACATGTTTTTGACTGAAATTTTGTTGATTTAGTGTGGCCTATCGAAACTTTTTATATTTATTTCTAAACATAAAAAAATACGGAGTATGATGTTCTAGAAGATTAAGCTTTGACAGTTTGACTCTAATAATTTGATAATGACACTCTAACCTCTTTTGTTAACTACAGTAATAAATATTGTATTTTCAATTATTTATGGTGTATGGTTGAGATAAAATGCTACAAATTTAATTTAAATATGGTCAAAATTTGAATACCATAGTATCCAAAAAAAGAGTTTAAGATATTATGTTTAGCCCCAAAACTTCATTTGTTACGTCTTATATACTTTTCTATTAAGCCGTATGTATAGATTTTGATTAAATCTACAAAGTTTGCTTCTTGAGGTCAAACATACATTAAAAATAAGTGTATAACTTCTCGAAATTTGTTTTACATGTCCGGTTTAGAGGGTCAGAGAGTCATTTAAGGGTAAGTATAGTACTCCGTATTATTATAATGCAATGTACGTTTATGATGCAATGAATCAGTAACGTATATTAAACAAATCAAGGGTTCATGCTTATTTTTGTTTCCTCTTGAAACACACTAATTTTAGATTTATTAAGTAGTATTGGTGAAAAATTAAATATATGATTAGATATTCAAAAGAGGGTGGTAGAGGAATGTGGGTAGGTGATAGGTAGGTAGGTTGTTGACCCACCACCAACCACAACTTTTGTTTTTATTACTATTTCTTTTCACCATTCCTTTGACTTCTTTTATTATTTCTATCTTATTTAATTACTCCATGAATAAATACAGTACTGTACAGTACATTATTATCTTTTAATAATCTGAAAAAAACATCAAAAATATGTTCTCCTCTACTACCCATTTATAAGTTTATAACCCTACGACGTTGCTTACTTGCTTCCGCATTATTCTAAAAAAATATATGTGACACTTTACTTATTTTACTTTAATTGTTACCTAAATATAGGTTATGATATCAACCGGTTCAAATGTTTAGGATTGTATAATCACTTGCCTGTGATCTAGCAGTATGCGAGTAATTCATCGATTAAAAATGTGTCTTCAACAATACCTAACATTTGAGCACTCAAACGCGTTGAAGGTCTAGTAGTGCTACCCGAAGACTTGATTGTACTTAAAAGTAAACGGAATCATAATACTATCATTGACATATGCTTATGACAATTTATTTTTAATCTCAATCTTCAATCCTGATTATGTTAAACTTGTTTTGTTACACATTTTTTAGACATTAATTTTACACATAACAATCATATTTCATATATATAATCACATAACAATTATTTTCTTATATTGATTTTAAAACTTTTAAAGTTCACTTATATAAAATGGAACATGACACGTATGATCAAGTGATCAACTCACCACGGTTATTGCTGATTTTGTCATTAATTTCATTTTAAAAGAGTAACTTGTTTGATGGTACAACAATTTATTTTATTTTATCATATATTATAAAAAAAACGAGTGTTATAATAATAGATGGATGTGATAGTGACTCGATATCAATCCACTTAAACTTTGTATTGTTTTACCTTCTAGAAACATTTATCTTATTGCACTTCACTTTTTATATTATTAAAATTTATAATGCATTCGCCTCACAGAATATATTTGATGAAATTGAAATTCATCGAATCAATTGAAATTTTAAAGAATGTGCATTCCTTTAAGTGAAAAATTTGATAACTTTCAATTCAATTTATTTTTTAAATCAAACACCCTTGTGAATTGGAATTGAGAATTTGAGACTCCAATTTTATCGAATTCGATAAAATTATACGAATCAAACGCGGCCTATATTTTCTTGACGCAATCATAACCAAGAATAAAAATAGAAACTACAGAAAATTATTGGACCGTCCAAGTGGAATAAAAGACCAAAAAGTGATACAAAAGAGTCCAAAATGATGTTGGTTGGTACATATATATTTTTAGTAAAGATTCTTATTTCATAAACAAGTCCTAATTAACATGTTAAAACAAATTAAACTCATAAAATCATGTTTGTTTAGAAGCAAAAAGTAACTTTTATTAAACTTTAAAGAGGTGAGGAATTTAAAAGTTCAAAACATGGTAAACACTATCTAATGTAGGGTGTACATGGGTCGGTTTGGTTTGGTTTTTGGCTAAAATCGAAAACCGAACTGTAAATTCGGTTTTTGGAAAATCAAAAACCATAATCATTCGGTTTTTCGGTTTCGGTTTTTATTCGGTTTTTTTGGTATGGTTTTTCGGTTTATCCATTCGAACGTCTTTATCAAATAAACTTGGTATAGGACATTACATATATGTATATGTATCCTAGATCTGAAATCACACTTAACCGTCATACTAGAAAAAACTAATAATTTTAAATTGAAGTAGAATTTTAATGATCATATACAATCAACTATATGTGATATATGATCATAAAATAAGTACGAATAAATTAGTGTATCAAATATAACTATAAGACGCTTAGAATTACTATAAATATTTGAAGAGTTTAATCTTTATATACATATAGATACATAATATAAAATTGTAAAATATGTACATATATACATATATAGAAGTAATGTATATAATATAAGGAATTCGGTTTGGTTCGGTTTTTTCGGTCGTGTTTTAGTGCAAAAACCGAACCGCAGTTTCGGTTTTTTGAAAATCAAAAACCAAACCGTCGGTTTTTTATTTGGTTCGTATTTTTTGGTTCGGTTAATTCGGTTATTTTCAGTTTTTGAGTCGGTTTCGATTTTTCATGCTCATCCCTATTCTAATGTTAATATTAATCATTAATAATATTAATACATATAGAAAGCCAGAAACATTAACTCATCAAGGCTGTTATTAAGATAAACCTATAAATGCTTTGTACCGTTATCCAATCACTAAGCGAAGAAAAGTTCTATTTTTAATTTAACCATGAAATTTTTACATATATACACAAATGACCGCTTGTTTATAACTAACAACACGAATTTATCCGTGCAGTTATTTACACATAATGTTTTTTCATTATGAAATGTAATTGATTTTAAAATGCAACACATGATATTGAGTTAATAGTAAAAAAGATGTATTTAGATAAATATATATACCAAATTACTCTAGTTGGGTTATCTTTTTCACAACTCTAAAAACCATGCTAATGAAAAGGGAAATTAATCGATTTGCTCTTTTTTCCGAACGTATTTTCCGTTTTGCCTTTCGTAAAAAAAGTTTGCCCTTTTGCCCTACCCGGTCGCAGGTCGCACCATGCGACCTGCGACTAGCACGATGAACGGGTAAATGATAGAGTGATGAACGGGTAAACAAGCCAAAACTAACCGGTCGCAAGTCGCAAGCTGCGACTTGCGACCAAAGTGATGCGACTTGCGATAAGATAACGAAGAAAGCAATGAGATGAAGTTAACGTAGTATGTGGCATTCTGGCGGGCGCAGGTCGCATGGTCGCAGGTCGCAGCGTGCGACTTGCGACCGGCTTGTGTGATCGGGTTCGAACTTATTTTTGTATGTCTTTTACTCGTTCATTTGGTTGGTCGCGGGTCGCATGGTATGGGTCGCAGGTCGCATGGTGCGACCTGCGACCGGGTGGGGTAAAACGGCAATTTTTTTTTACGGAGGGCAAAACGTAAAATACGTTCGGTAAAAAGGGCAAATCGATTAATTTCCCTAATGAAAAAGAAGAGGAAGAAGCAGTTTTTAGGGCTTTTCATCGATGAGTCCAAGTCCAACTGACCAATTTTTCGGGCTAAGCTTTGTTCATGGGCCTTAAGTCTACTATAGTTGTGGCCTTGTGGGCCTCAAGTCTAGTTATGGACTAATGGCTATTTCTTATCGTTAGACAAGTTAATGTTGATTGCAGATTTGCAGTCCATAATTATAATTTGATATGATTATCTTTTAACTACTCCCTAATTTTTACAGAGAAGATCATATTCACATTAGAATAACTGATTTATATATTAACATGTACAAATGTTAAAAAGTTTATAGTACAAATACATCATTACATAATTTTAACTTTTCATATAGAAGTTTGGTATCATAAACCAAGACATGACTTATACAAAAGAAACGGATGATGTATAAGTAATACTCATAGAAGGAATTTCATAACCGAAATCATGCTTATGTTTTTATGATATTCATAAATAATACTCCGTATAAAACTATTTTAAATAGTAGTTATTTACTTGGACTTATTATGCTATGACGTTTAAGCATAACGTCTCAACGATAACATTTATACGTTTATATAAAACGTAACGTACGCGACAAAAGTACACGAATCGAACCCGACAACCAAACGAAGCAAAATTTATATTTTGAAAACTCAAAATAAAGTACTTCAAATAATACTTCGAAAGAAATTAACGTGTGATTTCCGTTAACTAAAACTAACGATTGAACGCTAAACGCGATTAACTAATTAACGAGCAAAATATCTAGTGATTAGCTACAAATTTAAGGGGGACAAAGCTTGGTAAAATCCATGCCCTTTGTTGACTAAAAATCTGCCATACAAACCCCTCCACTCACCTCACCATGTTGTACAAAGTAATACACAAACACACATACACTAATACACTCCTCCCCACCATACTCACCTCACTTTTCACAACACACTCTATCTACCTCTCTCCCCTTCTCTTGCTCGGTTTGGGCAGACCCCAATCACCTCCCCAACTCACCAACAAACCACCATACTAACCACAAATAATCACCATCATCATCCATCATCTTTTTGCAAGGAAACAAGGAGAAAACAAACATCATCATCATCATCATCTCCTTCATTCTTCATCTTTCAAGCATTGTAAGGACCATCTCTTTTCATTTTCTTTCATGGATTTTCATGTAAAAACGTTGTTGGTAGTTCACTCATGAAGATCATGCTCAAACACTAGCTAAAAACATAACTAAAAATATTTATGTACAACTAAGTATACACAAAGTACAAGAACTTCTCATGACCAGAAATTTGACGTTTTTCTCTAGCAAGTTTCGAACTCATAACTAAACCAAATTTGACGAATCTTGTGTCAAAAAGCAAGTTCAGGAAGTTAGCTAAAAGATCCAAGTGGTCTCGTAATTTTTCGACACCGTTTGACACCCGAAAACGAACTTACCAAATCGTATAGCAAATCTGTCTCGGTTAACAGATTTTTACACAAACTTCACAAGACCATATCCTCGTGTACAAAGCTCAAAACGACGTGAGGCCTTTTTCTAAAGACAACAAATTTCGTTACCTTTAATTATTGTGTGATCCCGTTTCGTGACGTCAAGCGTAGCTCGAGATATAAATTTATCTTTGAACACATGTCTGGCAAAATAGCTGCTGTATATGCTTTTGTTTGCGAATTATTTGGACGACTTTTGCTTAGCTAAAAATTATGAAAAAATATGGTACGAAGCTAAGACATAGGGGAACTTCGGGTAATTATTTCGGAATTTTTCGTGAAGCTTTGACTTGTCAAAACGAGCTCGAACAAGGCGTATTTTGAGTACGTTCTGTCCAAACTGTTTTGTGTTCCCGCAAATGACAAACGAACGACTTCGGGTTTGCGAAAAAATGTGAAACTTACTTTTTACTGGTACAAATATGATAAGATTTTACGTGTAAAAGTTTCGAGTCAAACCGAAGACGTTTGACCAAGTCAACCGAAAACGAGCCTCGATACGATTAACGCGAACCAAAATACAAAACGTTAGATTTCGGCTCAAAACAAGAATTTTATGTATTAAATTTCAAAACACGGACAAAAATGCTATAAATATAACACAAACGAAAAATGATATTTTTACATTTACGGTTAAATGAAAATGAAAATTTTATATATATTTATATACGATTAACGAACTAACTATATATATATATATATATAGAGGATTGGGATCAATGGAGAAGAGTTTTTATATGGAGAAGGTGGAGAAGCATTCTTGGCCATCAGATGATTGATTCAATGGCTGAGATTAGTCAATGGATTTGTTTAGGAAATTTAAGACGTGAGGGGCATATTGGTCTATTACTTAGATTCACTTAAAAAAGGCAACAAATCACATTTAATAAAAAAAAGGAACCGATCGCTTAGCATGCAAAACATAACCGATCAAAATTACTCCTCTTCCATCTCCATCAGTGCCCCATAAAATCATAAACCCTAAGTGTGAGTTCGAAAGTGAGACGAAGCAAACAAGCAGCACGAGTATAACGTTTTTTTGGGGGCGGCACTTGTAAGAACTGAATCACGGTTTAAACTGAGGAGAAAAAGGTTTTTATTGTTGTGGGTGTCATAACGATTCAATGGTGACGACTAAAAAAATGGCACAATCGAGCAAAAAAAGGTAAACTAGTTCGTGTTGGTTTATGTGTATGTGTTTTTGTTAGTGAATTGTTGATGCAACGTATAAGTTTCTTTTGTAAGAAATGCGTGGAAATCATAGGCCTGCTAGTAACTGAGGGGTTTTGCAGGTGTACATAAAATTAAATCAAAACATCATAAATGCTAGCGATAATTTTTATATTGAATCTAATGTGTAGTTTATCGAATCTGTTATAGTTGTTTTGATTGCATTAGGTGTTTTAGTGGCTTATGGCTTGAATTGTGGTTCAGAAATTTTAAGTAAAAGAAAGACAGAAAACCTAATTGTGATTTCACATTAAATCTCAACATACTAATAACGAGTGATACATCGTTATGCTGAATCATTTGTACACTCTATCGAATAGGGTAATGCAGTTTGGTGTGCATGTTTTGTTTAATTGGGTTATGGATTCTTAAGGTTTGAATGTAAGAAAATAAATATTAGGGTGGTTGGTTGGACGAGATTGTAAAACATTAGGTCACATCTATCAAAGCCATAGCGTTCTTTGTTGTTGATTTTGAATCAAAGCTTAAAGACTTTGAGTTGACTACTCTTGAAATGGATTGCTGTAGGTGAAAAAATCATCGAATGTCTATTTAGGCTTGGATTTGATTTATTCGATAACAACACAGTGTAGCAAATTTTGATTAACATCTTAGTATGATGATCGTAGTTTACTGTCGATTTGATTATAAAATGTTCATAAACAATTATATTTGTGTACTTGGATTATTGATTATAAATCGAGTAGTAGGATGAAAGTGTTAGTTTGAATGGCACCTGTAAAGCAGTTGAATCACAGAGCAATTTTTGTGAAGCAATGAATATCATTTACTGAATCAAACTTATGATTCCGTGGACCAACGATATCATAAATAATCATCTTTACATACATGGAAGTTCAGCTTATTATTATTGGCTTACTATAAAAATTGCAGAATCATAAATAATCATCCTTCCATACGTATCGCTTCTTATGACGCATGGTTTATTAATACTTGTTGAGTCACTGGTCGCTGACCATGATGAAGTCACTGGTCGCTGACCAACTCAACTATTTCCTACTCGATGAAGAAATGGATTGTATCGAAGCTGCTGTTGCTGATAATGAGTTTCGCTGATCGTCATTCATTCTGTTCGATATTCTGAGGAAGATTTAAAGCTCAACAATGGTGTGTCGCTGATCAACGTCAGCTAGAGCCTTACATCTTCAAATCAATAAAGGCAAAAGTCACTGCCAGAATAACAGCTAGTCACTGAAGATCTTCTGTTCAATTCATTCTACAAGAGCATGTTAGCTCGCAGTGAGTGAGGAGAATTGCTGCATCTTCAGAGACTATTCAATAAAGCCTCTCAATCATCAAGTACTAAAAAGTACTGCACTTATCTATACATCAGCAAGAGTGTTCCAGTTCGAAGTATGTCCGAAAGATTACGTGGCAGCAAGTGATTGGTTTTAAGGTAACGAGATATTTGCGGTAACAGAATTGGGACTCGCAGAATGTCGGTTCATCAGAGTTCAAACCAATCAAGTAGCGACACGTGTCCTTCCAAGATCCTATTTTGTAGGCAATATTTTAGGAACTCTTGTAGTATAAATAGTTAAGTGTTTTGTACTGTAGAGGCTAGTCGTTCAATTCGTGTTAATCACTTGTATGTCAGTGAGTAGTTTGTCTAAGCACGATTTAAGCGATTCATAGAGTGAACAGTCAGCGTGTTTGTCCACTGCTGTTCATCTCGTTTGTAATAGTTTAGCTAAGTGTTTGAATTGGATTAACTTTGGTTAATCCATTCCGCATTCAACACTTGTGAATTTTATGATCAATACAATTCACCATTTCAGCTACTATTACATTGTTCTTTGATATTGTCATATATGTTATCTGATATACTCTGTTTTCTGTTATAACAATTAAGAACTTTCAATTAACTTAGTTAAAATCAGAAAAAGTTTTTAATTGTATTCAACCCCCCCCCCCCCCCCCCCCCCCCTTCTACAATTAAACTTTACACTTTGCGATTCCAAATCACTAATCGATAGTGATTACGGGACTCTCAATTACTATCAGAGCAGAGTTGGTTTAACTTCAATTAACCAGGTCTGCAATGGAATCTGTAAAGTACAGCTGTGTTGACTCTGACTATCAAAAGGGAAATGGTTCTACAACCAAACCTCCAGCTTTTGATCCTTCAAGGATTGAAACTTGGATGTCCCGGATGATGATGTTTTTGGATTTAGTTGATGACCGTCTTTGTAATATCATAACCAATGGTCCACATATCCCAACTACTATTGTTCCTGCTGTAATTGCAACAGCTACTACTCCAGCTATACCAGAAATGGTTTTACCTAAAAGAGAGGAACAATGGACTGATGAGGATAGGCGATTGGTTAGACTTGATAAACAAGCTAAAATCTACATAGGCATGGCACTACCTGATGAAGTGTTCGAATCAATCAGGCTTTGTAGAACTGCTAAAGATATGTGGGATACCCTTAGGAATATATATATTGGAACTCCTGATATTATTCGCTGCAGGGAAGTCAATTTCACTCGCCAGTATGAGCTGTTCGCAATGGAACCAAATGAATCTCTGTCTTCCACTTACACCAGATACCAGTCACTGATGAACAAAATGGAGAAGGCTGGTATAGGCAAGGAACAGAGATTTGTTGTTGAAAAGTTTCTTGAGTTGCTGCCAAGAAAAATCTGGGGAACCATTGCAACATGTACCAGACAGAGAAATGATTATTCAATTCTGAATTTAACTCAGGTGTTTGGTATTTTGCTCAATTGAGAGCAGTCTGAAAAGCAAGCTGATCAGAGTGAGCATATTCGTGCTACTCTTGGAAGTCAGAAAATATCCAATGCCCTTGTAGCAGAGCTTGATGAAATCGATCAAAGACAGAAGTCAAAGGTGTCCAAGAAAAGTTCGAAGTCACTGATAGCTGAAGAGGAAGGTGGTCAAGATGAAGAACAGTCAGAATTCGAGTATGATGAAGGATTGGAGAAGCTTGAAAAGGATATGGCCATGATGGTTGCTAATTTCAGAAGGAACACCAGATCAAGAAGATTCGCTGGTGCTCCATCATCTGATAAATTTCAATCTAAAGGTGAATGCTACAAGTGTGGCAGAATTGGTCATTTTGCAGCTGAATGCAGATCAAAGTCAGTAAATCAAGTCCCTGAACCCGTGCCAGATGTCAGAAATGACAAGTACAACAAGTACAAGGCAAAATACAAGAAACTGAAGGCATTGGCTAAAACTGGGAAGAAGAAAGGAAAAGGTTTTGTCGCTGAAGAAGGTTCATTCAGTGATTCTGACTCTTCATCATCTGATGAAGAAGAAGCAATGATTTGTTTAAACAAGGAAGACTGTCTGATGGCTAATGACACTGAACTTCTTGAAGACTTTAAAGAAGTCACTCCTAAATGTTCAGCATCTGAATGGGATCCTGAAACTCTTTACAAGGTACATTGCTTTAAAACATATACAGCTGCTGAAAAGGATAATGTCTTTGAGTCTTTGATAGTTGACTTATCAAATGCTCATGATATTCAAAAAGGGCAGAAACGTAAAATCAGTGATTTACAATCCAAACTAAATGACCAAAATGAAAATGAGTCAAGAATGAAGAAATTAAAATTGGATCTTGATGCACAAACTTATGCAAATCAAGTGTGTGTTCAAGAAAAGGTTAAATTTGAAACACAATTTTAACAGCTTAAAAAGGTCATGGAATTTTGGTGTAAGTCAAATGATAAAGTTAATCACTGTGTGAATAATCAAATTCCAAAACAAGTCAAAGCTATTTTGGGAGGAGATTATGAATATGCTGCATCCCTTGCTGATTCAACAATAGTTGACCCTGTTTTTGATCCAAAGGGTAACTTTTCAGAAGCTGTATTTGAACCCATCTCCATCTTCAGTGTGCCACGACCAAACTATTTTACTAAAAGCAAGTTGGTCACTGAAGACACTGATGTCTTAAATGGTAACAATGAGATAAATGTTTTAAAAACTGTCAAATCATCAGTAACTTCACATCTCATCAAAACCATCGCTGATAATCAAACAATCATCAGCAACTTCACTGACACTGTATCTGTCACTGAGACAACCTCCATCAGTGACCTAAAGTCAAAGATGCAAGAAGTAACAATCAGCAAGAAAAGTTGTGTGATTGTGTCAGATCAGCAACTTAAAAAGAGGAAAGCCAAAAAGGCCGGCTATTTGAACAAAAAGTGTTATAAATGTGGCAACAGGCAACATGTGTCATCTGAATGTTCGGTTACACCTTTTGAAAAACAAAACATCATCAGTGAACATTCAGATACAGTTTATTCAAATCAGTGGAAGCCAAAACCAGCGCTTGGTCACTATGAACCTATCTCTGGATGGGTTCATCAACTGGACTAATCATGTAGTTCATATAGTCTCATGAGTATTTATTATGTTGTCATACTTGTTTTATATCAGTGATTTAATTTCTTCTAAGCTGATTTTGTTAGTATTCTAAGTTGTAACTTAATCAGTGACGAAGCAATTTAATGATATGATATACAACTTATATACAACATAATCTCTACTCATGATTTAAAAAAAAAAGGGATTTTCTATATAAATATTCAAGAATAATAATCTTTTCTCTTTATTTATAAAATGATCACATCTCTATGGTTTATTCAGTATTCTAAGTTGTGTTTAAACCAGCGAGACTACATCCTTGCCTAAATAAAGAAATAATGTTATTATTCTTGACCATTTTTGTGGTAAATCAAGAAATTGGTTATGTATCTTCAGTAACTTTCAAAATCACTGAAGATATCATTTAATGGTGATTTTCAATCGACAAAACATTCATTATATTTAGTACATTGTGTATTTAACTTAACGGATTTCAAAATTAAATGTTTTATGGTATATCAGAAAAATCGCGCGCTTCTGACACTCTCTTTCCTACGTCAGCGTACTTTTTCCGGCACACCACTCCCATCACCATTAATGCCACCACGCACCACCATCATAACCCTCTCCACCTCTACATCTTCCACCACGACTGCCCACGTTGTTTTCATCTCAGCCACACGATCATTAGTAAAGTGTACTATTTAAACCTACAAATCAGCAACTTGTCATCTTTTACACTTTACTAATTTTCGAAAACCCTTTGGCATTTCAAAACCCTAAAATAAGTGTTTAATCAAAGATTTTCCAAGGTTCTGTAATGGCTAAATCAAAATATTTTCTCAACTCATACACTGCCACTGAAGATATCAAAGCTCTTCGAGCTCCTGCAGTTGGTGAAGATGATATCATTACAGTTCCAAAAGCAAATTATTTGGGTAATCTTTCATGCCCTAAAACAGAGTACGCGGAGATAATCAATTTCTTAAAAAATCATTTTATTCTCCCTGCTCTCACATTATCACTTGTAAAGATGAATCCAGACTGGTTGAGTGAGTTTTGGTATACCTGTACTCACTCAATTATTAATAGTACCTCACAACTTAAAGGTTTTATCGATAACGGAGGTCAAGAAATAATCATTTCTGCACACACCATCCGTACCATTTTACAACTCCCTGAGCACGATACTTACGACCCACTGCCTGACAAAGAAGATGCCAAAGCTGGCATAGTGAATCTCACTGGGATTGACTGCAAATACACTATGGATAGCAATGGAAATCGTAAGTATACTACTGTTCATAAATCTAAAATGGATGGAGTGTGGAATGCCCTATTTTCAAACTTTATTCAATCTCTGGGCACAAAAACAGGGAGTTATGATCAATTCAACTCCCTAGAAGCACAGTTAAGCTGGTCACTGGTCAACTCTTTAAAAGTTGACTATGCAAGTATAATTTTTGATGATATTTTTTCAAGAATCTGTGAACCTACCAGAGCAAAATATGTTTCCTATCCTAGGTTTCTTTCACTTGTTTTTAAAGATCAGTTTAAAGCATACGATAGGGTTTCTTTTAAAGGTTTTGAACCTACTCTGATAGGGAATCAAATTTTTAGTAAAACTGCGACTGTGCTTCTCCCTGATTTCATGAAACCAAATGGGATACTTGCACCCCAGCCTTTACAAACTGTACATCCGTCTGATTCTGCCCCCACATTGATCACGTCACTGATCACACCTCCAGTGACTATTGCTGATCAACCACCAAAGCAAAAGCCACCAACTGCTCCTAAGAAAATCAAGTTAAAGTCCCTGACATCAAAGGATCAGGGACAGAGTCAGAAAAAGACGTCTAAAGACGCCAAGAGTGAAGCAGCGACTGAACGTTCAGTCTCTGCGGGCACTCTTGATCAACCTATGCCTAAAACTGCTTCACTGGACTCACAAAAGTCCAGTGACTCTATAAAGGGAAGCCTACAGACAGCTACAATGGCTCAACCCATTGTTAGCAGTGATTCGGGTGCAACCTACACCCACCCATCGAGTCAAACCATCAGCCACTCATCATTCTCACAAAAGGATGATGTTTCAGTCAAAGGGCTAGTGTCATCAGCGGGTGATAACACACTCATTACTAATGACACATCACTGGCTACAGACCCGGGCCAACTCTCATCTTTCACTGCACCAACCGACAATGTCCCTCCCCAGTCACAGGGAGAGATACAGGTTGACCTTTCTGTTTCTAATGATCCATCAGCTAAAACACAAGCTGATGATGTTGAGGAAGCCCAACCAATGGATACTTCTTCATCTTCTTCTGAAAAGGATCAGCAACATCGATCTTATGATCTTACTCTTCCAAAGGTGAATCAGCAACCAGATGATACTGATGTTTCATCTCTACCCTTCTCCACTATACCACATGCTGATACCATAACCTCACCCATCCAGGAATTAGATGCAATGTCTCTTTCAAGTGACAACATCTCTCTAAATGTTGATGATCAACCATCTCAACCAGAAGTTGAAATACACTCTCAATCTCAACCAAATCCACCTATCTCCCTTATCACTCAAAAATCACCATCAACCAACAAAGCATCAACATCCACCACATCATCAATAGACAAATTGCTGCTTGATTATATTGCTGCTTCACAGCAACAAATTCGTCTGCTCACTGAAGATAGAGAGACCTTGACAGGCAAAATAGCTGATCTCACTAGTAAAGTTCACTCTCTTGCAGCAGCTTATGAATCCATTCCAGATTGGAGTGATTCTATCAAAGAAAAGGTCAAACTAATTGCAAATGCTGAAGTAGATCACTACCAACTTCTGGAAACTCATGCTAAGTCTCTTGCTGATCTCGCCTCATTCACCAGAATCAACCTCAAAACTCATGAAGATGCAATAATCTCTCTCACTGAAAAACAAAAAAAGATGGCATCTTCTGTTGTGGATTATATCACCCATGCTGATAAAGTTATCAGCGAACTTCCAAAAATTCTCTCCAACCATCATGAGACCATCACGGGTCTCGAAACTATGCATGTTGATCATCAGAAAATCTGTAATAGACTTGAGGAGATTATTGATTTGGTTTCTGAGACTGAGGGGGAGAATAAAGATGATGATGATGCTAAGAATTACACTCCCTTTGATAATGATGCATCAGATATGGATGTCGCTGAGGAAAGAGATAATATTGGTGTTTTCCCTGAGTTTCATCCTGATGAACAAAGGAGGTATGACTATCTAGTCAAAGAGTGGGCTGCTGATGAGAATGCACGAGTTATGGGGGAGTCAGCAAGCTTTGAGCTGATGAGGTGGGAATGGATGAATAGACAACAAGAAGATGATGTTGTCAATATGGATGAAGGAGATGATGATGATGATGATGATGATGATGATGATGATAATAATGATGGTAATAATGGAAGTAATGAAAAGAAAAATGATGATACTGATATGCAAGATAGTGCTACTAAAGAAGTCAAGAATGATGGGACTAGTGAAAAAGGTACTGATGTTGGAAGATCAAATGATTCTGGTAATCAAATGGAAGATCAGCTACCAATCTCTTCTATTTTAATAAAAAGAAAAAGGACCAGCAAGTCTCCCACATCAGAGTCCATTTCTTCTAAAAAGATAAACTTCTCTGAGGAAGAAATAGTAGCCGTCATGCACAATCTCAAAACTATCATTCAGCAACCTAAGTCCTTAACAGAAACACCTCATACAGATACTGTCATATCTGAGGCATCTCCAGCAACAGCAATCATACCATCAGCAACAATCCAAACATCAGCAATAACACAACCACCAGCGACAATCCAAACAACAGCAACAACACAACCATCAACCCCACTTCCAGCAACAACAACAACTGCACCAATTACCACAACCACAACAGCAACAACACAGATCACCCTCTCAATCCCCACTATCATCACACCAACAGAAGCAACAACTACTACAACTCATCATCACTCTCAATCTGAGATCATAGATTCAAATTCTTCTATTCCTGATCATCTTCTGTCATCAGTTTTAACTTCAGAAAGTTCTCATCCTGAAGAAACTGAACAGCAGCGAATAGTAAGAAAAATTAAAGAGAGACAGAATCATGAGAGGGAGATGCTCTTAGAATTTCAAGCTGAGCTAAATGAGAAAGAAGAAGAAGAAAGAAAGAGAAAGCTGAAGGAACAAGCTGATTCTGATCGACCTTATCTGTTGAAGCTGAGTGGAGATGAAGCCATTCAAAAAGAAAGAGAAATCTTCTTAAAAAGAAAGCAAGAAGATGAAGACTTTAGGCTGTCTAAACTCCTTCAAGATGTTGAAGAATCTGATCTTCAACAAGAGATTTGTGCAAATAAAAAGGGCAGCAAGTTGAAAAAGAAAGGGGGAGCAAAGACATCTGCTGATAAAATGTTGGATGAGATTGACAGAAAGAAATATGCTGTCAGAATGGTTGGAAGATCAAACCCTGCTCCTATCACAAAAGTCTACCTGAAGAAGCCTAAGAACAAGTCTCAAGCTCAGCTACTTATCCACAGAGGATTGGATTCTCAAGCAATCAATCTTGATCAAGTCTGTAAACTTCATAGAGAAGAATGGAATGAAATTAGACTTGCTATCAGTCACTCCTCAAGTGCTGCAAAAGAAGAAGTCTTGGCTGAGATTGACAGATTGTTCAAGAAAATGGTGGATCTATAGCTACTTAGACAAGAATACACTGTCATATTTGGTGAGGAGATAGTACAGCCACCAAGTCCAAGGTATAGGGCAGGTACCAACAGAATTATCAGAATTTCAAACACCAGCAAGCTGAATCTGTCAATTCCTGATGGAGTGCCAAGGGTTGAGGGCACTGAAGTTACTGAAGGAGAGAAAGGGATTGTTTACAGGGACTTCAATGGAAAGCTGTGTTTCCAAAGAGAATCAGAACTTGAAAAGATAGATCATGAGCAGCTTGTACATCTCATCAGAATAGTTAGTGTGCTTCCCAAGAACTCAATAATGAGAAAAGCAATCATGGAAGAAGGGCTTGCTAGACAGTACAGGTTCCTGCCATCCAGTGACAAATATGAACTACAGAGTGAGTTGGGCATCGTAAAAGAAGAAGAAGTTTGGGGATGTTTAAATTGAAGCTTGTAATAGATTAGGTTTATTGTAACTAAATTTACTTTATGATATACAGTTCAATGAAACCTAATTTTGTTTTTGAGAAAACCAAAGTGCAAAACTCAGATCATATCAAAAGAATCCAAAAAGAAAAATGAATGGATCACAAGTATAAAGTCACTGAATGTTTAAAATCTTAAACACTGACTATAAACTTTCACAGCAACAAGTTTGTCTAGGGAGCTTCAATCACAATCATTTAGGGGGAGATTGTTGAGTCACTGGTCGCTGACCATGATGAAGTCACTGGTCGCTTACCAACTCAACTATTTCCTACTCGATGAAGAAATGGATTGTATCGAAGCTGCTGTTGCTGATAATGAGTTTCGCTGATCGTCATTCATTCTGTTCGATATTCTGAGGAAGATTTAAAGCTCAACAATGGTGTGTCGCTGATCAACGTCAGTGAGAGCCTTACATCTTCAAATCAATAAAGGCAAAAGTCACTGCCAGAATAACAGCTAGTCACTGAAGATCTTCTGTTCAATTCATTCTACAAGAGCATGTTAGCTCGCAGTGAGTGAGGAGGATTGCTGCATCTTCAGAGACTATTCAATAAAGCATCTCAATCATCAAGTACTAAAAAGTATTGCACTTATCTATACATCAGCAAGAGTGTTCCAGTTCGAAGTATGTCCGAAAGATTACGTGGCAGCAAGTGATTGGTTTTAAGGTAACGAGATATTTGCGGTAACAGAATTGGGACCCGCAGAATGTCGGTTCATCAGAGTTCAAACCAATCAAACAGCGACATGTGTCCTTCCAAGATCCTATTTTGTAGGCGATATTTTAGGAACTCTTGTAGTATAAATAGTTCAGTGTTTTGTACTGTAGAGGCTAGTCATTCAATTCGTGTTAATCACTTGTATGTCAGTGAGTAGTTTGTCTAAGCACGATTTAAGCGATTCATAGAGTGAACAGTCAGCGTGTTTGTCCACTGCTGTTCATCTCGTTTGTAATAGTTTAGTTAAGTGTTTGAATTGGATTAACTTTGGTTAATCCATTCCGCATTCAACACTTGTGAATTTTATGATCAATACAATTCACCATTTCAGCTACTATTACATTGTTCTTTGATATTGTCATATATGTTATCTGATAAACTCTGTTTTCTGTTATAACAATTAAGAACTTTCAATTAACTTAGTTAAAATCAGAAAAAGTTTTTAATTGTATTCAACCCCCCCTTCTACAATTAAACTTTACACTTTGCGATTCCAAATCACTAATCGATAGTGATTACGGGACTCTCAATACTCTTTCAGGCAAGACCCAATTATATGATGGTGTTTCGGATGACGATTTTATGCCACCAGCTCCGAAGGAATTGAGTCAAAAGCTTAAGTGGGGAGATGCTAGGAAAAAAGTGAGCGCCAAGTGTGAGGTAAAAGTCCAAAAAGGAACGAAGGCATCGGTTGGCATTAGAAACCCGCCAAATGTTATAGTTGATGTGCTATGTAAGTTTACAGAAGAACAAAAGGCGGTGGTACAAAGAATTGGATTTAAAAGTGTGTTGGATCTTGCCGTTGGGAAGTTACCTTTGAAGCTACGCTATTGGTGAAGGAGGGTTAGAACTATGCAAGTTGGCACATTTTTTGATTTTCTTTACCAATTAAATTAAGATTAAAGATGATGGAATGTTTAATTGATTTTCTAAATTTATGTTGATGGATTCCTGGGAGCATAAAATTGGTCAAATGCAAGTCAGTTATTTGTTTGTTTAGTTGTACCGAAAAGGTGTTTATTATGTGGTTGTTTGACGTTGCTGAATCAAAGTTGCCAAATGACCGAATCAATGTGTTAATTTATTTTAGCTATTTGTAAAAAACATTGAATCAGTATGTTGCATCACTGAATCAATATGCTATAGCTATTCGATCATGGTATGGTAATGCTTAAGTACAGTATAGTTAATGATATTAGTAATGATGATTCATCATTCGCCATATCGATTCACCGTAAATCAAAGAGTAATAAAATTACTTATGAATTGTTCCTAAAAATCGACAGATGTACTTGTTCAATGTAACTCAAGAAATCGATCCCAGGAATTGTAGATTGTTGATTGTATTAAAATATACAAGGAAAATGAGTATGCACCGATCTAAACCGGTTTGCAATGAATTATACAAAGATTGCGTGAATATGTCCTCCAAAAAAAAGCCCAATTAACGTGTATCAAACTAAAAGTAAGAATGAATTGTGAAGATATTGGTTGATACTTTCCTAAAATAATGGAAATTCATGCTTGTTAGATAGAAACGTCCCATTTTAATGCATTTAAATTACATGATATTAAATTTAATAAACAAATTACAAAGGACTAATATACCCTTTGACCTGAAATTGGAATGATTGGTAAGGATTCCTTCTCCCTTTTCTCTATCAAATTTATCTTCTTTTTAGATCCCCCAAATATATATATATATATATATATATATATATATATATATATATGTGTGTGTGTGTGTGTGTGTGTGTGTGTGTGTGTGTGTGTGTGTATACACGACGAATAACTATATATATATATATATATACAACGAATAAGTTATGTATATATACATACGACGAACAAAGTATATATATATATACAACAATATACACGACGAACAACTATATATATACAACGAATAAGTTATATATATATATATATATATATATACTACTACCACCTCAAAAAGAGAGCACATGGCTCTGATACCAAATTGGGACAGGACCGTTTAACTCAAAGTATGAAAGTAATATAGTCAAATTGGAACAACAAGTAATGAATGCATAAAATTATCAAGAAAAGGATTATAAAATTATACCTTTATTTATAGAATCTGAATTACAACACGGTAGTATACTGGAACTTGCTTCCTGCTCTATAGATACAGACTCCGACTTGACTATAGGAGATATACATATATTAAATTCTAAATGTTTTGAACATTGGGAAGTTGATAAAATAATAGAGGGTTTTTTCATGTAATATTTTTTTCGAATGCTTTCTTCTGTAATGTCTTCGTCTTTTATAGATGAATTCTTTCTTCTTGATCTTTCGTTTTGACTGACATCTTCCGGTTGTCTCGCAATAATGTCTTCAATAATTGATTCTTTTAACCGGCATTTTTTTTCTTTGGTCAATAATGATTTTCAGTAATAGTCTTCAATAATTGTCCTTTGTCAGCTATGAGTCTTGAATAATAGTCTTCAATAATTGCTCTTTGTCGATCACTTATCTTGAACTTATCTTGGATTTTTCATCTTTATCTTGCCAGTAATCGAACATCTTCAATAGTACTTTTGATGCTTTCTTCAATAAATTTTTTGTCGTTTTCTTCTTTCTTGAATTCTTCGTTTGAAATCTAATTGACAAATAATAATTGTCATTTACTAACTTTGCTTTCTGGTCTATAGTGAATTATTATCCTTTCATTAATAGACATTTTTCTTTATGGTTTACATGATTCACATTTCTTTCATTAATATAAATTTCTAATTTAATACAATGTCTTCATACGGATCTTGGGAGTCTTGAAATAAATCTTCACTTGAATTGGGAGATCCTTTGATTTCATTTATAATTATTTGCATTTCTTCTTTAGACGAACATGATTGTAATCTCTTGATAAAATCTTCATCTTGAACTACTGGGACTGGAGTAGAACTGCTTTCAGTATTACATTTTTTATAATAATCATTGACCGCATTAATGTCAGCTTGTCTCTCATCAACTCTTTTCCACCACTTTGCACTAAATTGTCTATAGAATAAGGGTGGAGATGTGTCTTGTGCCTCTTGCTTTTTATAGGTAAATAGTGAAATCCATGGTAACTTGAATATAACAGTGAATTGTAAAGTATACTCGGCTGGGCATATATGATCTTGCATAAAATAATCTTTGTATTTATTATATCCTTCTAAAACTCTTTTTGGAAATGTGGCTGGAATATTTCCAAAATATCTAAACCATTTAATAAACCATCTTGGATAAATTCCATTGAACTTGTCAGAAAAATAGAAAAACCAGGTGTGACTGAAACTTCTTACTAAAAAGGCATATAGCCAAGCATCTTGATAATCATAGTAATTATACACTGGGTAAGAGGGATAATTAGAAAGAGTTTTGTAATCATATGGTTTTATAGACCATTCTTCTGGAGTAATGACTTTAAAAATTTTTGCTTTACTACAATCGATATAGTCAGAGTTTTTCTTGGTTATAGTATGATCAATATTGGCAGACCCACTTGAAACTAGAATTGCTTCATAATATTCTCTGGTCTTATAATTATCAACATAAAAATGACATCCATGGGGATATAAATAATCGGTTAAAGTCAAAAAAATTTGTTTTAATTTTTCTTCTTCTAAAGGTTCAAGGATTTTTATAATTTGTCTGTTTGGATTTATATGGTATTCTGGAGTACTGGATTGGCTAGAACTGGAGGGACTTGTTTGGGTTAAAAAAGGACTTCTTGGTAATATAGGAGCTGGTGATCTGGGAGAAATTTGGCTTATAGATGGATTAGAAACAGAGATATTTTGTACCAGAGCAGAATAAGGGGGTCTAGCTCTTGGTGATATAGGACCAAATCTGTTTGGGTGTATAGGTAAACTTGGAAATTCTCTTTGACTAGATGATAAGGATGATGGTTGAGTTATAGATTGTTTGGTTAAAGTGACTTTCTTGCTTGAACTGCTCATTTTCCCTACAAAAATTCTCTTGATAAAAAGTCTGGTAGAGAATTATTCTCTCCTTTGATAAATTCAATAGTAAAATTAAAATTACTTAATATAGCTTGCCATCTAGCAAAAATCTGTTTAGAAATCAAATTTTTTATATCTTTTTCCAAAATATATTTTGCAGATAAACAATCTATTCTTAATATAAAAGTTTTCATATATAAATCATCTTCAAATTTCTTTATATTTAAAATAATACTTAAAATTTCTTTTTTAACAGTAGAATAGTTTTTCTGGGTTTCATTCCATGATCCTGAATAAAATCTAACTAGTTGTTCTTTTTCATTATTAGATAATTTTTGCTTTAATATACCCCCATATCCTAAATCACTTGCATCAGTTTCAACTATAAGACTAGCATCTGGATGAGGTATATTTAAACATGGTAAAACTTTAATTTTTTCTTTTATATGTCTAACTATATTAGTATGTTCTTCTGTCCAGGGTTTAGGATTTTTCTTTAACCTGTCATATAAAGGCTTACAGATAATTCCTAAATCTTTAAAGAAATCATGAATATAGTTTAAACATCCTAAAAATCTTTGTAATTGGGTCTTATCTTTTATTTCATCAGGAAATTTATTTGAAAATTCTAAACTCCTATCAATAGGTTTAATGGTTCCTTGAATTATATTATGTCCTAAAAATCTTATTTCTGTTTGGAATAAAGATATTTTGGTTGGAGAAACTGCTAATCCATTTTTATATATAGTATCATAAAATGCATTCAAATGTTTAAAATGTTGATCTATATTCTTTGAAAATATCAAAACATCATCAACATATACTATTACAAAATTTCCTAAGGGTAAAATTATATCATTCATTATATTTTGAAATCCTGAAGGGGCATTTTTTAAACCAAAGGGCATTACATTCCATTCATAATGTCCGAATGGAACATTAAAACTTGTCTTATATTTATCTTCTTCTTTTATCTGAATCTGCCAAAATCCAGATTTCATATCAAATTTAGAAAATATTTTTGAATCATATAACTTTTTTAATAAATCTCTTTTATTAGGTATAGGATATCTAATCCATTCTAAAACTTTATTTAAAGGTTTATAATTTATTACTAATCTTGGTGCTCCTCTTTCTATTTCAGCATTATTCATTACATAGAAAGTTGAACATGACTAAGGGAATTTTGATGGACGTATAAGTTTTTTATCTAATAAATCTTGTATTTCCTTTTTACAATGTTGTTCTAATTCTATAGACATATGTATAGATTTTGATTTTGTATAAATATTTTTCTCATTAAAATCTTTAATATAGGGTAGTTCTACTATATGTTGTTTTCTTTTCCAAAATGCATTTGGTATAGATGCACAAACATTATTTTTAAAATTTTCTTCTAATATTTTTATTTTTGTTTGTATAGTTTTGTCTTTTAATTGATTATATATTCTTTTATCATTTATTTCATTTACTAAATATTTTACTTGTTTTTTCTTGTTTTCTAATATATTTAGTTCTTTAGTTACAATCGGATGGATAAATTTAAAGAATATTTCTTTATTTAAAACTTTAGTAGTTAATCCATTTTCATCCGCAGTGAAAGGGTATAATTGTAATATAAATGGTTGTCCTAATATAAGCTGAGAGGTTAAATTCTTTACTAAGATTAATTGAGTATTATAGCAATAATTTTCTTTACATATATGAACATTAGATAATTTATAATTTATTTTTAATCTAGATCCACTTGCTGAAGATAACTTTTCAGTGGACTTTTCATAATATTAGGTTGGTATTAAACCTTCTTGAATACAATTTAAATCAGCTCCTGAATCTAATAAAGCTATTAATGTTAATTTATAATTCTTATTGATAACTATGGTTAATTTTGTATACCACCTTTGATAATTTACTTTTCTTATTATATTTATTATAGGTATAGGTTCTTCTTCTGTCTTTTCATCTATTAAGGGTTCTTCTTTATTTTCTAAATTTTCTAATCTTTGTTTTAGAACTTTTATTTCTAATTTTACATTATTAAGTTCTTCTTGTAATTCTGGAATTGTTATAGGTTTTATATTTTTATTAAATCTTTTACATATCTCGTTAAAATTATATTCATGGTTATGTTCTAAGACTTCTTTGTCTTTTACTATTTAGTTTTTCTTCTAATTTATGAAAATATAACTTTTTTATATCTTTATCTTCTATTTTATTTATTAAATCTATTAATTGTTCTACTTCACTATCTTTAGTTATAACATTGATTGATTTATAGTCACAATTACAATTTCCTATACACTCACATACTTCATATTCGCTACTAGAAGTATTTTCTTCTAAAATGTTTATATCGTTTTCACTATAATCTGATATACTAGATTCACTCGAACTGTCTTTAATAATTAACTTACTAATTTGTCTTTTAAGTTCATCTGATATATCTAATTCATTTATTTTCTTTTTAACATAACAATCTTTTGCCATATGGCCATTTCTACCACATTTATAGCATATTACAATATCCTTTTGTTTATGTTGATTATAGTTTTTATATGGAATTTTTCTTTTTCTTCTAAACTTATTCTTCTTATAATCATTTCCTTTTTCATATCCTTGTTCTTTTTTATAATATTTTTTATATTTACTTTTATGTTTGTATTTAATTTTTCTAGAACTAGATGGAGGTAATTTTAAAGATTCATATCCATATTGTTGACAAAAATCTCCTAATTCTTGTCTAGAATTAATACCTTCTTTCTTAATTTTAGCTTTTAATTTTAAATATGAACATATAGCTAATCCTTCTTGATTTACATAATTTATGATTTCTCCATATGTTAATCTTTATAAGGTATATTATTATTATAATCTTGACTTAGTTTATTTCTAATCCTTTCAGTAAATAATTTAGGTAATCCTGCTATAAATCTCTCTTTCCAATATGCTTCTTTACAATCTGCCCTAGTCATTACTTTAGCTAAAAATACATCTTTATACCATCTAAAATATTGTAATTTTCTACATGTTAAATTTAGTAATATAGATGAATTTCTTTCCTGATAAGCAGCTGGGTTTCCTACATAATTTTTTAATATAGCATATATTAAAGTATTCATCATATCATCTATTTCTGTTTGATTAATTTGACCATTTTCAGTTTTAATTATAGTCTTTTTTGCATTAAATATAATGTTTTTCTCTTCTTGATTTACATAACTATCCCACCAGCCTTTTAAAATTCCAGTAAATCCTGATACAATCATTTGTGTTACTTGTAATTCAGTATTAGTTTGTGCTTTATAAGCAGTAGCTGCCATGGTCATTTCTTGTAATAAATTTAAAATTTGGTATTCAGTTTGACCGTCTATATTCCATTCATATATAGAAGTTCCATCGTATTTTGCTTGTACTATAGTATGACGTTCTTCGTATTGTAAATCTGGAGGTGTAGGTCTATAATAATAATTTCTAGTTTCTGGCCTTGGAGTATAAGTTTTATTTGAAGTTTAAGGATTATGTTTAATTTTACTTACTTCATTATTATTAAATTGATTTTCTATATTAGGAATATCATCTTCTGAAAATTCTTCTTCGTCTATTACATTGATTTTATTATTTGATATACTTAATTGAGACAATTTGTTCTCAATATCTTTTAATATAACATTTTGTTTTCCTAGATTTATAGGAGTATCTATTTGATATGGTATAAATAACAGACTTTCTTCTATAATTTGTTTATTACTAGATTTAGAAATACTGGGTTTATTATTATTATTATTTTCTATACGATCTAATTGTTGTCCTATTGTATTTAATACTTCATTCGTATAATTATTTTGATATGCAATTTGTTTTAGAGTTTTATTAGAATCTTGTTCTTTTACTTCTACTAAAGGTACACCTATATATTCTTTATTATTCTGTTTTATAATTACATTTTCATTAGGTGGATGAATTCCTATATTTTCTTCCTGAGTCTTAATACTAATATATGTTTTATTTATATTTGTTATTGTTTCAGTCTTTTCTAAAAATGGAAAATATATTCCTTCTTTTACACAATACATGTGTAACCATGAAAAGAATGGCATGACTTCGTTATTTTCAAATAGATATAAATGCCATGTTAATTGATTTATACTTCTTTGACTTTGACTAAACTTTGAATTATACCAAGCTACTTTTTCTTTATTATAGTTATTATTTATTTCGTTTTCTAAGTAATCTAAGTCTTGTTTAGTTATAGTTGTTTTAATCTTTGGCATTTTAACAAATAACTAATCTTGCTCTTACTTCTATAATTGTATCTAGATTTATTTCTAATTTAGTTCTTATATAATTACGATACCAATTTAAACTTTCTTTATAAATTTCATTAAATCTATTACTATTTTCTTCATATATTTTATTTTGTTTTATCATCTCTTTAATTTCTTCTAATTGTATTAATAAATTTTTTCTTTCTTCATATAATTCTTTAAGACGTAAAGTTATACTATAATTCATATATAACCATCCATTAACTTGTATTCTTGAGTCACTCATAATTGTTCCTCTTTATAATAGTCTACTTCAGATTTAGTTGGTTTATATGTAAAATCTTCACTTCTATTATCTTCTTCGTATAAAGGTTTATGTATATTTGGACTAAAATCTACTCCTTTCATTATCATAGATTGAGCTTTTCTTAAATATAAATTTTCTTCTGACATAGAGCTAGATGATTCATTAATATAAGTTGAATTTGATGGTCCTACTCTATTATTTTCAAGAGTTAATCTATTATTTTCAAAAGTTATGTTTATACTGTAACACCCCCAAGTTTAACGGTTTGCGGAAGCATACATAGGGTGTTACTAATCAATATACACAGCACCAGATTAATAGTAAACGACCTCTAAATGAGACGTTTATAAAAGGTTTCATAAATAATAATCGTTTGAAAACCGTAGGTTTTCGTATACAAAAAGTAGTTCCCTAGAGTTCACGCGTATAGCGGGAGATTCTATTACATAATCGTAGTTACAAAAGATAATGCCAAAGAATCTCCGTTAAATGCAGTTTGGAAATCATGCGACTCTAGCTAGTAATCCTGGAGTGATCCTACTCCGTATGTGTACCTGAGATACAAAGCTAAAAAGTGTCAACCAAAAAGGTTGGTGAATCTCACAGGTTTAGTAATAAGTAGGTGTTATGAACCACAAGTATGTACCCGTATTGCTATCAAGCAAAGTAAGTAAATCAGTTAATCAGTACAGTGCCATGAGCTCATAAGTTGAAGCTTAACCGTGTAGTGTGAATATATCACGTACCCCCGTGAGTGCTATCCGCACACTCATATGTAACAAATACTAATATGTCTGTTTCTACGTGTAAATCAGTACGTGGTGGCGCTACCACCCCAGACAGGGATTGTCAGTCCCAGATGGATCCATCTACTAGTAATCGCGCTTAAGTCCATAACTAACAACTTACGATTAGGAGGCTTTCAGTGGATAAAAGTAACTCATGCGTTTGTTTGTAATCAGTAAGGTTTTCAGTCCAGTACATTGTGTTCATGCGTAAAACAGTTGCTAGGTATCTCACCCCAAAGTATAAAACAGTAAAAAGTGGGGCTGTAAGACTCACCTGAGTCGAGCAGGGGTAAATAGCAAGTAGTAGTAAATCAAGTAGGTTCTCCGAACCCGTAACCTTCTAGTGCCTAAACACGTAAGGTTAAGTAAGTAGATGTCTCGCAAGACCATCTAGGCTAGTTGTTCATACCCCGTTGTGTTTAACGTTGGTTCGTTCACGTTCGTGTCAAAGTATATACGGCCCGTTGGTGATTTGTTATAATTAAAGTTTTATCGTTCATAACGCAATTTAGAGTATTTGTAATAGAAAAGTATGTTCTATGATGTTTGTTAAGTCGTAGGGTATAAGTATTGGAAGTTGTATAAGTTCGACACTTAGTGTAAAAATAGTTGAAAGTCTGCTGCTTTGTGCGACACTTCATAGCGTCACTTAAGGTTTAGGCGACACTTAGGAAGTGTCGCATAAAATCGCGAAATATAAGTTTAGGGCGTCACTTAGGGAAGTGACGCATAAGGTGGCGACACTTAGGCAGTGACGGTAGCAAGTGTCGGTTTAAGGTTCTAGGCGTCACTAGAGTAGTGTCGGGCAAGAGTGTCGTATAAAATTAGATTTCGATCATAGGCGTCACTAAGGCAAGTGACGCTAGTAGTGACGGATATTGAAAATGCGTCACTTAGGTAGTGACGGGAAAAGAGGGCTTATGCGACACTTAGTCAGTGTCGCACGAAGTGACGCATATCTGGGTTCATCAGTGCGTCACTTACGTCTGATTGAAGGATTTTGAGCCAAAAATATGTTTTCGGGTTTCCGTTTGGTCCGATTCTTTTACCCAACCCTTATATGAACATAACAAGCCTATCAAAACCATAAACTAGTAAAAATGATCAAAAACGAGAGATGTCGGGATTTGTCGGAAACTTACAAAGTGTCGGATTGAAAATCCGAAAAGGTAGAAGTGTAGATCGTCGCGAGGTGGTCGTTTATTTCCAAAGGGGCTTGAAGATCCGAGGTCGTTTAGTATGTTTATTTTGCGATTTTCGTTGATTTTTGGTTTGTGGTTTTTGAGAGAAAAGAAAAGGAGGAGAGAGAGAGAGAATAAGAAATGAAAGAAAGTGGGTGGAGGTGGGAGGTTAAATCCCCACTTTCGCCCCGCGTTCCCGCTCCGTACGGTGTTCGTTTGCTCCGTCATTTAAACGTTAAATATTTATTTTACGCGTTTAATTATATTTATAAATCACAAATCTTGTTAAATGATTTATTTAAATTATTTCCTTAAATCTTTAATAGGTTAGATTAATTTTAATCACTTTTGTTTTTAAAATCGTGTACGTTTTATTCGAGTAGTACAAGTCAGTTATTAACTATTATAAAATAGCATTTCAGTTATAATTGCGTTATTTTAGTTTATAACATTTGTTCACCAACGTCCGTGTTAATCGAATAGAATTTCATTCTATTTAAGTTGCGCACGATTTAATCAAATCGCAAAGTTGTATATATTAACCAACATATAATCCGATACATAAATTAGCCTAACACAGAACTAATTACATGTATTAACAAAGAGTTAGGCGCTAATACTAGCCCTAATTTGGCGGTTGTTACATTCTCCCCTTGTTAAAAGAATTTCGTCCCGAAATTAGCTTGATTGCACGGTCGGTGCGTTGTCTGGGAAGAGATGTGGATATTTCTGTCGCATTTGGTCTTCCCGTTCCCAGGTGAACTCCGGGCCACGCCTAGAATTCCACCTGACTTTCACGATGGGAATACGACTCTGTTTTAGTTGTTTGACCTCGCGGTCCATTATTTCCATAGGTTCCTCGACAAAATGAAGTTTATCATCGATCTGAATTTCATCGAGCGGTATAATCAGTGTCTCGTCAGACAGACATTTCTTAAGATTAGAAATGTGGAATGTGTTGTGAACGTTGCTAAGCTCAGCAGGAAGTTGCAGGCGGTATGCCACTGGACCAATCTTTTCAAGGATTTCGAATGGCCCGATGCATCTAGGATTTAGTTTGCCTCGTTTTCCGAATCGAATGACACCTTTCCACGGTGCCACTTTGAGAAGTACCTTGTCCCCTACTTGGAACTCAAGGTGTTTGCGTCTCACGTCAGCATAGCTTTTCTGACGATCACGCGCGGCTTTTAGTCGGTTTTGTATGCCGACGATCTTTTCAGTTGTTTCATGTATGATTTCTGGACCGGTGAGTTGTGTATCCCCCACCTCAGTCCAACAGATAGGTGACCGGCACTTACGACCGTACAGTGCCTCAAAGGGTGCTGCCTTTATGCTTGTGTGGTAACTGTTGTTGTATGAGAACTCGCACAACGGTAAGTGATTTTCCCAGTTTTTACCGAAGTCAACTACGCAGGCTCGTAGCATGTCTTCTAGTGTTTGAATGGTTCGTTCGCTCTGGCCATCGGTTTGAGGATGGTAAGCCGTACTCATATCCAGTCGAGTACCGAGAGATTTTTGCAGTGATTGCCAGAAGCGAGAAGTAAATCGAGCATCTCGGTCGGAGATGATTGAGATGGGTACGCCGTGTCTTGACACAATTTCTTTCAGATAGATCCGTGTCAAACGTTCCATCTTGTCGGTTTCTTTGATGGCTAGGAAATGAGCAGATTTAGTGAGTCGGTCGACGATCACCCAAATGGTATCGCAACCGTTAGAAGTTTTCGGGAGTTTAGTAATGAAATCCATGGTGATCTGCTCCCATTTCCATTGTGGTATTTCGGGTTGTTGTAGCAAACCGGAAGGTTTCTGGTGTTCAGCTTTAACTTTGGAACAAGTAAGACACTTGCCAACATAGGTTGCAATGTCAGATTTCATGTTGGGCCACCAGTACATTTCCTTGATGCCGTGGTACATTTTGTCGGCACCGGGGTGTATAGAGTATTTTGACTTGTGAGCTTCATTCATCACCAAGTCTCGAAGGTTCCCAAAACTTGGTAACCAGATTCGATTCGAGAAGTATTTGGCCCCGTTAGGTTTGGTTTCAAATTGTTTGTCCATGCCTCGCAAGGTCTCGTTTGTCAAGTTTTCTGGTTTGAGTGCTTCGAGTTGAGCGGTGAGAGTTTGATTGATGAGGTCGTTGTGAATGGTCATACCGAGAGCTCGAACTCGAAGTGGTTTCACTCGTTCTTTTCGGCTTAAGGCATCGGCGACAACATTCGCCTTGCCTGGATGATAGCGAATTTCGCAATCGTAATCAGTGAGCAACTCGACCCATCGACGTTGCCTCATGTTGAGATCCTTTTGATCGAAGATATGTTGGAGACTTTTATGGTCAGTAAAGATTGTACACTTGGTACCGTATAAGTAGTGTCTCCAGATTTTTAGAGCGAATACAACAGCCCCCAACTCTAGGTCATGAGTTGTGTAATTCTTTTCGTGGACCTTGAGTTGTCGAGAGGCGTAAGCGATGACCTTGTCTCGTTGCATCAGCACGCAACCAAGACCTTGGTGTGAAGCATCACAGTATACCACGAAGTCATCGTTGCCTTCGGGTAAAGATAAGATAGGTGCACTGCAGAGTTTCTGTTTTAGTAGCTGAAAAGCTGACTCCTGTTTGTCAGTCCAATCGAACTTCTTTTCCTTTTGAGTCAGTGCAGTGAGAGGTAGGGCTATTTTCGAAAAATTCTCAATGAACCGCCTGTAGTATCCGGCGAGTCCTAAGAATTGGCGTACCTCGGTCGGTGTAGTAGGTGCTTGCCAACATTTGATAGCCTCGATTTTTGAAGGATCGACATGAATTCCCTGATTATCAATGACGTGTCCAAGGAATTGAACGGTTTGCATCCAGAACTCACACTTAGAGAATTTGGCGTATAACTCTTCGTGTTTGAGCAGCTCTAGGATGGTTTTCAGGTGTTGCGCGTGTTCTTGTTCAGTGCGCGAGTAGATCAAGATGTCATCGATAAAGACGATAACAAACTTGTCAAGGTAAGGTTTGCACACCCGATTCATAAGGTCCATGAATACAGCCGGTGCGTTGGTTAAGCCGAATGGCATCACTTGGAATTCATAATGCCCGTAGCGAGTTCGGAAAGCGGTTTTAGGAATATCTTCATCACGAACTCGGAGTTGGTGGTAGCCAGACCGTAGATCGATCTTTGAGTAAAAACTCGATCCCTGAAGTTGGTCAAACAGGTCATCAATGCGAGGAAGTGGGTAACGGTTCTTGACAGTTAATTTGTTGAGTTCACGGTAGTCGATGCACATGCGGAAAGAACCGTCTTTCTTTTTCACAAACAGGACCGGAGCTCCCCAAGGTGAGGAACTTGGTCGAATAAATCCCTTGTCCATGAGTTCCTGTAACTGAGTAGACAACTCCTGAAGTTCGGATGGGGCTAGTCGGTAAGGGGCTCGTGCCACGGGTGCTGCACCGGGCACAAGGTCAATAGAAAACTCGACTTGTCTAGTTGGCGGAAGGCCAGCCAAGTCTTCAGGAAAGACTTCTGGGAAGTCTCGAACGATAGGCACATCCTCAAGTCGCTTTCCCACCGACTTTTTCTCCATAACGTGTGCGAGGATTGCCTGGTACCCTTTTCTCAAGTATTTTCGGGTTTTCATGCAAGAAATGATATTTATTCTCGTCCCACCGGTCTCCCCTTGTATGCTCAAAGTTCCACCGGTGACGAGAGGAATGCGTACAATTTTCTCGAAACAAACGATTTCGGCTCGGTGCTTGGATAACCAATCCATACCGACGATGATGTCAAAGCTGCCGATTTCGACAGGTATCAAGTCAATGGAAAAGAGCTCGTTAGCTAAGTTCAGAGTGCAATTAGGTACCACACTGTCGGCCTCAATAAGTTTTCCGTTTGCCAATTCTATTGTGTACTTAGAATCTAAGGCAATAGGTGTAGTGTCAAGTAGTGGGTAAAATTCGTCGGAAATAAAGCTCTTATCAGCACCAGTATCAAATAATACAGATGCAGTCAAGTTGTTGAGAAGAAACGTACCCGTGACCACATTCGGGTCTTGACGGGCTTCCCCAGATTTCAGTACAAAAGCTCTTCCTCGAGCATTGTTGTTGTTCCTGTTGTTGTTGTTGTTCAGCTTCGGGCAGTCTTTCTTGAAATGCCCCGTACCGTTGCACCCATAACAAGTCTTTGGTGCCGAGGTGTTGATGTCAGTGGTGTTTGATCTACAGTCCCTAGCCAAGTGTCCAAATCTTTTACACTTGCTGCAGGGACACGAACCATGGTGGTGTCGTTGGCACTTTGGGCAATAGGGCTTGGTTCCCTTGTACGCCCCCTTGTCATCAGAACTGGAGATGTAGGCTTTAATGGTTTCAGGTTTCTTGTTTTGGTGGTTGTTGTGATTGTCAGACCACTTTCTTTTGTTGCTGTTGGAAGATGGAGTGGGTGGTTCGGGGTCCTCGTTCATGGCTAAAAGTTCATGGGCCAACCGAATGGCACCATGAAGTGTGGTTTGTTTTGATGAGGCGACATTTCCCCGGACAGGTTCCGGGAGGCCGCGGATATACTTCTTGATCTTTTCGGGTTCAGTACCCGCCATGGTTGGGCGAAGGACGGTGAGTTGTTGGAATCGGGTGGTGTATCCAACGATATCAGTCCCTTGCACTTTCAAGTTCCAGAACTCTTCGTCCAGCTTGTATAGTTGTTCGGCCGGGCAATACTCATCGGTGAGCATTTTCTTTAGATCCTCCCAAGGGAGTAGATAAGCGGTATCAATACCCACAGACTGGGTATAGGAATTCCACCACGAGAGGGCACCATCTTCGAGGGTGCAGGTGGAGAATTTGACTTTATCGTTCTCCGCACATTTGCTGATGCGGAAAACGGATTCCATCTTTTCGAACCATCTGATAAGTCCGATGGCTCCTTCGGTCCCCTTGAAGCTCAAGGGTTTGCAGTTTTGGAAATCCTTGTATGAACAAGGTTTAGCAGCAGAGGTTTCAGCGGCATCGCTGTTTCTTGTGGAACCTGGTGGAGTATTCCGAGCTAAGGCTTCAGTAACAGCCTGAGTTATAAGAGAGGTAATCTGGGCATCGGTGTATGGTCGTGTCTTTGGCGGCATGATTCTTCAATAAAAGAAATGAAGATACATGAGATTTTTGTATGAGAAATTGCATTTATTTCATATGTACATGTATAAAGATGGTAATACATAACATCAATATGAAAAAAGGATTATGGCAATTAATATGAGTTGAAACAGCAAGAAATACTTGATAGATGATATGAGTTCAAAGGTTACATCCTACAGATGTATTACAAAAGGTGTCGGGAATTATTACATCCGACTGAAACATAGAGTAGTGCTTAGATAGTTACTAGATTACAGGATAAAGACTACACTAGTTTTAACGTAGATTAATTTGTTCCATCATCGTGACAAGACGGTCCACAGTGTTTGCAAGTCTGCTAGCTTGTCGGGCGTTGTCTTCGGCTAGTGCTAGTCGTTGTGTTAGTCCGCGCGCATACTCTTCTGCCTCAAGTGAGCGATGCACACATTCATCCATCCTTTGTTGCAGAAGGGCATTTTCCACCCTTATTTCTATAATTTGGTTGCGAAGGACATCCATGTTGTTGTTTGTGGTTTCTAGGTCGTCGGAGACTTCTTCTATGCGTTCGAGGGATGTAAGTCTCCAGTTTTCGTTTGTTTCCTGCAACACGACATCCATGGTGCGAAGTCGTTGCTCGTGTTGGTTCACCCTAGCGGCTAAGGCCGGCAAGGTAGAGTGAGTGGAGTACGGGCCAGCTCGAGGCAACCTAGCGTTCCTCCTTGCTACCCTTGGGTTCTGCGACCCGGATTGAGAACGAGATGAATTGGATGGGATGTTTGCCATTTCTGAGACAAAGCGTTAGTAAGATGAGGCTAATATATATACATATATCATATCCAGCCTAGTGTCTAGCACGTATCAAGTAATGGTCCGGTTCTCTCGTAGTCAGAGTCAACTATCGTATCCCTGTTCAACATAATTATTTCAGATCTTACACCATCTTTCCTTAATTATACATAGTTGATCAGGCTATGTTAAATTAAAGTTGTATGCTGTAATTCCTGAACTAGTCATGTCTAATAAGAGAATACTGCCTAACGGTCATAGTCTAGGCCCACTAAATGCAACCTAGTTCACTATAACCTTAGGCTTTGATACCAATCTGTAACACCCCCAAGTTTAACGGTTTGCGGAAGCATACATTGGGTGTTACTAATCAATATACACAGCACCAGATTAATAGTAAACGACCTCTAAATGAGACGTTTATAAAAGGTTTCATAAATAATAATCGTTTGAAAACCGTAGGTTTTCGTATACAAAAAGTAGTTCCCTAGAGTTCACGCGTATAGCGGGAGATTCTATTACATAATCGTAGTTACAAAAGATAATGCCAAAGAATCTCCGTTAAATGCAGTTTGGAAATCATGCGACTCTAGCTAGTAATCCTGGAGTGATCCTACTCCGTATGTGTACCTGAGATACAAAGCTAAAAAGTGTCAACCAAAAAGGTTGGTGAATCTCACAGGTTTAGTAATAAGTAGGTGTTATGAACCACAAGTATGTACCCGTATTGCTATCAAGCAAAGTAAGTAAATCAGTTAATCAGTATAGTGCCATGAGCTCATAAGTTGAAGCTTAACCGTGTAGTGTGAATATATCACGTACCCCCGTGAGTGCTATCCGCACACTCATATGTAACAAATACTAATATGTCTGTTTCTACGTGTAAATCAGTACGTGGTGGCGCTACCACCCCAGACAGGGATTGTCAGTCCCAGATGGATCCATCTACTAGTAATCGCGCTTAAGTCCATAACTAACAACTTACGATTAGGAGGCTTTCAGTGGATAAAAGTAACTCATGCGTTTGTTTGTAATCAGTAAGGTTTTCAGTCCAGTACATTGTGTTCATGCGTAAAACAGTTGCTAGGTATCTCACCCCAAAGTATAAAACAGTAAAAAGTGGGGCTGTAAGACTCACCTGAGTCGAGCAGGGGTAAATAGCAAGTAGTAGTAAATCAAGTAGGTTCTCCGAACCCGTAACCTTCTAGTGCCTAAACACGTAAGGTTAAGTAAGTAGATGTCTCGCAAGACCATCTAGGCTAGTTGTTCATACCCCGTTGTGTTTAACGTTGGTTCGTTCACGTTCGTGTCAAAGTATATACGGCCCGTTGGTGATTTGTTATAATTAAAGTTTTATCGTTCATAACGCAATTTAGAGTATTTGTAATAGAAAAGTATGTTCTATGATGTTTGTTAAGTCGTAGGGTATAAGTATTGGAAGTTGTATAAGTTCGACACTTAGTGTAAAAATAGTTGAAAGTCTGCTGCTTTGTGCGACACTTCATAGCGTCACTTAAGGTTTAGGCGACACTTAGGAAGTGTCGCATAAAATCGCGAAATATAAGTTTAGGGCGTCACTTAGGGAAGTGACGCATAAGGTGGCGACACTTAGGCAGTGACGGTAGCAAGTGTCGGTTTAAGGTTCTAGGCGTCACTAGAGTAGTGTCGGGCAAGAGTGTCGTATAAAATTAGATTTCGATCATAGGCGTCACTAAGGCAAGTGACGCTAGTAGTGACGGATATTGAAAATGCGTCACTTAGGTAGTGACGGGAAAAGAGGGCTTATGCGACACTTAGTCAGTGTCGCACGAAGTGACGCATATCTGGGTTCATCAGTGCGTCACTTACGTCTGATTGACGGATTTTGAGCCAAAAACATGTTTTCGGGTTTCCGTTTGGTCCGATTCTTTTACCCAACCCTTATATGAACATAACAAGCCTATCAAAACCATAAACTAGTAAAAATGATCAAAAACGAGAGATGTCGGGATTTGTCGGAAACTTACAAAGTGTCGGATTGAAAATCCGAAAAGGTAGAAGTGTAGATCGTCGCGAGGTGGTCGTTTATTTCCAAAGGGGCTTGAAGATCCGAGGTCGTTTAGTATGTTTATTTTGCGATTTTCGTTGATTTTTGGTTTGTGGTTTTTGAGAGAAAAGAAAAGGAGGAGAGAGAGAGAGAATAAGAAATGAAAGAAAGTGGGTGGAGGTGGGAGGTTAAATCCCCACTTTCGCCCCGCGTTCCCGCTCCGTACGGTGTTCGTTTGCTCCGTCATTTAAACGTTAAATATTTATTTTACGCATTTAATTATATTTATAAATCACAAATCTTGTTAAATGATTTATTTAAATTATTTCCTTAAATCTTTAATAGGTTAGATTAATTTTAATCACTTTTGTTTTTAAAATCGTGTACGTTTTATTCGAGTAGTACAAGTCAGTTATTAACTATTATAAAATAGCATTTCAGTTATAATTGCGTTATTTTAGTTTATAACATTTGTTCACCAACGTCCGTGTTAATCGAATAGAATTTCATTCTATTTAAGTTGCGCACGATTTAATCAAATCGCAAAGTTGTATATATTAACCAACATATAATCCGATACATAAATTAGCCTAACACAGAACTAATTACATGTATTAACAAAGAGTTAGGCGCTAATACTAGCCCTAATTTGGCGGTTGTTACATATACTTCCGTCGGTGTTTTCTATAATATTTGATAGTTAACTATTATTTTCTATAGGCTTAGGTAGACTTATATCTTCTATACTTCAAGTTTGACTTTGAGTAATTTCATTCCATTTCAATCTCTTAGGTATATTTACTTTAGAATGTTGGGAATTAGCTTCAAATATTAAAGTCTCATCTTTTGGTGATATTAACTTAGAACGTGGTTCTATAGTGGTTGTCATAGTTTTATAATATATTCTATATATAACTACAATTGGATCAGATCCTTCTTTAGCTTCTAAATTCTTAGTTTTAATTGTTAAAGTTAAGGTATCTAGTATATTACGATCATATAATGATATAGTAAAATTATGATAACAATTAAAATATATTGGGCCGTTACATATATTAGATTTTGCCATAGCTAATAAAGAATTCTTAAAATTTAATAATCTAG